>CM034155.1:156584812-156957312 GCA_019776745.2 Taxus chinensis | reverse complement strand
ATAGAGAAAAAATCTTCTCATCAATTTTTTTCATCATATTACAGTCAAGTGTAAAGTACATAATAAGTATCTGAATCTGTAGAAATTTTTCAAATAAGGTATGATGCATAAAAACGAGGCATTGAAACACTAAAATAGAAGTGATAAAGTAAATACAATTAATATTTCTCTCATAGAAAGGTTTTCATCAAAGCATAGTAAATGAGAAAAAGTATCTTCCAGTTTTCATTAAAAAACCACTACAAGAACCCATGAAGAGGATAGTTACAGGAGGTACCACAAGAAATGAAACTCTAAAGATATTAATGAGAGATATAAGCTCAAAAGAACAGTTAAAAGTGATCAAGATAAGTGCAGCAAATAAAATATATATTAGTCAATTACAAATTCATGAGAAAAAAATCCATTTCATCAAAGGAAAAAATGACATTTACATCTCAGAGTCAAAGCTAAGAGGAATAGAGTTCAGCTGTAAAGAAACATTCAAAGGCTTGTTTCAAAATTCATCAAACAAGGAAGTTCATTCATGTCTTTCATGATCATTAGGATGCAAAAGTACAAAGTGTTCATCTTTTTTATTCAAATAAAAAAAAATCTTATCAAATGAAATGGAAGTATGAATTTAAGAGAAACATGATAGATTTTCAGTTTTCAATAACTTCCATATCACGGTATATACGGTAAGAAAGAAGAATATATCTCAAAGTTAGGAAGATTTCTAGAAAAGGAAAAAGTTACAGGACAAATCAGAAACATAGTTTGCATGATTAATTCTATAGATGAGAAGAAAAAAAGCCATTTCAAATTTCAATCATCTACAAAGAATGAAGAAAACAGCTGTCCAAAAAGGAAAGTACATGTTTTGAAAGGTACATAATTCTTAAGTTATTTAAGGATTAAGTATAAATGGAAATTTTTAGGTTTCAACATATATATCAAAATAATTTTACTGAAAAACACTCAAAGAGAGGGACGAATTTGAAAACACAACTCAAAGTAAGTTAATCTACAGATCTTGGCAAAGGTGCAATAAACATAACCTATGAGCTCGGAAAGAAATAGAAGGCATGTACAAATCTGAATGTAAAGTTTCAATATCTGGAACACATGAAGGGTCTCATAATGCAAGTTCAGTTTCAGATCAACTTCAGAAATACATAATCAAAACCTAAAACATCATCAATGAGGAATGAAGAATTATTTTGAAGAAGATCCATATTTACAAATGTTCATGAGTTCAACAACTTTGCAATCAAATTTACATCACCTATGTAAAAATTTCCTTTCTACAGATGCCTCCAAACATGAAGTTTCAAGATTTTGATCATATAGGATTCTCATCTTGAAATACATTAGAGAGAGTTAAGTTCAGGCTGACTTAAGAATACGGTTTTCCAAATTATAGTATGATAATAATGTCTACAAGAAAATTATCCAATGATTACCTAATTCAAGGTACATCATCTATAGGTCAATGAACAAACTAATGCAACCAAGAAAATCACAGAGTCCCTTTTCTTTTCGAAAAAACATTCTCATTAATTTGTAGAAGTGTAGATGTTGAAAAGCATGGATAACTTAAGAAAATACTATTTGACTTAAAACATAATTCTACAGTGATCTGTCAGAGCTTTGAATAGACGAAGTTGTAAGGAAAATATTACATAGAGAATAAATAGCTCATGTAACTCCTAAACCTTAATAGTGAATTAACAAATTTCATCAACAATCTACAAAAAATCATTATTCAGGTAAGCATAAGGAATTAAGTGTTCACAAATAAAACTCACGCAGCAACAAATGATTATAGAACCTCAAAACAGTGACCAAAAGCACCCAGATAGGAGACATTTTGAGATTCATAACCTCGTATGGTAGTAATTAAAAGAAATACAGGGCCACAAGTGTAAACGAAGACAAAATAATCTTTCCACTCATTTCAACAGATATTCATGTCACCGGAGAGTTCCTCAATTATCACAGAGCTTCAAAATAAACTATCATGACGTCCATTATTAAAACTCCAACAATAGAAGAGGACAACGAACGTCAGAACAACTATAACCAAATCCGAGTAGATAAAGTAGCAAAATAGAGTCTCAAACTTAGAAATAACAAATGCCATAGTGTGGAGTTACAATAAAATCTCATGGAATACTAGTTGCGACCCATAAGAGATGGAGAAAATGATAGAGGAATGGAAAAATATTATTAAAAAAATAGAGGGATAACAAAATGAAAATATATAAATAACTTACCATATTTTCATATCATTGATCACCCTTAGAAGGAGAAAAAGGCCAAAATTCGAGTACCTAGATCCAATTTCAAGGTCAAAGTTTCCAGAGGACACAGAAAAACAAAATATTTCAAATTTTCAGTTCTAGAGAAGCAAAAATGATAAGAAATAGTTTTACAGTGCTCAAATACAATCATGACTTTACCTTCTTCAGTTTCAAGTGACATAGAGAAAATAATGAGCTCGAAGATTCCTGATAGTGGTGGCCGATTATGAATAAATCTAGCACAGAGCTTGAAAGGTGAAAAATAAAAGAACGAAAGGTGCTCGAAGTTATAGCAACCCACCAGAGGCCTGAGAATGACAAACAATACTCCCACAGAACTTCAAATAGATGACCTCTATCCTCAAAATGTACTACAAGTTTGAGCAGTCAAAGAATGGAAGTTGAACTTACAAAACCACAATGAGCTTCAAATGAATTCCTCAGACTCAACTCAAGCTTGAAATCAAAGAATAATGGCGTCAAACACAACTAAACCGCACTAAAATCTTAAATCAAAGACGAGAAATAAAGGAACCAAGCTCAAAACGATTGTAGGAAAATCACATAGGCTTGATAATCATGAAACAATGCTCCCTCAGAGCTTGAGATACAAATTATCATTCTCAAAAATTAAACAAAGAGTCCAAATTGACTATAACCACAACCACCTCCATAAAACTGTGCTCAGAGCTCAAATAGTCAATAATGGAAGAAAATTTTCACGTTCATAGCTTCATAAAACCAACCTACAGAGGAAAACTGAGCTCGAGCACACAACAGTGGTGGCTTGGACAAATTTTTTTAGGGCTTCACCTTGGAAAACAAGCATTAATGTGAAATGATAAATTTTTAGGTTATAAATAAACACATTCACCAACTCAACCTCATGCTAATCTAACTCAACCTGAGTAGAATATCAATGGTTGAGGGATCAAAGTACAAAGATCAATGGTGAAAATCAAAACCACAAGCCAACTACTGAAGTAAACTTTGATGGCAGAGATCAAAAGGTAAAAGAATTGATGGATAAATATCCATCATTAATATCAATGAAAACCCTAGCTTAACTCAAATAGAGTTTACAGTCATCGATGGTAGAGATGCAAAAATACAAATGATTGATGGTTCAAAGTTAATCCACACCACCTACCCATCTTCTAGCTTTAAAAATCAATGACTGAAATAGATTTGGTACCGAGATCGAGGGTCAAGAATCATTCACCAATTTCCATGCAGAAATATAACCTTGATCATAGTTTCATCAAACTCTACCCCAGTAAAAGAGTAAAAACTTGACAAAGCATGATAAAACCATTTTCAGGGTTGTATTTTCACCGACAACATATCACAAAGGGTCAAATCATCGTGAAAGGGGGGGAAACAGCCCCATTTCTTTTTTAAAAATCATTTCTTTAAGCGATTAAATTTCTAAGCCATATACTTCGACAAAATCAAACACCGACAAGAATAATCAATCAACTAATTATTAATCAAAAGACTAAAACCATAGTATATGAAATGAATGAATCAAATTCAAAGAGAGGCCTCATATGATTTGTGCCATGTAAAAAAATCTAAATAATTATTTGATCATAATATGTGTCCAGTCAAGGAGTCTGTGTTAGGATAAAACTATCATCCAAAGATAGTAAAAGTGCATGGTCAACATTATTTTACCCCTGGTTTATTATTTCCACCTTAGCATGAAGTAATATTATTTTGCGCATACACAATTCAAAAGGACAACGAGTTTGGTTTTGATCATGAAGTGACTAATTATTTCTTAAACCTGGTGAATAAGGTCACATCACTATGAATAATATAACACAAAAAGGTAAAACTTACCTCAAATTTTGTAAAAAGACCTTTTGTACCTAAGATAAGACCAAAGTTGAGCATATGCAAAGATGTCAACATCATAACTTTCAGGTGGTCTGCAGGGTATACGGAATACATGGGTGAATTTTTTGCCAAGCATTGCAAATAAAGGAGTTATTTTTCTCACATTTAGAGACTTATTTTTTTCATGTGTAACTAAGAAGCAGTGTTATCCAATTTTTCCCCTAAGGTAAAATTGATCAAACACGACCCTGCATAGGAGAAAATTGAAGGTTCGGTTTAGTTGTGCGAGCTCACATTTGATCCCAAAAATAATGTGGTAGGTAGGATCAACAATGGGGAGAAATTTTGGCAAATAAGGAAAAACAATGTTAAAAGAGATCAGAGCTCGAGAGGAAGAAAAATGGAGAAAATATTGAAGTCTTCAGACTTCACATGTGGGTCGACTCAAAGAAAAATAATAGAGCTGTAGAAGGTGCCACGTGTCAGCTCGTCACACTTTAAAAAGGTGTAAAAAAAGCAGAGCCCCAAGGGATGTGCTTGACCTCCACGTGGATCTCATCATATAGTAGGCTTGCGGACAATGTCAAGTGTATCATTGTCTCAACTTCAAAAACTAACTACACAGGTCCCACCTAAAAAGGGGGTTTTGATGTTATATATAGTGGGGCCCTTTACTCACCCAAAGGAACAAAGAAGGCAATGTTCACTCAAGGCCCGAATCAGCTAAGTTAATAAGCGTCAGTGGAAGCCTCCACATGTCTCATCAGTGCACCTTCAAAGGTAATACCCAAAGGCCAGTCCCAAAATAAGCGCAGGTCCTCCATGTGTCCAGGGCCCGGAAAAGTTGCACTGGCCGTTGAAAATTCAAAGCAAAATACTAGAGCCAGTAGAAAGAGTCACATGTCAGCTCAGTGTAACTTCAAAAATAAAATCCGGAGGTAGGTTCCAAACATGCACAAATCCTCAAAATTTCTAGGGTTAGACGTGGTTGCTCTGCTAAAAAGGAGGGACTTAGCCAAAACAAGAAGAAAGTAAAGTAGGCCCACGGATGATTCCAAGTGTGCAATTTGTGTAACTTCAAGATTGAAAGGAGGAGAAAAAATATTAACATGCATGGGGCTGCCACATGGATCTTGCATGGATAGACTCTTTTAAATATTATGAGCCCACATTAAATACCTGACCCTGACCTTCAGACAATGATATCTTTCAACTGGGAACTTGGATTTTCTCGAGAGATGACTTTTTGGAAAGCTCCCAATGTATGCAACTCACCTGCCACCATAATTTTTTAGGCTGCCATTTTTGAGCCTTTCATGCTTCTCACCCACCACCATAATTAAGTATGGGCTTCCCTTCTTTCCCAACAAGAAATAGTAATGGAGGTGTGGGTTGTGTCATGGAACCCATCAATTTTTCAGGTGAGTTCAATGAATTTTTTAGGCGGTTGAGGCAGAAGAATTCAATGCATTGTTGGGGTGGTAGAATTAGGATTCAAATTTTCCCTCCTTTCTCTCTCATATTGTAAGGAGGGTCATTTTTCAGTGCGGGTCATATTTTCTCTCCAACCCCCCTCTCTCTTTCTTCTCTAGAGTTGAATGTGGAGCTAAAGCCTCCTCTTATTGCTTTGTAATGGAATTTTCATGCCTCTTTCCCACTGATGGTGTACTGTTTGAAATCATGGAGCAATAGAATTTTTTTTGTGATGCATTTTGTCCATCCTTCCTTATTTAACTGTCTCTTCTCACTTCTCGTCATTGCAGGGTATATTGTACATACTTTGGATGTCTATTGTAGGGTTTGAGAGTTGTGTTTAATGGGTTTGAAGTGGTGTTCTATGTGAACTCTATCTCTAGTCTGTGGTGCATCTTGTCCACCCTCTCCATTTCTCGCATCTCTCCACTTCAGGTAGTTGAGATTGTGATCAGCAACCTCCTTGTAGGCCTTTCTTTCATGCACTCTCTCTTCGGTCCCTTAGAATAGTTAGATTAGGATTAGATAGTTTTCCTGCATTAGAGTAGCTTGTGGCAGGTAGTTTAGGAGCAAGAACCAGCCTTCTCTGGAGGTCCATCTCAAGCTCACAAGTCCCAAAGATTGAGAGATGGTCCCATGTTATGGAATCACACTGAGAGTCTTAACCCATCGAGTTCCATACATTCAGGGGTTCTCTGATTTCACATCAATAGGTACAATTAAAGTGGTAAATTTATCATTACAAGTGGATCAAATTATAACTGTCACATCAAGCACTAGAAGACAAATATTTCATGCACATTAGAGGAGACTTACACAACAAGCAAGGGCTATTATTAGCCAAATTATTCATCTTACTTTGTTAAAAATAGATCAGTTAACTGCAGTTTGACTGGGATGTATTTTTTTAATCAAGGCTATTAATGCCTCATTGTCTTAGCATGTCTATTTTTATTCTTTTATTTATTCATCATAAAGGGTTAAAATTAGCATGCATGAGCAAGTACAATTTTATCCTATTTTGAGGATGGGATGGGTGGATAATTTTTCTATATATTGTGTGCAATTACAAAGCACAAGGGAGGAATTTTTTGACATAGGAGTGCTAAAGCTGATTTTTCTAGTTTTTCCCCTTAAATGAGAATTTATTCTTTCCTTTCTAATTATTTGTAGTGGTATGTATATCTTATTAATTCTTGTGAATGTCAAATTACCTGATTAATCATCTTACCTTGCTTTAAATTTAGTAATTTTTACATAACATTAGTGTGCATATTATCTTACTGTATTGTTGTGATTCATTCCCTCAATACACCAAGTGTTTTATCTTAATATTATGCTGAAAACTATAGTTTTGTGCATCCAAGTTTCATTCTCAAATTGATTGTGCATGTACCCAGTCAAAGGCCTCAATAAGTTTGGTGTATCATCCCAGTTTTCAATTCAGTTATAGTCATCTTTTTACCCTCAAACCCCCTAAAAATTAGTTTAGGATATATCAAAAAGTAACCAATCTTGATACCAGAGACTCACCTCAACAATAGCTATACCCACATACCTGAGGTGTTTCCATTGTATCTATGAAAGAGAGAGATCCATAGAAAGATTAGAAAACCTTCTGTCATCTCACTATAGGGTTCATTTTCGAGAGATAACAGTAACCCATAAAACCCAAAACCAAAGGATAATCAGGGAACAACCAGTAAGTAAACAAAAAACTGAAAACAATCCACAAAATCACAATCGAAAAATCAATTTCAGGAAAGAGAAATGATTCATTTTGGGAGATTGTTAAAGCTTAGAAATAATTGAGATGGGTAGCTTATCATGCCTATTAAATACTTCCAAACTTGAAACCACTCCTACTAGGCCCTTGTAACAGGTACACATGGTGAAATTTCTTGGCTTTTGCTTGTTGGATGTCCAAACTCCATTCATGACCATGTTTTGGCATAGGCAGGGAGAGAATGCAGCAGCACAAGGTTGAATACCTATGGGTTACATTTTCTTGGGAGTTTCAAATATTTTTCCACAGACCCCAAACTAAATTCCTCCACCAAACTCACGCGACCAATTACAATTTGGCATATTCCAACCACCACAAATTTCAGAACATGTCTTAAATAATAAAATAAAAAGAATGCAAGTGGCCAACAGCCAAATATGCATTTAGACCAACCAAACATATGCCAAGAATGTTTCCATTAATGACGATAGAAAATGGCAGGTGGCCATCAGGTCCACCCACTATTTGCCAATAGGTAACTAAAAAAACAAGAACTAGGTAACAAATAACCCCACACCAAGCATAATTTTATTAATAAGGATCATGTGTGGTAACCAGTTTGCTTGCAAGGGGGAAGCTAGCTATTGGAGCATTTAAATTTAACATTAAATTTATTAGTCCTTCCCTAAGCCTTGGCACCACCAAACAAATCCAACTCCTCCTTCCCACATAAGTTAAAACTATGTTTAAGGAGGCAGATCAACAATGTAATTAAACTTAGCTTAAAATAATAATAGGTACCTTTAAAAATAGAACACACCCTAAACACTTTTGCAATTGTTTCAAAATTCCTTCAGAGTTGTTACACCAAAGTTTCATTACACAACCCAAATAAATGATAATACGAGATGCCCTTAAAAGAATATTCATAAAAGATGCTACAAAGAACCACAATAACTAGACAACATTAATGACAACACAAGAAGGTAAGAAGGAAATAAAATACATTAAATTAACTTCACAATAGCATCACAATCACCCAATGATCAAAGGAAGTATGCACAACCAACAAACATTCAACAACAAGGGTAAAAAAAGCAAGAATGGATGTCAATACCGAACGAGGCATTACACATGGGATGATGTTCAAGCCATAGTATATGTCTTTTGATCCTTTAAAATAATCCTTTGATACCTACCTTATTTGGGTTCGCTTTTTAGGGCTCCCACTTCAGCTCTTGAATAAGTCTTTCGTGATTTCTATAGGTGATACTCTAGGCTCATGTATGAAATTTGATGATAAGACCTCTATTTAGACCCATACTACTCATGCTCGTATCCTTATAGATCTTGATACCTCCCAAGCCGTACCAGCAAAAATCAATCAGAAAATCGGTGAAAGGATTTGGTTGTAGAGGTTAGAATACGAGGGTCTTACTTTTAGATGTTGATATTGCTTCCAAACTATTCATTTTATAGAGGATTGTGAACATTCCAAAAGCAAGATCCAACCTGCATGGTGGAAGGATTCTCTACCCAAACATCTAAAAATCAATCCTCATTCAGACCTGGTTGTGGAATCTACCTTACAAGTTGACCAACCAACTATGGAAGGGTCTTCATGTTACGCCCACAAATTTCTTGCACAAAACCCAAGACAACCCAACAGTAAGATTTGAAAATTTATGGAATGAATTTTTATTTTTATTTTTTTAAACCAAGTTATAGCAGAAATACCTTCAACTAGATTTAGTTTTTTTCTTGGTTAATGTTTTATTCATTTTAATTTACATTTAACTAATATTATTTAATTCCCCAAATCCACATAAAATCCCCTTGTTACAATATTTAATTAATTTAGTAACATAGTTCTAATGTCATTTATTAATTTATTTTTCTAGGGCTAAGTCTAAAATTATCCTCCCATTAACTTAAATACAATTAAATTTAATCCCTAAATTAATTGTTGTCTAATTACCCTTGACTAAATTTGATTTAATTAATTACAAGAGTCAAGGGCTCTTTAATTTTAAAATTCACCAACTACACATTAAGGTTATAATTTAAGTTTATCTTCTAACACTCCTTAGTGGCCCCATTCAAAAATTACACATGTTTTTTTTATTTAAGAGATATTTCCACCTAATTCTCAATTAACTTTTATAGGGTTGATCCACAATCCTTTGATGGATTCCATGTGGGCATTTGAATCTTAGGGATTTCACACTAACCCTAAACATCTCTTATGGAGTATTTTTATTTATTCATTTGACTTATTTCCTCATTTTCTCTTTTAGGTTTTTTTTGGAAGATCAGAAAGAGGAAGAGCCATGAGAGAAAGAAGAAAAACCATAGAAAAATTTTCATGGTTTTAGTTGAAAAGATTTCACTATTGTATTATTACCCATTTGCTAAAAGTATAGATCCTATAATGGATATGTTTTATATTTTAATGAAAACATTTTCTTGTTTTGAGTTCAATAATTGGGGAAAACCCCATTTCCTTTAATCTAGGAATTTTACACATTTGGGTTCCATAAAATAAGATTTGGAGATCTTAAACACTTAATATCAAATAATTTATAGTTACTGGAAGTTACCTTTTCATTGTTTTGGGCTTATATTTTCTTAATTTTTTAATCTGAATTTTTAACAGACAGATTTTATTTTTCCATCGAAAGTGATGAAACTGCAGCCCTACGTAGGTCGGTGGTCTTGTGACCACCTCCCTACCTGGGGGTGGTTCATCGACTGCCACTCTATTTTGGGTGGCAATTCTGAAACCACCGTTCTGCACATGGTGGCGGTTCTATTCTCCGAAAACCAAACCTGCCTATATGCATTTTTTCTAAGTTCTTCTACTTAATTTAGTTTTTTAAAGTAATTATATATTAAACTAATGTGTCTTCTATTCATTGGTTGCTAGATTGATAACATTTCTAGTTTTATACTCATATTGCACACCATCAACTCATTCTCTGTTCTTTCCTTCAATATAGAAAGAAAAGTAACCATAGTTTCACTATTTTCATTATGTTTTCTTTTCAATAGAAACAAAGAACCATTCACTTTCATTCATAATAACTAAGAGACAATCCATTTTAAGCAACAAGTAAATTTTCAACATCATCATCAATATTTTTGAAATGAAACATCTCACACTTTGGAGACGATAAAATAACTTAGGTTGGAAGAACTTTATTTTCATTTCAATCCCATTTCAAATTTTCTTCTTTATTTAACAATGCAATATTTGGTGATTATCCTTTACAATAACTAATACATTTAAAATTTTAATTATTCATTCAAAACATTCTTAGTATAATTTACAAGTTGAAGGTATTTTTAAGTAACAAATGCAACTTTCCTTGGCCTATTTTCCCACATTCACATGAAATTTTGCAACTCCAGTGCCAACCCATCCATTACATTTAATATTAGAAGTAGATTGACATATATCTCCAGCAGGAAAGCTATAAAATCACGTGCATTGTATAACATTTGGAATAACAATAATTTATACACAATTTTCTTTCATAAGGCTAATGGTATAGCTTCAAAGTTTCCATTGTCCATTTTGCGTTCTAGCAAGGACAAAATAGGAAACTTTGGCATCGAGAGAATGCTTCCAGTTACAGTCCAAACACAATGGCCAAGTTTAGAAGTGGAGTAAGTGGTCAAAAATTGTGAACATCATAATGCCATTGTGGATGAGAATCCTTAAAGATTCCTAATTGGATTATACATGTAGCCTTTCCAACAATGAAGCCTAATGAGAGATTGTAGTGGAGGTCGGACTTTGTGGAAACTTAACAAGGCTGCCGCGTATTCCACATTGAAACTTTGTGCTATATTTTTATACACTATTTTTTTTTGGTGAAGTACTATGTTGGTGTATTGATTAGAAATCACAGTACATCGTGGACAAGTTTTTTTGGTTAAGAACTATGTTGGCATGTTGGTAGTCAATCTCACACTTTATTAGGAGAGTTACATAACAATTGCTTACCGATGCCTAACTAATAGTTTGGGTTCACCACCTGTAGAAGCATTTGAGAACTGGATCAAAACCCATAGAAACTGCATTGTTCACAACTTTGAACATAAAAACTCCTCATGCCACGGGCATTGGAGGTATATGGCCAAGCTACAATGTGCATTTGGTAATGTTATTACACCATGGTATGCCTCAGTCACTCTTATGCCTCCTCACAATACTGATTTGTTATGTTATCTTAGAACAATCCTTGTAAGCCTAACGGACTAATTTGGGGCAGCCTAACCCAAATGCATCATGATATACTTAGATAGAACTCTTATTCCTCCCTCCAAAGTATACCAACTTTCATTTTCTCCTACACAGCTTAAGAACCATTTCATAGTATTCCCAAAACAAACATGCAATGTTAATGTCATGTCACAAACATGATTCTACCGAACACCTAGTTCAGAACTGAAAACATGGTGTGATTGACCCTGGAAATTGCTTGTATTGGAGTGCGTTTCCAATCCAAATTTTTGTGCGTTATTTTTATGTATACAAGTCTTAAGAAATTACAATACCTACTCCTAGCTCCAGACAGTCACTGTGAAATGTTTATGGTGGTCCATCTATTTAAAATTGCTCATTCGTAAAATGAAGTAACCAGTTTATATATCCTCAAAGAAGGACAACAAATCAAAAACTCAGGAGAGATATTTGATCTAGAATCCATCTGAGAATTTTTCACACCACCAATTATCCTCAATTCCACATTCACAATGTCATTTAACTTGAATCCTTGAAAGGGCAGCCTAACCAATTGGTGATTGAGGGAATGCTAACCCTCTAATACACACTGAAACCCAAAATTCAGTCGTACCCTAACTTGATATCAATTGAAAGAGCGACCTAAAGGAGGCTAATTTAAATAACATGAGCTCTTGGGTTGAACACTATAATGGGGTTGATCGGGGTCCTTAAACATGGATGTTTTTCATTTGCATTATACAAATATTAGAGAGGTTGCCAACATTAAGACGGTGTGGTACAAGCTTAACATTTGAGACAAGAAATGATAATATACTAGAAAGTAGAGACAAGGTGCCGAACATTGTAGGGTTGCTAGTATTTTAGTAAGCACAATGACTCAGAGAACTGTTGTTTCATTCTGTGTGCTAGAATCCATCATAACCCAGAGCTTGCTATCTCACATTGTAGAGTACCCAAAGTGTTTGGCCCAACAATCTTAAATTAGCGACCATAGTGTAATCACCATGTTTTTGGTAATTTTGTTGAAAGGAGTAGTTAACAACAATAATGAAAATGGAGTCTTAATACTAATAAAATAAAACTACTCAGAAATGATAAGTATCACCAAATTAAGGGAAAACCACAATTACCCAAGATCACTTTTAAGGCCACTGAAACTTGTGAAAACGAATTACATCATAGCAAAATCGCTAATAGAATTTCAATGTATTCCAGGTCATTGAGTGCAATACGGCACATTAGAATTAGCATAGAAGAAATCTGTTCCTATACTCAAGGAGGTTACTCTAACGACTGGCCCTATAGATAGATCCCTCCATAATACAACTTAACTAATACAATACGTAGTTCTTTCAACAACTTATTTAATGTAATTCACCCAAACTTATAAACATAAATGGTGGAGCACTAACTAATTATATTTCCTAACATTCCCCCCCTTACTGAGAACATGGGGGAAAACCTGCCTTTGTACTTGTACCTACTCATGATCTGGTGATTTTCATAGGATGATCACAAACCTCAGGGATGGTTTTGCAAACGGTTGACCACAAATTGAGAATGGTGGTTTTGTAATTGGTTTACCACAAACCACAAAGTGATGGTTTTGCGAATGGATTACCAACAACCAAGAATGGTGGTTTTGCTATTGGTTTACCACAAACCACAAATGAAGGTTTTCAAGTGGTTTACCTACAACCACATCATGATATGCAAAGTACTATTCATTGGCTCTCATCACATATCACTGAAGGGAATAACATAGGAAATTATGTTGAAATCTGCTGCTCATACATACATAGAAAAAACTGACATAATGGAAATGGAACATTGGATCATGTTACCCCCCTCAATGTGAAATTTCCACTTATTGAAAACGAACATGCAAATAGCAAACTGATACTGGAACTCTAAAAAAACATGACAAGAAGCACACGACACAAGTTGAAATCAAACTGTACACACACATGTCACCAGAGCTGATATGCGGCCTCGTCGTTGGCAACTAACGAGAGGTCGTTGAATGACCTCCAACCTCCGTTTACCTCCTGCCTCCTGTTTGTCGTTACTTAACTCAGTTGAATATGACTTTGAGATTCAATTTTACAATGCCCCCCATAATACTGACTCAGATGTCGTGTACGAGCGATAATGCATCCAACAATTGAAATGAACATTTTTTTAAAAAAATTTAAATTTTCCAACTCTTTTACATGACACTGACTCTCTCAACGACTCACAAAGACTTTGATTGTTTTGGCTCTATTTAAATTTTTAATGAACTTGACAACACAGACCAACTCGTCTTTTTTACTTTAACACATGACTAAATACACTTGACTTGTAAAGAAAACTCTTTATTTCCTCAATTAAAAGGAAATTTCCATACCAAACTATGATAAAATAACCCTTTCACACTAATCAAAATTTGAAGACCTAGGCTCTATTATATATGTGATTTAAACAATTGATAAACATAAAAAAATGTTACATCAAATTAGCATGCTACATGGACTTAAACAGAAGATGGACACGGACCTGCTCTTGCATGGCGTGATGTTGGAAGTTGTAGACTACCAAACATTGCACACAAGAATTGTAGATTGCTACAAAATAGTAAATTTTCTTTCCTCAAACCATAACCACACCTAGAAAAACATTGTCCACAAAACTATGCTTTTGTTGTGCATATGTATGAGAAGGCAACGATGCTAACAGGTTGATCTTTGATTGCTGCATTCATTTACTTGAATGAGAATCCAAACCAAATCTGCTACTTATCAAAGCATCGTTCCAATCTTAATGCCGCTCAGGCTAATCACCTGCAAGTCAAAATGATTAATGCGAACTGGTGATCAATGGAATTGGGAGTACATGATTTGGAAATGGAAATGTAATTGGTAAGCCAGTTGAGCCAATGCAAAGTCTAGATCTGACAAAGCAGTCAATCTGCTCATGAGTACGAGTCACCGTTGAATATATTCACATCAGCGAATGAAGATAAACATATACGACCTAGATCCCGCTATCAAATTCAAATCAGGTTACAGACTGTACAAATTAGAATGCCATCATGCAGGTATGACGCAATCAATGGATCTCTACAGGCACTGAGATGACTTTATACTCTTCTAACACATTTCAATCACATTATAGACTCCTCATGCAGAGATTTTCTTCATTCTATAGTGCTATTCTAAACAAACCATACATTTCTCGTATCACTCCTTAAGATAGAATTTAAAAATGGAAGGTTTTATTAACTGGGCAACAAAATTCTAAATGAATCTTCCATTGACAAACAAATTATCTCTCCATGATCAAAATCACTCTGGTACCAAATGAAGAGCAACACTCAGATTTTTACAGAACAATAATCATTCTTCATGATATATTTCAATGTATTCCAGGTCGTCCCATTCAATACGGCACATTACAATTATATAGAAGAAGCTTCTCCTATACTCAAGGAGGTTGCTCTAACAACTCTCCCTATAATAGCTCCCTCCACAAACAACTTAACTAATACAATACGTGAGTTTTTTCAACAACTCACCCAATATAATAATCACCCAAACTTATAAACATAAATGTGGAGCACTAACTAATTATATTTCCTAACACCCCCCCCCCCCTAATTGGGAGATCCTAATAAAATAACAACAATAACATCATACATTTACACTATTTTCCAAGGTGACATGTTTTCAATACCTCAAATTCCTTCACTGTTGGTCTCCTATCCCCTTTTGTTTTATGTGCTTCAAATACCTACAAAAATCAAAACAATACCTTTCTAGCCTCGTGGCTATATTAGCGACATTGAGATAGTAAAATGCCCACATATACAAATAAATTCACATCATCAGTATCATAACTAACCCATCACTAGAATTAAGTAATTCACCAATTGTTTAGAATTCTAAATATTTCACTTTTATCAATTTATCAATTACAAATAAGATCACAAAACCAACTAAATCATCTAGCAACATATGTATATCAAATCCAATTTGTCAATACAGTATTAGCTCAAGATCATTAAATACTAATATGTTGATTCATACATATAATCCATCCTGTAAATCACATAATGTCATAAACCTAAAACATCCATACTATCTATCAAATAAGCTAATCAAATTAACAATGTCCATATATCAATATTTAAAGATCAATATGATATTAATGTCTATGGCTCTAATCCAAAATAATAAAAATCATAGTAATATCAATGTCGAAGAGGAGTGGGCTCTACATCCCCCTCCCCTTAGACTCAAATTTCTCTTTGAAGTCACTAGAACAAATGTGGGAACTATGCTCTCAATGGTATGATGTCCTCCAATGTAGCTGTTATCTCATCATATTGATCCCATTGGATGTAAACCTAATCAGTCTCTCTACCTCAAAGGTCAGAGGTCCTGCACTCTAGAATATGAAAGGGCTCCACCATCACCTTCCCATGCCCCTACACTTACAATGCAGTCCAATCCAATACATGAGAAGGATCTAGAATGTACCTCCTGAGCTGCACAAAAACATGAAGTACATCATGGATGTGAGACAAGTTGGGTGGTAATGTTAGACGATACACCAAAGGACCGATACGATCTAAGATCTCAAAGGGACTTAAAAACCTCATAGCAAGCTTAAGACATTTTACATAATGGATAGGGCTCTTATGTGGCATAACACAAAGAAACTCCTTCATGCACACCTAAAAAATGTGATGTGTCCTCAACTGATCTACATATTTATTTTATTTGTCCTGAGCCTCTTATAATCTTTATCGAATCATAACAACATGCTGCTCCATAGTCTATAATAGAGATGGCTTGAGAGAAACCATGTCGTCCAACCTGTCCTAACTCAGCAATGTCTTGCACTCTCTGTCATACAATTCCTGAAATGGAGCCATGTCAATCGAACTCTGAAAATTGTTTTTGTAGGAAAAATCCAATAAGTACAAATACTCCTCCCACCTCAATTGATGGTCCATGACTTACATGAAAAGGATTTCCTCTAAAATCTTATTCACCCACTCTGTCTATCCATCTATCTCTAGGTGATATATTGAACTGAAGTTGATACTCATCCCAATGGCATGTTGTATGGTAGTTGTTGATGAAAAATTACAACACCCCCCGAATGATCTTAGATGTGAGTGGGGCATCCAGAGTAATCTGCATAACCTGGGACCATCTCTCAAGCTATGGAACTTGTAAAATTGAGATGGTTCTGTAGACACCAAATTTTTGTCTTACGACCCCCTGTGCCCCGCATCTCATTTCGCAACCTAACCTCATCATCTATACCTTACACAATTATTTATTAATTACCTTATAATTAATAAATCCACATCGCCATACCTGCCACCTCATTTTGCCACCTCATCATGACCTAGTCCTAACCCTAAACTAACCTAATTAAGACCTATAACTTGGTCTACATCCACACCCATGACTAATGACTCCTCACCCGCACCTAAAACCAACCTCATAATGACTTGACCAAGCCCGCAACTAATCCCTCAGGAGAAAAGGAGGGAAAGTTGGCTATTTTACTAAAAATAGCCCACTTTGACCTGACCGATATCGGTTCCTACTCGACCACCGTCGGTTACGTAACCACCATCGGTTCCCTGTAAATGACCTCTCCCAACCAAAAACAAAGGGTTGGATTTTTCATTGATATGAACGAGAAGTCATTGGAAGAATCCGGAATTTACTTGGCTGAGCAGAGACAAGTGAAGGAAAGAGAGGAGTTTGTAGAGAAGGACATCAAGCCCAAGACTGCAACTGAATAACCAGAGCCCAGTGACACTCATCCAAGCATCAGGAGAGGAGATAGCTCATCTTGGATTGTCAGATCATCCTACTTGAACCCTCCTTCGTCATCACAGTCCCGGAACCTGCATTTTTCATCAGGAACTAGAGTCTTATACATTCTTTTAATAATTTTCTTGGATTTCTGAATCACGGTAATTACAAGTCTACTCCCAGATCCACTACCCGATAACACTCTCCATCTAACTTACATTCCTCTACCCCTACATTGCCCCAAGAACAGCCCCCATACTCTCTGAGTCTTCTCCATCACCTCATTACCTATCCCCAGTCATTTTACCAGCCTTATAAACACCATAGCTATCATATAGCCATCTTATAGCCAACCTTCACCAAACCCCTTAAATCACTACCCCTACTGATATCGGTTATCATCAACCGGTACTGGTGACACTGACCGGCATCGGTCACTGTGATTCAAAATCAAGACCAACCTTTTCTCTATTGTTCTAACAAGGTAAATAAATTGTAAATGGACAATAGCTTACATTTGTTTTTCATTGTTCTAACAAGGTAAATAAATTGTAAATGGACAGGTTAGAATTTATGTTAACTGACCACCTTCGAAAGGAAGTCTCATATTTCCTGGGCCCAAGGCAGTTCCCTCACTTATTATCTAATTAGAATCTGGTGGTCTTGTATTCTTACTTGCAGGTAGTCCTTCCCAGACAAAAAGGAGTTCTTTGCAATCGATCTGATCTCTCTCTACGGTACACGCACACCATCTCAACATTCAACAGGTATTCCTCCTAGCCCTAACCCTTATCTGTTTCTCAAAGGAATGAAAGGATAGAAGCAACTCTATCCCGGGAACGGAAGCATTTCTGTGCGAAACATTTTGGCACGCCCGGTGGGACCCATTTCGGGTTTCTTTCTTTCTTGCTTGCTTTCATATAGGGAGCATACTTGCTGTTTTCTTCTTCTAAAAATTTCACACGATATTTTGTTATATTTGGTAAAAGAATTTGTCTTGCTTTCCCAGCTTTGCATTAGTGAAAGTCATCTTCTTTGCTTCATCGAATACCATTTTCGATTTGGGTTTAAAAAACGTGCATCCCATTTTTGTGTGTTGTTTTCAATTCTAGTGAACGTAGATTAAGTAATAGGTCGTACACGTGGGGGTGATATCCACAGTATTGACAAGAAATTAATCTTACTTTCACTGCACAACACATACCGAATCACGACATAATCAACACAACAGCTCAAACATCCCCCCTTTTCTGCGGTATTCCTCCGCCCGATTGAGGTAACCTTATAAGCCAAAACAAACTTGACATTTCCCCTAAGTCTTTTGTCTAGGATTGACATCACCTTGCGTCTAAGGCATAAGCCCACAATAATTAAAACTAATCCTAGGGTTAGTCTCTGGATTTGCGTGTGCATCTTGCTTGTTTTTAGCTTTGTTTCTCTGTCCTATACTGTCAGTGATCGCTTCAGAACAGTTTGATAGATGTACTAAGCATTGTTAAAAACTCAAATCAGCAGCTTCTTACAGTTTCTTATACCAGTCCTATTATACCGACATCGGTTAAGTGACCGACGCCGGCTACAGTATAACCGACATCAGTTAGCAGACCGATATCGGTTACAGTCTTTTACAGTCCCTGACAAACCAGCAACCTACCAATTTCAACATTCTGGGGTTGTTTCTGTTCCTGATAGATTGAAACCCTACTGTGTACTCTTGTCCATGGTTGTTATCACTCAGAAGCAAGCCGACCGCCATGGTTTCACATGCCTGCTCTGTGCCTTTGCCTGAATCGCCCCCTTCACATTCTATGGGGAACCCTACGGACACCAGTGAGGTTCCCAAAATCCCTGTAGGAGATAAGGAATTTGTAAAATTTTTGGACGCTAATCCTAGCGCTGTACAATACTATTTGTCTCATGCCCCTGACCGTACGCCCGATGGTCAACTCCTTGTTGGCATGCCTATTAGTATAGCTGCTCATTTAGCTCCTTCTCCGCCTGATAACTCCGCTTTGCCTTCTGCATCCTTAGCCCCGTCTCCCAATCCAGCGGCTTCAGGGGTTCATATGGCACAGATTGGCTTTCCTTTGGTTAATCTTGGGCCCCACATATCATTACCGCCGACCACTCCTACCTCGTCTCTCTTGCAGACTGCTCCTTTCATGACTTGCTCTCTGCCACCTATCCACACGAGCTTTCCTTCTCAAGCTCCGCCCACCTTTTCATTTCCACACACGTATCCGGTGGCTTCGACACCTTATATAGGACATCCCTATTCGGTCTCCTCAACATATTCGTCCTCAATACCTTATCAACATTTAACCCCACCATTGTCTAGTGGAGGCCCTTGGCCCAATCCTCCACCTTTTACAACAACCGCACCAGCATCTCATCCAACCACGGATTTCATCAAACAAATGATGGACAAAATGCAAAATCTGGAGGCTTCTGTTTCAGGAAGTCGTAGCGCCCTGACATACGAGCAAGTTTGTCAGGAGCCTATTCACCCTTCTATCCCTCTTCACTCATATCCTCCTCAATGGGAATTACCAAAATTCACTCGTTTTAATAGTAAAGAGGATCCTCAACAACACTTGCGATCATTTAGACATGCTTGCTATTTGATTGCTCATGACGATGCCTTACTACTCCGCACCTTTCCCATGTCCTTATCAAGACCCGCCTTGGAATGGTACAGTGCTTTAACCCAGCACTCAATCTTCTCTTTTAACCAACTAGCCCAATCTTTCTTGGATCATTTCTCCATTAATATTGCTAAGAAAGTATCTATCACCGATCTCTATGCCGTCCGACAATTTGAAGACGAATCTATCGCAGATTTCGTCGGACGATGGCGGGGCCTCATCAACCAACTTACTTATGCCTTGCCTCAGGCCGAACTTATCGAACTCTTTATGTGGGCCTGCACTAAGCACATTTCTCCTACCCTCCAAATTCAAACTTTCTGCACCTTTGATGAGGCCTTTACTATGGCTCGAAAACTAGAGATTCAAGCCTTAGAGGAAGAGAAATTGCATTTGCGCACCAAAAACCCTAATTTCCGGACCCAAGACCCCACCAACAAACCCAACACCACCAATCCTCACACATCGACTGCTTTGAAATCAAAAGGAGCTGTGCACGCGGTGATGGTCAAATCTCAAGCACCGTCTAATACCCCACCAAAAACCACCTATAAGTATAAAGCGGAGCCCATCAATTACACTCCCTTGGGAGAAACTTATGGTGTCATCTTGGAAAAATTGCTCAAAGCCGGAGCTATCACCTTGCCTCCTGTTAAACCTCACTCCGGGTTTGACTCCACCCATGCTATACCTTCTTGGTACAAAGAAAATGACTTCTGTAACTTTCACCGCGTAAAGGGACACAGTCACGAAAACTGCAAGATGTTGAAAAACATAGTGCAGGAAATGGTTGATGCAGGGGATATAACCCTCGATAATCCTAATGCCCCTGCTAACCGAAATTTGAAAATCTTCAACAAACCATTCCCGAACCACTCATCTAACAGTAATGTAAACCAAGATATCTTAGCCGAAGAGAGTGTTCATGAAATCCATGCAGTTTTCGACTCTCAACCAAAAGCCTCTATTGAGGAAATTCTGAATCAAACCTCTTCACTAACGCAGGGACCCGAATCCCCTTCACCACCATCAAGACAAGACAATAGCCTTACCATTCCTTTACCCATAAAGGAATCAACCATCTAGAGTTATTTTCTCACAGATGAGCCTTCTTACACCACATCCCTTCAAGACTGTGAGCGGATGTTATCTAACTTATCTATTTCCCAAACATCTCCTTCCGTCGCTCTTGCTATAAAAGAAGAAGACTCGCCCCTGTTTCTGTCATCCTTAGGAGAGAAACCTCTCAAATCAACATCACCACATTCTTTAATCATGACGGATCCCCTCAAACATGCCCTCCTACCTATTAGTTCTTCATCACCTAAATCTTTTCAGCGACCGGTTGACCTCTTAACGCCCATTGATACAGTGCCTCATCTACCCCCTGTATCACACCCACAGTGGACCGGAATCACAACCCACCTTTCTTCCATACAAAATTTCCTATTCACACGTGAGGATTGTCATCCCTCAGAAGATAGACGAGTCCTATGGGAACATTTGAGTACCCCATATTCTACTCAAATGCAGATGACCGATCCAGACGCCTCTACTATATACCCGAAGTGTTTACAGAAGCTTAAAATGCCTATGTCCTCATCTTCACCCCCCTCATCTCTACCAAATACCTCATCCACCTCTATTAGCCTAACCAAATCTTCCCCTACGCTTGGGACCTCACCAATACCCAGTCTAACACACCCACCTAAACGGCTAGATTTATCCAAAAATAAAGCCGTCCATCCACTTAGGAGACAGACTCAATCTCCTCAACCTATGCCTCTATCACAACTAAAACCATTGTCGTCACACCTACCTTCCATATTGGGACCTCATCCCTCCACCTTGCATCAATATATCATACCTCCTGCGTTTTCTTTAAAACGACCTACGCCTTCTGCACCCATACAGAGATCCAAGGGTATATCAACACCGTCACCCCGCGTATCCTGTCCGCCTATCAACCCTAAACAAATTCCATCATCAAAAGATTTGTTTGCTGTCACTCCTATTGCTCCGTGGTTTTTTTCTGATACCACATCATCTGTGGCCTCATCATCTAACCAGCTAAACATAGCTTCTGTGCCAAAGAAGCCACGTTTAGTTAAATCCCATTATCAAAACCCCTTGGCTAAACCGCCACCCATACAAATCAACCATACCCCATCATTACCAAAAACTACCCAGTCAATAGCCTCATCTTCCTCTGACTTTGACCCACTCAAAGGGTCTTACGCCAAAATCCTTGCTATGTTGGTGGAGAATGCGACCATTTCCCTACCCCCACTTAGACCTTATGATCCATCTAAACCTCGACCTATAGGTTATGATGAGTCTAAAATCTGCACTTACCACCGCACACCAGGACATGATGTAGAAGGATGCAAAGCGTTGAAAGCCATACTTCGTCAGTCACCTCTCTCAGATAGAAAAGTTAAGAAAGACAACTTACGAAGGGAGAGACCTTTAGCTTCAATTTCCTCTCCTATACCACCTGTCCCCGCTTCACCAAGATCTATCATTATTACAACCCCACCTCTCGAAGACCATGACTTATCCCTACCATCTTCCTCCTCTCATGTTCACGAGATCAACATGATTAGTGTTGCCACTCGAGGGCAGAAAAACAACGAGAAAGCTAAAGGAAGCACACCTGCGGCCTCTCTTTCTCCGTCCGCCATCCCGATCGCACCACCACCTAAAGTGGTTATTCGTGGACCTGCCTACCCCATCTCTGATGGAGTTGCCCACCATACCATGATCAAACAGCTTCACCAATCACCTGTAAAAATGACACTGTACGATCTCATTCAAACTTCTGAATCTCATCGACAAGCTCTCGTTGAGATCCTTCAAGGGATAGAGGTCCTACCCAACAAAACCTTACCCGTTGCCTCCATTTTAACACCCAATCACGTTGCTTCCCTCACCAAACAACCTACCACCCCAACCACTTCTGTCTCTGTACAAAAAGCCACTGCTGTTAGTTTCTTTGAAGACAAAATTGTTGACTTTGGTGCAGAAGAGCCTGACCCTGCTCTTTTCATCTCAGCTTACGTCTGGGACATCTGAGTACGTCGTGTTATGATTGACGGGGGCGCTAGCCTAAACATCATCTCTTCAAAATCCTTCCAACAAATGAATATCCCTTCTAGCTGCATGTGTGCCAACCCCATCATGTTGCGGTCATTCAATGATGCTATTACTTCTACCTTAGGCACTGTGATCCTTAACATTCGTGTAGGACCACGTACTTTACCCAAAATCTTCTATGTCCTTGAGGGAGAGTTCTAATACAATATGTTGTTAGGCTGCCCTTGGATCTGGGCTATGGGATGTGTTCCCTCCACCTTACATAGATGCATAAAATTTGAGTACGAGGGGAAGTCCTACACCGTAAAAGCTGATCCTCCCCCCTTCAAAACCTGCAATATGTTATATCGCCCTAATGATGTGCTTGTACCAGTCAAGACACCCATTCATCCAACCCAACCATCCACTTCAACCGCACCTCAACCATCCACCTCAACCGCACCTACGCCTTCAACCAATGAAACCACCATTGCAAATACCACTTCCTTTCCCGCAGACAAAATCCCAACCTCAGACCCCTTAGTAGATGTTTTTCAATGCCTTACATTGGGGGAGTATCGCCTATATAACGTTAGCTCTTTCCATACCCCGCAGGAGTACGGACAGTTACATGCGCATCCTACCTATGACCGTCACGTGGGGGAGGTAATCTCTTACGGACCACCTAATTGCCGCACCAACCTAACGTATGGGGGTGTCGACGCATCCTCCGTTACCCCTGAACCTCCCCTTGGTGTGGTTCCCTTCCAATCTGATTTTCAATACTTGACAAATCGTCATTTCGCCCTCACCTTCTTGACTCGCTGTGCTTGGAAAGGCTTTGGTTTTGGTCTTTATGAACAAGGCCGACATACAATCATTCCCGTGACTACACGTAAGCACAATGATTGTAGTGGTCTCAGATTTCCTGAAACACTTACACCGAAAGGAACCTCGTGTCAGTTGTATCCTGGAAGATGAGGACGTCACCCCTATCGAACCATCATCACCCATTTTTCCATCGTCACCCACAGAGTCGATAGACCCTGAATCTATCCCTCCTAACTTTTTTTTTTTCATAAATGCTATCTTCTTGGGTCCTCTCACTTATCAACGCGATAATGAGGACCCATCTTCTCTTCCCCTTCTGTATCCAAACATGATCGAAGAGGATTCACCTTCAATTAATGTTGTTGAGTGCTAGGATGACGACTCCATCCTCACTTACCTTGGTGCAGACGACTCTTATATTCAACGCACCTTACCGTCTGAAACTCAAACCATGTTGAATGAGTTGACTATAGAAATCAACATCCACACAGAGGATGATCCTCACATTGTGAAGATCAGACAATCCCTTAACGCATCAGAACAAGCCACCTTTACTACCTTTCTCCGTACCCACAACCAAGCTTTCGCTTGGTCCTACGCTGACATGCCAGGAATTGATCCTAACATTGCTGTCCATAACATTACCCTGAAACCCGATTCCAAACCAGTTAAACAGAAACTGAGAAAAATGCATCCACACATTGCCCTCTTGGTCAAAGAAGAACTTCAACGACTCCTTTCTGTTTCCTTCATTTTACCTATTGACTATCCTCAATGGATTTCTAACATCGTACCTGTCACTAAAGCAATGGGGGGACTTCGAATATGTATGGAATTTCGTGACCTTAATCTCGCTTGCCCAAAGGATGACTTCCCCCTACCAAGTATTGATCAACTTGTTGATCTCACTGCCGGTCATGAGATGCTTTCTCTCATGGATGGCTTCTCGGGATACAATCAAATTTTGGTAGCCCCGGCCGATCAACATAAAACTACCTTCATAACTCCTTGGGGAACCTTCTATTATTGTGTCATGCCGTTTGGCCTTAAGAATGCTGGTGCGACCTATCAGCGGGCTATGACTTACATTTTTCATGACATTATGCACACTATCCTTGAAGATTATGTCGATGATCTTCTTGGCAAATCTAAACATCACAGTGAACATCTCGATGTTTTAGCCATTATTTTCGATCACCTGTTACAATATTGTGTTCATCTTCAACCAAAGAAATGTGTCTTTGGTGTTCTTTCAGGAAAAATCCTTAGTTTTATTGTCTCTTTGCGTGGCATCGAGGTTGATCCAGCTAAAGTCAAAGCTATCCTAGAAATGCCCCCACCCACTAACCTCAAACAATTGCGTAGTTTGCAGGGAAAACTCCAATCTATCTGGCATTTCATCTCACAACTCTCGGATCGATGTCAACCTTTCCATCATCTCCTTAAAAAGGATATTGTCTTTCAATGGAGTGAAGGAATGTCACCAAGCCTTTGAGGCTCTTAAAGCCTATCTCTTGCAGCCACCCGTGCTTATCCCACCTTAGGACGATCACCCTTTCTACCTTTACCTTTCCACCACTGACCATGTTGTAGGAGCCATGCTCGCACATCGTGACTCTGAGCATCAAGAACAAGCCATTTATTATATAATTCATACTCTGGTGGATTATGAGACTAGGTATACACATGTAGAAAAAATTGTGCCTAGCCCTATCATTCGTAGCCACCAAACTCTGACACTACCTCCTGAATCACAAAACTTTTGTCATCACCAACGCGGACCCCATTCATTATATGTATGCCAAACCACATCTAAACCAACGCATCGCCCGATGGCTTATGCTCCTTGCTGACCTTGACCTTGAATTTATACACCAGAAGTCAATCAAAGGACAAACTATTGCCGACCAACTCGCGGAGGCCCCTTTACCTGGGGAACAATTTACCAATTTTAATTTCCCCGACGAACTCATTGCCACTCTTTCACTCAGGGAGGAGTCGTATCCAATGACCCTCTTCTTCGACGGATCCAAATGCCAGCGTGGCGAAGGAGCTGGCATTGTTCTCATTCCTCTTGACGCTGAGCCTATGCCTCTTTCATTCCGGCTCGATTTCCCCTACACTAATAATACAGCAGAATACGAGGCCCTTGTTTTGGGTCTCCAGGTTGCGTTACACTTAGGTGTCAAATCTATTAATATTTTTGGTGACTCTCAATTGGTAGTCAACCAAGTTATGGGCATCTACCAATGTAAAAATGAGGAACTTCAAAAGTACAAACACTACATAGATTCACTTTTGACCTTATTTACTCATTATTCTATCCAAACCATTCCCCGCTCCACTAACAAATTTGCAGATACTATGGCTTGCTTAGCCTCGCAAATTCCTGCCTCACCAACTGACTCTGACATATTCATCTTGGTCCAACAACTCTTTGCCCCATCTTACTCCACCCCAGATGTTTGTATGATAAATACTGTGTCTACTAATTCGCAGGATATCTGGTATCACCAATTTCATGACTACCTCACAACCTCTGTTCTCCCACCTGACCTAACGAGTACCGGAAAACGTGCTTTTCTTAAAAGTGTTTCTCGTTATGTCATCATGGGGGGACTCCTTTATAAACGTGGCTTTGATGGCATCCTCCTTCGATGTCTAACCGGCACGGAGGTCACCTATACCATCCAACAAGTCCATGACGGTATTTGTGGTGGACATTTTAGTGGCCTTGCCATGGCCAAATGAATCCTTCGCCTAGGATATTATTGGCCTACTCTTAATAACGACTGCTACGAATATGTTAACTGTTGTGTTATGTGTCAGCAACATGCCAACCTTCAATATACTCCTAGCCATCCGCTACAGGTCACACGAGATCTTTGGCCTTTCTCACAATGGGGGTTTAGACCTTATTGGTGAGATTCATCTGCCCTCTTCGCAACGTCACCGATGGATAATCACAACAACCGAATATTACACAAAATGGGTGGAGGCCATTCCACTCATTTCAACCAAAAAAGAAAAAATCATAGAGTTCATTAACCATCACATTATCTGTCGTTTTGGTGTTCCTCATTGCCTGATAACAGATAATGGAAAATCTTTCAAAAATAAGTTGTTACAAGACCTTTGTAACAACTTCGGTATCAAACTTAGCTTCTCGTCACCGTACTATCCACAAGCAAATGGCCAAGCTGAATCTTCTAATAAAACCCTAACCAAAATCCTCATGAAAGTTGTTAACGATTCTGGAAGAAATTGGCATGATCACATCCCCTTTGCCCTTTGGGCTTATCGTACTAGCATTCGTACCTCCACTAATGCCACACCATTTTCTTTGGTATATGGTACCGAGGCTGTCTTGCCTCTCGAAATATAAATACCCTCCCTCAGAATATCTCTTCAGGATATTCTCACCAATGATGATTTCCGCCAAGAGCGGTTAGCCCAATTAGAGCTTCTTGACGAGCGTCGTCTTACGGCTCTTGACCACCTTCAAATCTATCAAAAATGCATCAAGCGTGCTTATGATAAGCGACTTCATGAGCATACCTTTTAAGGTTGGTGATCTTGTCCTCAAAGAGAATCAACATGTAACCAAACTAGAAAAGAGCAAACGTGGAAAATTTGCTCCAAATTAGATTGGGCCTTACATTATCACTCACACTTATGGATCAGGCACTTATCGTTTAGCTTCACTTAATGGTAAACCTGAGCCTGAACCCCTTAATGCCTTGCATCTTCGACCATTCTACTATTGAATTTAGTGTTATGTCACTTCTTATCTACCTTGCGCTCGTCCCTTGAGCTCATTTACCACCGCATACACTTTGTTTCCTACATCTCAAAATCAAATCAAGCTCACATGGTTTGATTATCACCTCCCCTTAAAGATGCCTTCCCCTTTTTAGTCTAGTCCATGACTTCAAAGTATCAAAATGACACATTCTTAATTAAACACTTATGGGATTTTCTTGAGTCAAACTTCCTACAAAACTAGATGCTTTATGCCCAACGGACATCTAGACCTCGAAATTATACATAGACTGCTCCCTCGAAGGACAGCTATATGCCAAACTATTGCTGCTATTATATATAGACTACTCCCCCGAAGGACAGCTATACACAAACGCCGCATCTGCTACTATAAATAGACTGCTCCCTTGAAGGAAAACTATACACAGTCAGCCTTTATCAGAAGCTTCTCGCATTGATCAGCTTCGTGAAGACCTCAAGAGTAACAAAATACATATCCCTTGTAGACTTCCCACATCGATTAGTCTATATTCAGCAAAATAAAAGCCGCATTCAAAAGCACTTTTGAGTCATGGACTTGTCTATTTAGGTTTGGTTCTCTTTCGTCAGGATACTCACTTTATAACAAGTTCTCTGCGCCTCAGCTACACCATCCACCTCACCTCACCCTTTGTTTAAACAACAAAACTCAAGGGACGTGACGTAATACCCGATATATTGTGATTATACAACTCTTTTCACCTATCGACTTCTCGTCTATGCAAGGTACCTAGGGGTTCAAGCTCATTCTACGTTATTATGTGGTTTGTTTGGCTCTTTTCAACTACGGAACACTTTTCCCTCTTTTACCCGAATCTAGGATTATGTGTTGACCTTAATCAGGATATGGTTCCCTACCACTTGGGTAGGCTAACTTTCGCTTCACCTATACCTATACCAACATCGCCAATTCCTTACCAACACCAACAACATTACCCTACCAATATCAATATTTTTACCAACCAACAAATTGCCTAACCATACCTAAATTGCCTGAATTCACCTCTCCCTAGTCCTAAGGGAGAACTACATTGGTCTGAGGCCCCTCCTTGCTTTGTGCAATGGGCTATGTAGGCAGCACTTAGGAGACATGGGGTCTCCCAAGGTTAGCTCGACCATCCCCTACCATAACCTATCATGTGTTGTAAATATACATATTTTTGTGTATTTCTTTTTTTTACCAACATTCATCTTTATCATTTTTCAAAACAAACATTCAAAACACAACCATTCTTATTATTATAACTCAAATCAACATACATCTTCAGTTTTATTTAGATGTTCAACAAATACATCTTCTCTATCATCGACGCGTAGGTCGGCATCCTTATTTATTCTTATATTCCTATGAAATTCACTTAGACCCTTGCGCCTCCTCCCGAATCAGGTGGTGATCGTGATCGTCGACGCCCCTCACTTGGCCTCTCCATCCTCAAAGGTGCCACTGCTATTGGTTCCTCCCACTGATCCACCAACATCTCCTGTAACATATGAATACGTCCTCTCGCGTGGAGGAATCTTGCCTCTAGTCTCTCCACTCGTAACTGTGAAACCTCTAACAATCCCGTTGTCTCATTCACCTGTGTTTGAAGCTGGTGAACCAAATCCTGTAGATGATCTCTCTCCGCTGTAATCACAGCTATGTCAGGGCACTCACGTGCACCTCACAGCTCTGCTACCCACCATAATCTATAAGCCTCTGTCGCTCCTGCATCCATTACCCTGCGATCGGCTGCTATCTCTTCTGGTCCTTCTAGAGGTGTCGGCTGGGGAGGTGAGAATGATGCCTCTGCGTCAATCCTCATGTATGGTCTATAAGCCAGGGGTATATCCTGAATGAATCCAAATTGTCGCCGCACACGATCTAGAGGAATCCTCTCATACTCACCTAGCCTGTGCCCCGCGATCCACCTCAATCGCTCTACACCCCTCAACTCCTCAGCTATGTTCTCTATTACCATATAGTTCCTCGTAAGGCCTCCAACAAATATCCGCAATCGTCACCATCTCCCATACCTGGTCTATAATACTCGATGTCATCTATCACGGCTGGGATCTCGCCTCTTGTTCTGTCTGGACCCATCATCTGAATCCCAACCTCTGCACTCCTGTCTCTCCCGACTCGATGGGTCGGCCTATTGGGCGCACACAAACAATGTGCTCATAGGCCCAACAATGTAATAAGTACGAACAATCCAGTGTCGTCCTGTGTTTTCACCTGCAAGCCCATAAACCCCTGTATAACTCTACCAGATATGCGCGTGCCCATGCGAAAGTCACGCTCATTTCTATCATTTCCCAAATAACACTCATCAATGCTTTTGGAAATCTTCCGCCATCCACCCTCGGTAATGCATAATACCCCACTGCTATCATTAATACTATTGCCAACCTTGTTGCCTCAGGGTGTGCTACATACATTATACCATAAAGTGAATGTCAAACCTTGTTGTGTCAACTCTCGTGCGTATGGACCAAATACTGTTGTTATCGCTCCCCGCACCGCGCTAGGCAATGCCTGATATACTGGTCTTCCTGTAATTGGGAGTCTCAAAATACGGAACACATCTTCCAACGTCACTGTCATCTCCCCTGTTGGTAGATAGAAGGTATTCTTTTCTGGATTCCATCTCTCAATCAACGCCTGCAACATAGCATGGTTACGTGCGATTCATGAATAATAGCAGATTCCACTTAACCCCAAATGATTTATCAATGCCCATTCAGCTGGTGTTACATCCACTTGGATTCGTGACAACAACGCTGGCACAGTATCATTCATCCTTAACCCTGCTTCCGCCTGCATACATCAAAATGACACATAATTATTCAATAAAACAAATCTCCACGGGTTTTTTCTCAAATTCTGGAAACTCCTACAGTAACCGATATCGGTTATAGATAACCGATACCGGTTTACTAACCGATACCGGTTATCTCTAAACGATACCGGTCACTGTCAAAAATATACAGCCTGCTTAAAAACATACACCTACGATAATTATTTTGCCCGTTTACTCCTCTCTATACCTAAAAACATACGTGAACACCCTGCTTACCTACCCCATAGCACTCACCCCATCCCAAACCCTTGCCTATCACCTTTTCTTTCTCATCTTTACCCACTTACTCTCTCTCATCCTATTCATAAAACATGCAAGAATCAAATTACAACCAAACAGTTTACCTCTTGGGATGCAGCAGCTTGAGGTGGAACCTGTCTTCCCTCTCGTCTCTGCCTACTGGATGCTTCTCCTCATTCATCCATGTTCACCACCCTCTTCACAAATAACTTGTCTTTCTACCTTCTGAATCTCAGCCCTTACTCACTTTTCCTGTCTCTTTCCTCCTTATCACTCAATTCTCTCATGCAATTACCTGTATCAGTCGTCAAGCAGCGTCGCATTCTCGTATTTAACTTGTTGCATGCTTCTAAAAATAAGAACTTAAGTTGCCAACCAAGCAGTTCTATTTTTAGGAAATATAATTTTGGCATAACCGATATCGGTTACATAACCACTATCGGTCATATAGCTACCGACATTGGTTACATAACCGATATCGGTCATGTGCCCCGTTTTGCTTAAACCTAGGCCGTTTCTTCATTTTTGCAAAATTTTTGTATGGCGCCCGCCTCTTTTTCCTACATCACAACACCATTACCAATATTTGTCATCAAAATCACATCAATATATTATCGCAATTTCATCAACATCATCTATCTACAATAAAACAAACCATCGACAAAACACATACAACATTTCATATACACCATGTGGATCAAACTCATCATACATTAAATTTCACAAACCATCGACAAAACACATAAAACATTTCATATACACCATGTGGGTCAAAATCATCATATATATATATCAAAGGTTTCAAATATACAACTTGCCCTGCATAGGGGCCTCTGTGATCTCAAAATAATACACAGCCAGCACGTAGGCCACAATAACTATCAAAATCTCGACTCGGCTCGCAGGCTGGTCTCTCATATCAAAAATATACTCTAGCTCACAAGCCGGTATCAACTATACAACCTGTACTCGGCTCGCAGGCCGGTATATACAACAAAAATGAATAAAAGAATCATATGTGGGCACGCAGGCCTCTATATACATAACCGGTTCGCAGACCGGTGTCTCTATCCAATATCTAAAAACAAAAAACTATCTCCTCTACAAGGATACCTCATGCTCTCTCCACCACCCTCGGCCTGTCTCCTTGCTGGTCCCTATACTGCCTCTCGCCTCCTCCCTATAACGGACCCACCGGCTGTGGCTGCACCCCCCTGGGATCTTTGGCTCTGCAAGGTCTCGGATCTGTGCGCCGCATATGGCTGATAGTCAGCCCGGTACCATCAAGGACATCCTGATAGTACCGGGCCTCCGCTCTCGCCTCCATATAACGAGCCCGTGCCACCATGGTTGCTGGGGCTAATCCCCCCGACTCCTAATAGCAAACCCTGCCCTGATCGGTGCACCCTGTGCCTATAGAGGTATCTGTACCTGTGCCTGCGGGGTATCTAGTACCTGTGGTGGTGCCTATGCTACCTATGGTGGTGCATGTGGCTGATACCTATGGCTGATGTGCCTGTGGTGGTGCCTGTGCCTGAGCCTGTGCCTGAGCTAGCTTGCCCCTGTAGGACACCCATCTGTGCCTAATGTAGCAGCAAGCTGCCCCTGTAACAACTGCACCTGTCCCCTGAGCTGGTCCCTCTCTGCTATAACAGCCGCTAAATCTGGCTGTGCGGGTTGTGCTCTCCTCGCTGCTCTCTCCCCTGCCCACCATACCAAAAATGACCCTGTGCAGCCGGCGTCTTCCATGGTATCATCCACCGGCCTCTCTGCTACCCAATCTGGGTCCACAGGCTGTGGTGCAGGTAGTGGGGCCTCTACATCATCCCTCCGGTACTGAGGGAAGGGAGGTGGCTCATCCTGTCGTAGCCCCAACTGCCATCGTACCCTCTCAAGGGGTATCCGCTCATGCTCTCCCGGCCTCCGTCCAGCTATCCAGAAAGTATACTAGATCCAGCGCATCTATGATCGGGCTCCTCCTCGAGGTTGATGACCTCTGTAAGGCCTCCATACAATATCCAATGCGGTCAGGCCCTCTAGCATATGACGGTAGTAAGCTACATCCCGTCCTGCGAGCACCACTCGTGGCTGGCCCACGACCCCCAACCACCTCTGAAAGCCATACCTGTATATCACCTGTGGCCTTGGCTACTGGGGCAGCCCTAAACTGGTCGAATACCCATATGATGTGCTCATATGCCCTAGAAGTGTAACAAAAATGTGGAACAAATCCTGAATCGCCTCATCCGGTGATAACCAAACCACAGCTCTAATCCTATAGCTGCACCAGGTATAACTGGTGCCCAAGCATAGCACGTATGCTCCTCCTACCATCTCATGCTAGCACCCCCATCAACAGCTCGTGGGAAGCAGCCTCCCTCTGAGTCCGGGGAGGGCGAAGCATGTGATGCCTATCATCATCAACATGGCAAGTCGTGTCTCATGTCTGTGGGCGCGATACATATCACCATAAGTACAATACTCACGCTATGGTAGGTACCAATAACGCGGTTGCATCCCCAAATACATGAAGAATGTTGTCCATAGCTATCTCTGCATCTACCCATTGAATACTACCTCTCCTACGATCGGCAGTCTCAGGATGCGATATACATCCTCCAAGGTAATAGTCATCTCTCCAGTCAGGAGATGGAAAACATTGGTTACTGGATCCCATCTCTTAATGAGGGAAACCATAAGACTGTGGTCCCTCTCCACAGCCCTATACCGCTAGGACTCCACCGAGTCCCACCTCGCGCATAATGGTCCAGTGCGCTGCGGACACATGTGGCCACATCCGTCTCAATAATGGGGGCATCTGATCCTGCATAGTCAACTGCTGACGTGCCTGCACAAATAACCCACTTCATTAGACCTACCCTTTCAAACAACAACTACTTTAACACTCTATACCCCCTTTTAACCCACCCGACCACACCCCGATGCTTATAACACACACCTACACCCACCTATTTTACCCTAAAACATTTACGATATCCCCTTTCCTTATCTCGCATCCTACCAATCACCCAGATCTACTCTCTCCATTTACCTATGCCCCTACCAATTTAACACCTCCCCATTCTCCCAACACCTAATCATCCTACCCACCAACACACAATCTAATCACCCTTCCTAAATTGGTTTTCAAATTGACAATGTGAACCCAATGAATAATCCTAGGCCGTATTTTTGGTCCCATTTTTATAGGTTTTCGACCTATAACCGATATCGGAGTTTTTTTGTCTATATTATGCCCTAAAGAACCGGTATCGATCATCTAACCAATACCGGTCATAAAGAATCGATATCGGTTTAATCCCACCTTTTCCCCAATTTCTGCCCTTATTTACTAATCTCCCTTTCTCACCACATCGTCTATACCCTCCTTTGCTGAAAACCCTTTGTTGACTTCATTGGCCCACTTCACGGCCGCAACCAATAATTTGGCCCGACCCAAGGCTGCAACCAACTAATCTGGCCTGACCTAAGGCCACAACCAACCAATCTGGCCTGACCCAAGGCCGTAACCAACCAATTTGGCCCAACCCAAGGCCGCAACCAACCAATCTGGCCTGACCCAAGGCCGTAACCAACCAATTTGGCCCAACCCAAGGCCGCAACCAATCATTTGGCCCAACCCATGGCCGCAACCAACCATTTGGCCCGACCCAAGGCCGCAACCAACCAATCATGCCCGACCCAAAGCCGCAACCAACCAATCTGGCCTAACCCAAGGCCGCAACTAACCAATCTGGCCCGATCCAAGGCTATAACCAACCAATTTGGCCCGACCCAAGGCCGCAACCAATCATTTGGCCTGACCCATGGCCGCAACCAACCATTTGGCCCGACCCAAGGCCGCAACCAACCAATCAGGCCCGACCCAAGGCTGTAACCAACCAATCTGGCCTGACCCAAGGCCACAACCAACCAATCTGGCCTGATCCAAGGCTGTAACCAACCATTTGGCCCAACCCAAGGCCGCAACCAACCAATCAGGCCCGACCCATGGCCCTCACTAATCAATCGGCCCGACCCAAGGCTACACCACTCAAATACCTCGCCCAAAACCAACAAATTACAATTTTATCCACCCATCATGTAGCTTTTTGTTTAATCGAGCTCACCTGTTCATGTTTTAGCATGATTAGGGTACTTAACTCGATCATTCGACCAACTTTGCCTAGACCTAGACGGTGACGTTTATCTCAACCAAACCAACCATTTAGTACTGCCGAACATGCCTAAACGTTCCTGTACCTTACCCGTTATATCCCCTGGAGCTACTTCCTATGCCTTGGATACCAGGATTATATCACCCTTGTTTGGATAAACTATCGACCTTTGCCTATGAATTGTTTGTTTTCTCTTCAAATCATGTACCCTAGTCGTACTACTACATTTCAACGTGCGTCTGCTTCCTTGGACCTACCCCACCATCTTACCATCATCTCAACACCATTTACCCTTTATCAACCCTATCCCTGATTTCACGCTACCTCAATCCATGATAGATTTGAGGGGGATTACCTATACCCTTAACAGGGGTAACCACTTCTTATTATTGTCCCTGCAGCTTTACAAGACAAGCTACATGACAACAAGGGGCTAATGTAAACACCAAATTTGTGTCTTACGACCCCTTGTGCCCCGCATATCATTTCGCAACCTAACCTCATCACCTAAACCTTACACAATTATTTATTAATTACCTTATAATTAATAAATCTACATCGCCATACCTGCCACCTCATCATGACCTAGTCCTAACCCTAAACTAACCTAATTAAGACCTATAACTTGGTCTACATCCACACCCATGACTAATGACTCCTCACCCACACCTAAAACCAACCTCATAATGACTTGACCAAGCCCGCAACTAATCCCTCAAGAGAAAAGGAGGGAAAGTTGGCTATTTTACTAAAAATAGCCCACTTTGACCTGACCGATACCGGTTCCTACTCGACCGCTGTCGGTTACGTAACTGCCATCAGTTCCCTGTAAATGACCTCTCCCAACCAAAAACAAAGGGTTGGATTTTTCATTGATTTGAACGAGAAGTCATTGGAAGAATCCGGAATTTACTTGGCTGAGTAGAGACAAGTGAAGGAAAGAGAGGAGTTTGCAGAGAAGGACATCAAGCCCAAGACTGCAACTAAATAACCAGAGCCCAGTGACACTCATCCAAGCATCAGGAGAGGAGATATCTCATCTTGGATTGTCAGATCATCCTACTTAAACCCTGCCTTCGTCATCACAGTCCCGGAACCTGCATTTTTCATCAGGAACTATCTCATATTTCCTGGGCCCAAGGCAGTTCCCTCACTTATTATCTAATTAGAATCTGGTGGTCTTGTATTCTTACTTGCAGGTAGTCCTTCCCAGACAAAAAGGAGTTCTTTGCAATCGATCTGATCTCTCTCTACGGTATGCGCACACCATCTCAACATTCAACAGGTATTCCTCCTAGCCCTAACCCTTTTCTGTTTCTCAAAGGAATGAAAGGATAGAAGCAACTCTATCCCGGGAACGGAAGCATTTCTGTGTGAAACAGGTCCTCCAGAGAAGGCTGGCTTCCTGTACCAAATCCTAATGCTAAACTAATTTTAAGGAAGGAAATTTGATTATCTACCCTTAATCTACCAATTCCAAGGAGATAGGGAAAGAGAGAGCATGAAAATAAAGAAATCCTACACTACAGAGGTGATAGCACCAAGAAAAGGGGTTGTTAATCACAAATCCAACTACCTGAAATGGAGAGAGGTGAGCAATGGAGAGGATGGACAAGATGCATCACAAACCAAAGATAGAGTTCATAAAGAACACCACTTCAAACCCCATTAAACACAGCTCTCAGAACCTACAATAGACATCATAAGTATGCAGAATATACCCTACAATGATGAGAGGCAAGAAGAGACAATAAAATAAGGAAGGATGGTAAAAATGCATCACAAAACATATTTTATTGCTCCATGAGTCCACACAGTACATCACCATTGGGCAAGAGGAAAGTAAATGCCATTGCAAAGCAATGAGAGGAGGCTTTAGCTCCACATTCAACCCTAGGGGAGAAAGAGAGAGGGCGAAGGAGAAAAAAATGACCAACCTTTAGAAAAATGCCCCTCCTTACAATATATTGGAAGAATGAGAAAGAAAGGAGGGAAGGATTCAAAACCTACTTCAACCACCCCAAAAGAGAATTGGATTCATTTGCAACAATGATGGGTTACACTATGAAACCCATGCCTCCATGTGTTGTTCCTTGTTAGGAAAGAAAGGAATCCTATTTTTCATTATGGTGGTAGCTGAGAAGTAGACATTGAGAACTTTCCAAAAAGTTCTCTCTTGCTCAAATATAAGCTTCTAGTCAAAAGTTAGGATCATCTCCACAATGCTTTGGGTTTTGAGTCTATCTGCAGAAGATCCATGTGGAAGCCCCACACATTCTTAAGCTTTTGCTACCTTTTAGGGTCCTAGGAATGTGACGTGCCAACTCTTGGCACTGTCCGTAATTCTACTCTACTTCCTTTGTGTTCTTCCTAAGTCCCTTCTGTTTAGTGAAGATACTGTCTGACCCTAGACACATGGAGGGCTAGCACACATTTGGGACCTACCTTTGGGTTTTACCCTTGAAGTTACGCTGAGCTGACATGTAGAGGCTTTAGGTGGCTCTTAGAATTTTCAACAGATGGTGCAACTTTATCAAGCCCTAGACACTTGGAGAGCCTGCACTTGTTTGGGAACCCTGCTTTTGAATATCATACCAAAAGTATGCCAAAGAGAAAAATGGAGTCTGCCGCTAGCCATTTTTATGCCTAGCCGATTCGAGCCTTGTGTGAACACTACTTTTTTGGGCTTTGACCATGTGGAGAGATTGCACTCGTTTGGGGACCCCATTTTTGTCATACCTTTAGAAGTTGCATTGCTAAGGCACGTGGAGACTTCCACGAGTCCACTGATTTTCTTTGAGTTGAATCGTTTTGGGCTTGATTTTCACTTATCGAGTTAGCTTTCTCTATTTTTTTTAATCATCCATTTTCCCAAGATCCCTGAAAATGTGAAGTCTGAAAATGTCGAGCCTTCCTCCATTGTTTCACTTAAGCTTTGATCTCCTTCAACATTATTAGGCTGCTAATTTTCTGAGCCTGCTTCTTCATTTTTGAGCCCACCCGCAACTTGATTTTTTGAATCAAATTTGAGCTCGTACGACTAAACCAACCTCTCCATTTCTCCTGTGCAAGGTCTTGTTTGATCAATTTTTCCTGAGGGGGAAAATTGGATAACAATTTGGTGACTCATGGGGATGTATGCCTACTAGATGAAGTGATTAGTGGCCTTGAAGCATCCATTGGGTATGGAGTCATGATTGATAGCCTGATACTGATCATGTTCCTAAAACCTCAATCCCAACTACTTGCACTTGGTGATCCTAAGCTTACCCCATTGTCTACACTCTCAATTTTCATATGAAAATCTTGAAGGTGAGATTTCTGAGAGTAGAACTTTTTTTTGACCTAGAGCATTCACATGTCCCTGAAATGGACTGCTACAACATTCACCTTGGAGGCACATCAAACTATACAATGATACAACCTTGGAGCGAAAAAACATCACAACACCGCTATGTACAAAACTGAAAATCATACACACCCCAAGTGGGATATGCAAAGTGTGTGAAAGCACTTCTTATGCTGAAAGAAAACATACCTACTCTATGCTAACTGAAAGTAAAGGGAACTTAAACAAATCCCACAACTGGCAGGGAGAAGTAGCTTCCCTTTCTCAAAATAGGCAGCCATATATGATTTTGCATTGAACATGGCTATTATTATGAGTGAAAACTAATAAGAGGCTAATCTTCCACCCAAATCATCAAGGTATTAACTAGAAATAATAAAAATACCTCTTTTAGTTTCTCTACTTTTGGATTGAAGAGGAATTATAGCCAATCCTTGGTACTCTGAGACTCATCCTCATGCTCAAAAGTAAGCATGACTATTTTTTGCTTCTCCCTCATCTCTAATGAAGCCAAGTATCTGATTGGGCATGGTCTAATCTGTGAAGTTTTACCATTGCTCTAAAATTCAACTCCAAAATTGGAGTCCTCTTACAATCCTTCCTAGGTGGATGGTGTGGGATAGATGGGATCCTTGTGTTCTTTTCCTTCCTCCTCCTGAGAATAACATGGAAGATTATGATCCTCCAACCTTCATTTTAGAGGGATGTTGTGAAATACAGGACGCTACACTTGAATGCTCTCTCTCATGACAGTAGGTTCATGTTCTTGGAAGGTGGATGATGGAGGAGAAAATTATGTGATTTCCATGGGCTTCTCTCCATTGAAGCAATCCTTCAAGTAAGACAGATAATCTACCTCCTCGTTGCCTTGATGCATGTGCTTGACCTCCTCCATAGTGTCCTCATTATCTGTAACTTGCTCACCATGGTTCCCCTCATCCTCAAACATTAAGTTTGAAATCTCAAACTCTTCTTCGACATTAGATCTTGATGGGGATGAAGTGGGAGGAATAATTAAAGGTTATTCTATGGCCTTCTTTGTGTTCAAAGTCTCTAAAATTGTATGGTTCTCCTCCACAGTCATAATGCACTCCTCCTCATTTAGACTGATTGTGTAGCTTGAATTGGATCAAAATTCTCTTCATATAAAGTGTCATCATGGATACTTCATTTATAGCATACTAAGTGTTGATCTTCTCATTCCACTACTACTAAAAAACATCCTTAGCCACCAGTGGGTCTTCAACTTTGACCTCCTCTATAGGCTTAACCAACAAGGGAATCTTTTCAATTATGAATCTTAGAGTCAAGCTCACTAAGATTTTGATCATTTCTTTTTTTCTTTACTCTTCTTCTTATTACTCTCCTTGACTATATTTTTGATTCTCTTCCCAACATGGACTCAGGAAATTAGGAGTGGTGGGTGGGGAATGTATTGCTTTTGGTTCTTATGGAAGGGACTTGGATTTGGAAGGGAAAAGGGAAGAGGAATTGAGATGAGATGGAATATTGGAAGATGGAGAAGGGAAATCAACACTTCAAGAAGCAGATGGGAAGCTTGGAAATTGAAGCTTAGGTTGAGATGTTGATGCTTGGGGAATGGAGAGAAAATTACTAAATGATGGTGTAAGACTTACCCATTGACAAGGTTTTCTGGCACAAAGCTCGTAGGTCTCTATTTCCTTAGTCCACTATGCAAGTTGAGGAAAAATTTCAACCATGAAGTCAAGATTATCCTGCGGGTTGTAATGTCTTTGAAAAGGGCCTTCGCATGGATAAGGTGCCTTGCAACCGATTCTAAAATATTTAATCTTAGTTGTAGCCATGGACTACACCATGTTAGCCTCCATACTTTGAATCTTCTCCAATAGATCAATATTCTCCATATAATTGTTACCATTATATGCATACCCTTACTCTTTATAAGCTTCATAGCCAAACTGGATTCGACACTACTCATATGGGTAAGCATGATGGTCATAAATCTGATCATAATGTTAATCTGGAGGAGTCATGAAACTCATTAGAGGATGATTGCACTGTTGTTACTGCAAGTGTGACTTCTAAGATGGGAATGGAGTCATCACTGCACAACTTCATGAATGGTAGAAGATGGAAGATGTGGAAATAAGATGGGGTGGAAATGGATGAGAAAAGGTTTTCAAATTTAGAGATTGGGTTGTTTACTAGATGGAGTCGCTGATGTGTTTTGCATGTGCCTCTAAAGGCTAAATCTTAATAGGAACACACCAACTTGCTACGATGAAGTGGTAAGGTTCTTCAAACCTGTCCCACTGGGCATGCCAAAATTGTTGATGTGAAATTACAACACCCCCCGAATGGCCTTAGATGTGAATGGAGAATCCAAAGAAATCTACATAACATTGGACCATCTCTTAAGCTGTGAGACTTGTAAACTTGAAATGGTCCTCCAGAGAAGGTCACATTCCTCTACCTAATCCTAATGCTAAACTAATTCTAAGGAAGGAAATTCAATTATCTACCCTTAATCTAACAATGCCAAGGAGATAGGGAGAGAGAGAGCATCAAAATAAAGAAATCCTACACTACATAGGTGATAGCACCAAGAAAAGGGGTTGCTGATCACAAATCCAACTTCCTAAAATGGAGAGAGGTGAGCAATGGAGAGGATAGACAAGATGCATCATAGACCAAAGATATAGTTTACAAAGAACACCACTTCAAACCCCATTAAAAACATCTCTCAGAACCTGTAATAGACATCGGAAGTATGCACAATATACCTTGCAATGATGATGAAAGGCGAGAAGAGATAATAAAATAAGGAAGGATGGAAAAAATTCATCACAAAACATATTTTATTGCTCAATGAGTCCACACAGTACATCAGTAGTGGGCAAGAGGCAAGAAAACACCCTTACAAAGAAATGAGAGGAGGCTTTAGCTCCACATTCAACCCTAGGGGAGAAACAGAGAGGGGGAAGGAGAAAAAAATGACCAACCTCTAGAAAAATGCCCCTCCTTACAATATATTGGAAGAATGAGAGAGAAAGGAGGGAAGAATTTGAAACCTAATTCAACCACCCCAAAAGAGCATTGGATTCACTTGGAAAAATGATGTGTTACACTACAAAACTCATGCCTCCATGTGTTGTTCCTTGTTGGTAAATAAAGGAATCCCATTCTTCATTATGGTTGTAGCTGAGAAGGAGATGTTGAGAGCTTTCCAAAAAGTCCTCTCTTGCTCAAATTTTGGCTTCCAGTCAATAGTTATGATCATCTTCAAAATACTTTGGGTTTTGAGTCTATCTGTGCAAGATCAACATGGAATCCCCACGCATTCTCAAGATTTTTCTAACTTTTAGGGTCCTAGGAATGCAATGTGTTGACACTTGGCACCGTTTGCGAGCCTACTCTACTTCCTTTGTTTTTTTCCTAAGTCCCTTCCGTTTAGTGAAGATACTATGTTTGACCCTAGACACGTGGAGGGCCAATGCTCATTTGGGACCTGCATTTGGGTTTTACCCTTGAAGTTACACTGAGATGACAAGTGGAGGCTTCTACTGGCTCTTAGAATTTTCAATGGTTGGTGTAACTTTATCGAGCCCTAGACAAGTGGAGATCCTGCGCTTGTTTGTGGACCCCACTTTTGAACATCATACGAAAACTGCATTGAAGATACATGTGGGGGTTTCCACTGGCCCTTTTTATGCGTAGCCGATTCAGGCCTCGAGTGAACACTGCTTTGTATGGCTTTGACCACGTGGAGAGCCCACGCTTGTTTGGGGACCCTGCTTTTTTCATACCTTTTTAAGTTGCATTGATGAGGCATGTGGAGGCTTCCACGAGTCCATTTATTTTCTTCGAGTTGAATCATTCTCAGCTCGATTTTAAATTACCGAGTTATCTTTCTCCATTTTTTAATCATTTGTTTCCCCGAGATCCCTAAAAATGTGAAGTATGAAAAACTTTGAGCCTTCCTCCATTTTTTCACTTGAGCTTTGATATCCTTCAACATTGTTTGGCCACTCATTTTCTGACCGTACTTCATTGTCTAGTCCACCCACAACTTGCTTTTTTGGGATCGAATTTGATCTTGTATGACTAAGATAGCCTCTCCATTTCTCCTATGCAAGGTTGTATTTGATAAATTTTTCCTAAGGGGGGAAAATTGGATACTAGTAGTCTAGAAATGAGAGGTGTATAAGGGATTGTGGTCACAAATAATCTTCTGCAAAATCTCTTACAACCTAACAATATAATCTAAGTATACTTGTGCCACTACACCAGTTGTGTAGGTGGTCTCCACCGGATAAAAATGAGCCACTTTCGTCAATCTATCCACCATGACCATGATGGCATCATGGTCATATCTAGACATCGGTGGACCTACTATGAAGTCCATGGAAATGGTGTCCCATTTCAAATTCAGTATATCATGCAGGTAGAGAAGGCCAGCTAGATGTCATCTGATCAAATAAATCATCAATGTGATGAATAGTGTAATAATTCTTGATCTTTACTTTATTCAGTTGTTTGTAGTCCACACACAACCTCAAGGACCCATCCTTCTTCTTCATAAAAATCACTAGTGCACCCCAAGGAGATACACTAGGACGGATCAAGAATTTCTCAACAAGGCCCTCAAGATAAAACTTGAGCTCACATAGCTCAGGGGTGGTCATCCTATATGGAGCACGTGAGATAGGCTCTGTTCCTGGAACCAAATCAATATGAAATTCTATATCATGTAGAGGAGGTAACCCCAACAACTCACTAGGAAAAAGATCAGAAAAATCTTACAAAATGGGGTGATCATCAAAGGAAGGTCCACTAGCCCCATCCTCTTGTGTGAAAATGGGAAACTCAAAACTTTGTTAGGATGGATAACATTGGTGAAATATACCTAAGCGAGGGGAGTTTCTTTCAGAGAATATTGTTACTATTTAATTAATTAATGATTTCATGAGATTTGCAGCTATATTTGTTGTTTCAAAATACAAAAGATCACATAGTCTACAATTTCATGACTATCTTCAGCAAAAGAACACAAATCCCCGAAGGACATTTTTGTTGCCTTGATGAAGACATCCAATTGCAAAATAGATGAAATGCTAAGTTTTAAAACAACAAACATAATTACATATTACAAAAATCAGAGTTCATTACTGGGTTTTACAAGTATTCTTTAATGTTATTTCCTTCATGATTAAGACGTTCAATTATATTACTGAGTTGTTTAGTTCATCATATAATCCATATCAGAAAGAAGAAATGCAGAAAGAAATACGCAACTCATTTTCAAAATTCAATTCTTTATTCATAAGTAATTTCAAATGTTCCCACACAAGCCATGGGATGTAACTGAAAAGTAAAGTACAACTACTGGAATAAGAGGTAAACATGCATGAAAGATAAATTAAAGGAGTATGAGTGAACCCGTCATTACCTTGAGGTTTGTCCTTCATTTGATCCATCCTCATCTTCATATTTGTTCCCTATTCATCTTAATTGCTGAGAGCACTGTACCTAAAAATAGAAAAGAGAAAACTATCATTTTATAAGCTTAGGGTACAATCCATATTCCTATACTTTCCTAATTCATGCACATGAATCTCTAATAATATGAGGTATAGATTACTTGAAGATCAAAACTACATACATGATTTTCTCACTCAGAAAGAAGGAGAAAGAAGAAAAGAAAACCATGGACATAAGAGAGGGTAAAAAGCCTAATTATTTTCTAACTATTTTCTCAAGTGTGAAGGTGCAGATTGCATAATCAAGAAGCAATAAAGATGTCCTAATACCCATGCTAAAGGAGTGATACACAAATCTGGGTTGTAATAATTCAAGCCAAAATTTGAAAAAAAATACATGTGTAGATACAAAGTTTGGGAAAAATAATTCATTCAGGAAGGATAGTTAAAGGTTCATATACAGATTTGTTGCAATGTAACTTAAAGGAATGAATAAAGTTGCAGATGTAAGGAAGAAAAGGGAAATCCTCACTTTGATCAAGAAAAACCCATTAATGGGTACTAAAATCAGAGTAAGGATCAAGAACTCACTGATTAAAATTGAAGCAGAGAAAACCCTCATCAAATTCAGAGCGAAAAGGGGAACCCAGAATGAGTTTCAACTCAGAGATCAATTTTGTTCCAGAAATCACATTAAAAATGCAAAGGAAAAACGAGTATCAATGTTTCGAAGATGAAATAGCAGAGACAAATTAAAAGGGAGAGCTCAATACTGATCGAAATGAGCAATATGCAGTCAAGAGATTACAAAAAAAACACAAAGCCACTACCATATTGTTTAAAATAATGATGATACAGAAAGGATTGAACTCACAAACCTCAACAACGGCAGCCATAGAATCTTCACAGATCTTCATAGGTCACAGATCGTTTGAATAAAATCTGAACTCAAAGCAACACAACTGGTCAAATCGACCAAATCTTGCAGTATAAGCCAACCCAGAACTCAGAGTGATAAAAATGGTGGATGCTAAATAACAGATAGTTCCAAAGCTAAGCTCAAGAGAACAAAATTATAGATGCAGATAAACCAATCTTGAAAGATCATCTCAAATGGCCATCATCTAGGGAAATTTTTTATTTACAGAGTTCCTTTAGCTTGGATAGAGCTTGAGAATGAAAATATGAAAGACTTAGGGTTTCAAGTGTTTTATTCATCAAACCAAGTAACATAACTCATCGAGTGAGTTGGAGATCAATAGCTACGAATCAAAATTACATAGATTAATGCTCAGAATTGATCACCAAAATCGATGCAAACCCTAGCTTGACACATTAAAATGGCGGGTCTTTTTGGTGAACTTACCATTTTTTCATAATTTTGTAAAAGTGTCAAAATTGACCCACACGTATGACGAAATCTAATTAGATGTGGCACGACAGGGCCATTTTGTAAAAGTTTTCACTTTTCCTTCTTGTAAAATATTCAAATTGGTCCAGATGCCCGATGCGGAGGGGCAGGTCCTTTTGTGTTTTGAGGCATTTTGGCAAATGGATTAAATTCATAAAATGACCCGCAGCCCCACTCATTACAAGGGAAAAGGTCAAATGCTGAGACCGTATCAAAAAAGTCAAGTTGGATCATCGGAGCCTTTTGAGATTTTGAGCTTTATTTCCAAAAAGGCATAAAGTCGTAAAATAACCCACAACCTTGCTCTTGCCAAGGGAAAAGGTCAAATGTTGAGCCTACATCAAAAAATTCAAGGTGTATCGTCGGAGCCTTTTGATATTTTGAGCTTTATTTCCAAAAGGGCGTAAAGTCATAAAATGGTCCACAACCCCGCTCATGCCAAGGGAAAAAGTCAAATGTTGAGCCCACATCAAAAAATTCAAGGCAGATCGTCAGAGCCTTTTGAGATTTTGAACTTTATTTCCAAAAGGGCGTAAAGTCATAAAATGGCCCATGGCCATGCTCATGCTAAGGGAAAAAGTCAAATTTTGAGTCTGCATCAAAAAATTCAAGGCGGATTGAGTGGATTGTTGGAACGTTTTTGGCCTTTGAAACTTTTAAACTTTTTGAAAAGGGAGTAAAGTTTAAAAATTTCCCACGACCCCGCTGAAGACCGAACAAGGCCACGTATTTAATAAGTCAAAAGCATAGCATCGAGTCAATTTGAGATTTTGAGCCCTTTTTGAAAAAAGGGAGAAAAGTGATAAAATTTCTCGTGACTCCGCCCACGCCATCAAAAGCCCAAGGCGGAAAGGCAGGCTTCTGGAATTTTTTTTTATTTTGTAACTTTGAACATTTATTTTAGAAAGAGAGGATAAAGTTAAATTTGATCCGGTTGGCATCAAATAAAGACACATGTGGGGCCCAAATTAGAAGTGGAAGGGTGGGATGAGTGTTTAAAAATGCACAATCTCTATCAGAAATGGAAAAATAAAGTGTTCAAGGCCTATTTTTAGTTCAAATATGTCCTACATGGACAACTCTTTTTCGAAATGATGAAATATAGAGTTCTTTATAGAAACCTTCAATCAAACTTGAATAGTCAACAATGATGGCCAGGGGAAAATTTAGCATAAATTTTCTAGCTCAAATGGAGCTCAACAATGAAAATACAAAAAATGATTAAGTTTGCAATATTCTTGCACCTTAATTCGATTCCTGAGTCACCAAATTCAACCATGGTTAGAAAGTGCTAATATTATCACTACAAATAGATAAGATCGCATACCTTCAGCAAAAGGACAGATCATCAAGAAGATAGAATCTGCATGCACAAGGAAGAAAACTTGCTCATTAAGAAAAATTTATTTTTAGCAAATTATTACTCATGATTTTCTTAAAAATAGAATAGTCGACTGCAGTTGACTGAGTTATAACCAATGGATGTTAATGTGTCTTTGTATTTGCATGTTTTATTTTTATTCCTTTTTTTATTAATAGATGAAGTATAAAAATAGGATACATGGGTAAGTACAATTCTAGCCTATTTTTAGGAAGGGTGAGAAAAAATTTTGCTATATACTATGTGCTTTGGCAAAGCACAAAGAGGAGGACTTTTACATATAGGAGTGCTGAAGCAATTTTCTACCAGTTTTTCCCTTTGAATGTGAAGTATTTTCTGTCTTTCCAATTCTTTGCAGTATTGTGTATGTTTCCATTAATCTTGTGAATGTTGAATTCCCTGATTAACCATCTTACCCTGTTACAAATTCAGTCATTTATGCGTGATATTATTGTGTATGTGTAACTTAGCAGTATTGTTGTGATTTTATCCCTCAATACATCAAAGTGCTTACCCTTAATTATCTTCAGAAAATTGTTGGCTCATGCACCAAAAATCCTTTCCATATCAATTTTGCATATACTCAGTCAAATATATCATACAAGTTTGGTGTATCACCTCAGTTTTAATTTCATTTTTCAGTCATCTTTTACCCTTAAACCCCAAAAAAATAGTTTGGGATACATCAATAAGGAACCGGCCTTGATACTAAAGACTCATGTCAAAATAGGTATACCCACAAACCTGATGTGTTTCCATTGTATCTACGAAAGACAGAGATCTATTTTGCAAACTTAGAACACATGCAGCCATCTTTCTACAGGGTGCACTTTTGAGAGATAAAACTCCACTCCCAAATCATCTGCACAAGATATGACCTTATTGTAATAATCAATTCTTGCTAAGTGTGTAGATAACCAATCAATGCCCAAGATCACTCCATAAGAACCTAAAGGAAGGATACTAAGATCCAAGGTAGTGGTGAATGGTCCTAAGTACACTATGCACTCCTTGACTAAGGAGTTTACTGAGATCTTACCTCTAGAATCCATCTTGACATCCCAACTAAGGTCTTGCCTAACTGCCACTAGCCTGCATCTCTCTACAAAAGATGGTGCAATAAAAGAATCAAATGAGCCAAAATCAAACATAATAGGGATAGGGATACCACTAATGCTACATGTAGTCTCAATCACAGTGCCCTAATTATTTTCCTGGAAGTTCTCGACTGGTGCATAGATTTGATGTATATATCCCTTGTCACAAATTGTAGGCTTTGAAATCATAATCTTACCCTTTTTATTAGTGTTCTGAGGGCACTCTCTCAAATGATGTCCAAGTGCACCACATCCATAGCAACTTCCTGGACCCCTCTAATGAGATGCAGCTCCAATAGGTACTATAGTGTTCTGTGTAGTGGATCCTAATGATCCTGCTATGGACTGTTGTGGTTGTTTCTGATGACATCCAGCTGAATGAGCGCTAGGTACTCCCTGTGTCCTAATGGCCCCCCTAGAGGGATGCCTGATGCTCCATATCCTTTGAGTGTCAAATATCTATAGAGGTATAAATGGTGGACGATTTTGATGCTACTGAGGTGACTATTGTGGTGGCTTGAATGAATATTATGAATAACCATGTCTGACATGAGGAGGAGGAGTTAAACCCCTCAACTTGTTATCCTACATCTGTTAAATATGGCTCCACACTCTATCTCTAGCCTGTTGCGTATTCCCCTTGGTCTCCTCTACAATGTAGGCCTTCTCAATGGCCTCAACTAGGATTTGTAGACAATGAATGCATATTGCACCTCCAAATCTAAGTTCAAGCCCTTGATAAACCTGTGGATCCTAACCTTCTCATCCTTCATGTAGTTGACATACTAAAGCAAGTATAGAAATAGACTCTCAAACTCTACTATTGTCATGGATGTCTAACGCAGGTCATGGAAATCATCTATCCTCTGCTAAATAAACCTCCTGGATAAGTATCTACTCCTGAACTGCTCCTCGAAGAACTCTAAAGTTACTCTCTCTATGTCTATGTGGAGCTTATTCTCCTTATTCCTCCACTAGACACCTGCTCCATCCCTCAGAAGGTGAATTCTAACACGAACCTTCATGTTGCTAGTACAAGGGAAAATCTTGAAGAACCCACTCAAGCTCACTAACCAAGCCTCTGCATGAAAACCTCTTATATCACCAGAATAATGAGATGGGTCTAGCTTCAGGATCTCCCTGATATGATCTACAACTGATAATTTTTGACCTCTAGGTCTCTCTACATGCTCATTTCTCAGCCTACGGCTCCTAGATTTGTCTAATGTCTTGAAACCCTATCTCCATAGCCCTTTTAAGGTGATTTTATTCTAGCTGAGTCCATGTGGGATTTCTCTTCCCTGTGCTCATTGTTGTGCCTTGAAGGGTATTGAGCTTCATGTGATGGCTCCCTATCACGCTGACTAAACCGTACCCCAAATGCGCCACCTCGTATAATTGCATTGACATCCTGTAATGTTTGTAGTATTTACGGTAATATAACATCCACTGCCTGCTATTAAGGTGGTATACCTAACTGCACGTGAAAAATCCCCTCATCTGATTTATGCCTCCACCATAAATCAAGACGGGAGTTAATTTATCATTCTAGGTTTTGTTTCAATTTTTTAGGTTTTCTATGTTTTAAAATGTCATGCAAAGTTGTGTGATCTTGTTATACATTGTACTAGGTTAACTGTTTGAGATTTCAAGTGTACCTAATGGTCCAAGAGTTAAACCCATGACTCTGATACTAAGTGTAATGCCCACAAATTTCTTACACAAAACCCAAGACAACCCAGCAGTTAGATTTGAAAATATATGGAATATATTTTTTTAAAACTAGGTTATAACAGAAATACCTTCAACTATATTTATTTTATTTCTCGATTAATATTTTATTCGTTTTAATGAACATTTAACTAATATTATTTAATTCCTCGTATCGGCATAAAATCCCCTCGTTACAATATGTGATTAATTTAGTAACACAGTTCTAATGTCATTTATTAATTTATTATTCTAGGGCTAAGTCTAAACTTACCCTCCCATTAATTTAAATACAATTAAATTTAATCCCTAAATTAAATGTTGTCTAGTTACCCTTGAGTAAATTTGATTTAATAAATTACAAGAGTCAATTGCTCTTTAAATTTAAAAGTCAACAACTACACATTAGGGTACAATTAAAATTTATCTTCTAACACTCCTTAGTGGCCCCATTCAAAAATTACACATGGTTTTTAATTAAGACATATTTCAACCTAATTCTCACCTAACTTTTGTAGGGTTGAACCAAAACTCTTAGATGGATTCCATGTGGGCCCTTAGATCGTAGGGATTTCACACTAACTGTAAACATCTCTATGGAGTGTTCTTATTCATTTATTTGACTTATTTCCTCAAAAAAAATTGTAGATTTTTTATTTTTTGGGAGAGGACAAAGAGGAAGAGCCATGAGAGTAAAAATAGCAACGATGGAAAAAATTGCATGGTTTTAGTTGTAAAGATTTTGCTATTGTGATATTGCCCATTTGTTAAATATAGAGATCCTACAATGGATCTGTTTTGTATTTTAATGAAAATATTTTATTGTTTTGAGTTCAACAATTGGGGAAAACCCCATTTCCTTTAATCTAGGAATTTTACACATTTGAGTGCCATAAAATAAGATTTGAAGATATTAAACACTTAATTTCAACTCATTTATTGTTGTTGGAAGTTACCTTTTAATTTTTTTAGGCTTATATTTCCTTAATTTGTACATCTAGGTATTTAACAAATGGATTTTATTTTTCTATCAAAAGTGACGAAACTACTGCCCTATGTAAGCCGACGGTCCTGTGACCGCCACTATGCCTGGGGGTGGTTCATCGAATGTCACTCTGTGTTGAGCGGCGCTTTTGAAACCGCCACTCTGCATAGGGCGGCGGTTCTATTATCCAATTACATAACCTTCCAACATAATTTTTTTGTAACATTTCTTCTACTTAAGTTGGTTTTTTAAAGTAATGATAAATTGAACTAAGGTGTCTTCTATTCATTAGTTGTTAGATTAATAAAATTTCTAGTTTCATACTCAAATTACACAAGATCAACTCATTCTCTATTCTTTCCTTCAATATAGCAAGAAATGTAACCATAGTTTCACCATTTTCACTATGTTTTGCTTTCAATAGAAACAAGTAACCATTTAATTTCATTCCCAATAACTAAATGACAATCCAGTTTAAGACTCAAGTAAAATTTCAACATGATCATCAATCTGTTTGAAGTTAAACTTCTCACACTTTGGAGACAATAAAATAACTTAGTTTGGAAGAAATTTATTTTCTTTTCAATCCCATTTCAAAGTTTCTACTTTATTTAACAATGTAAGATTTGGTTATTTTCCTTTATAAGAACTAATACATTTAAAATGCAAATTTTTCATTCAAAACAATCTCAGTAGAATTTACAAGTTGAAGGGATTTTCAAGTAACAAATGCAACTTTCCTTGGCCTATTTTCCCATATACATAAATTTGAAAACTTAATACAACCCAACCATTTTACAACACATTTACAAGAGATCGAAATTATTTAACAAGAAAGTTACAAGCCCTCCATTTAAATGGAGACAGTATGGTAAAGATTTCTTTTACAAGAAGGAATATCATCTTTATTTTTTAAAGGTACTATAAACACAAAATATTCACTTTAGCTCCACCATCTTCCCAAATTCTAAACACAAAAACCAAAATAGGGGAGTAGAAAACACTCTCCACCCAACCAATAATCTAATGAGGAAGAGAAGTCTTCTTCCTCATTGGCCCCCAATCTCAAATAATGAAGAAATTAAGTGTATAAGAAAACCATTGGAAACTTAATAAGGCTTCCACATTCACATTCAACATAACAAGAACAACAAAAAAATCACATTATCACACACAAGTTTCCCAACAAAAAATATATTAACCCATGCCAAGAAAGAGAAAGGAACATGGGGATCTACTTATGCCTCCCGAGGGTTTTTTTCCCACCTTAAAACCTCAAAGAAATCAATCACTTCCCACAAAATTGTTATGCCTCCCTCAAAGAACAACAACTCTTATGCCCCCCTCAAAGAAAAAAACACGTATGTCTCCCTCAAATAAAAACAACTCTTATGCCTCCCTCACTCTTATACCTCCCACAATAAGACAATAAGATAAGGAAAAATTTAACTTATCACAAGGTGGAGCACCCCAAACCAACTCCCTCCTAAATATCCAATAAAATATTAATCCTCCCTCCAAAATATCCCCATTTCTATTTTCTCCTACACATGCAACAACAATTCATTCCCAAACATATGCACAAAAAATTAGTAAAAGATAACATGGGTGAAGACCCTACCTTGCCATTGCAAGAGTTTTCAATCCACAAGAAAGTTCCAAGCCTTTTGCCAAGTGCAAGAAAGCACAATCCAACTCCAAGCTCCAAATAAAACTCTCAAATCAAGCTCCTCTAAAAGAAAAAGTCTCAAAATATAACAAATAACCCTTAAATCTTCAAACAAATTAGAATAAATAGAAAAGAGATGAGAGATAGAGAGGTGATGTGGCTCCATGTAGGATGCCACATCATTATTCCTCCATTCCACATCACAAGGTCAAACCCAATCCCCAAAGAAAAATAAATTGGTGAATGAGGGAATGAAAACCCTCTTACACACTCAAACCCAAATCCACACCCCTAAAGGACACAATTAAAGATTCTTGTAAGAAAAGTGTAATTAATTGCTCTTTTCTCCATTAAAACACACAAAAAGGCCTAAAATAATCCACTCACATCATAGGTATATAGGGTGGGTGACTCTAAGAGGTGTGGGACAAGCTTAACTTGTCCCACAATCCTCCAAAATGGGCTAGAAATTCAAAATCCGAAAATTACATGCAAGGTGAGTTCATGAAACTCAAAAGTAATTACATTCTTTCGAATTCAATACTACCAACTCACATTAATTACCCCCCCTTTTTTCACATCCTAAATTACAATAATTAATCAATTTTAATTAACTTAAAAGGAGTACTTAAGAACAATAATAAAGCTAACTCATAATACAATTAATCACAAATAAATAAAAACAAAAATGAAAAACCACAATTATCCAAGGTCACATTTGATGCCACCCCCAATGGGGACCTCCTAACAAACTAACAACAATAATATCATACATTTACACTAGTTGCCAAGGTGACATGTTGCCAATACCCCAAATTCCTTCAATGTTGTTCTCCTATCCCGTTTTATTTCTTGTGTTACAAATGCCTACAAAAATCAAAACAATACCTTTCTAGCCTCATGCCCATATTAACGACTTTGAATAATAAAATGCCCACATATATATATATATATATTCACATCATCAGTATCATAACTAAACCATCACTAAAATTAAGTAATTCACCAATTGTTCACTATTCTAAATATTTCGATTTTATCAATTTATCAATTAACAATAAGATCACAAAACCAACTGAATCATATAGCAATATCTGTATATCAAATCCATTGTGTCAATACAGTAGCAGCTCAAGATCATCAAATACTAATATGTCGATCCATGTATATAATTCATCATGTAAATCACATCATGTCATAAATCTAAAACATACTTATTGTCTATCAAATAAGCTAATCAAATATAACAATGTCTATAAATATAAATCTAAAACATCCATATTGTCTATCAAATATATCAATATCTAAATATCAATATGATAATAATGTCTATGGCTCTAATCTGAAATAAGCAAAATCAAAGTAATATCAATGTTGAAGAGGATTTGGAACTACACTTTGAACAATACAAAAAAGATACATCCTGATTATTCTTTACATGGAGCAGATTATTTAATAAATTGTGCTTCGACCCCCCTCCCTACAGGTCACATCCCTATCAAATCACTTGAAGTTGTTATTAAAATTTAAGAAGAAGAAGGAAATTGGAATGGATGGTAATAGATAGGAAAAATAAGGGATACACAAAATCTAAATCCCCCATCGTCCCGGACAATGCATGAATCTTGTCCTATTGTTTGATCTCGTTAAAAAAATTGGGTTGTTGACCTGCCAGGTAGCTACTGTTAAGATGAATTTTATTAGCTCTTAATGAGTTATAGTTGACATATTGTCTTACGTTGTTGGGATTATTTGTTATATCTTGATTTTGATCACTTTTTGTAATGTTGATATGGTAAAATCTTGATTTTGGGTCGTTATGTACAACGGTATAGTACCTTTCAAAAAACTATTTGCCAAAAAATAAAAATCTATTGCTAGATGATTCATTCGTTTTAATTGGAATTAAATTGAAAACCTGAAAATTAAATGCAATTTATTCATATGCTATGTAAAATAAGTTATTTCGATGGCTTGAAGATAAACATGAAATCGACAACATAGCTAATGTAGTCAGTGTCATTTAGAAGGTAATCTTTCCAAAAACCATGTAAATCTTCATGGGTATATACTTTTAATGAAATGCATCCATGTAATTAAGTAATTAAAGTACCCATACATGATATTAAAGGGGGAATTTTGTAGATTGCATTGATTATCTTCAGTAGGGATCTAAATTAGGGATTGACACTCATAAAAATTGATACAAGATGGATGTCATTTTATTTTCTTTCCTAGAATTTCAATTGTTAAAATGAGGAAGCTTTGTAGAATGCAATTTTTTAGCCATGATGATCCTATAGAATTATTTTCAGATCCTATGATTTTTGCAAGGTGTGCCTCTGCAATGGAAGTTGTATTTATAGACAAATGAAATCAATACTATTTATTTTTATTGAGGATTTTTTAAAACATGGAAAATAAATAATTTATTCAGTGTTATGAAGTATCTAATTTTCATGTATTTATCTCAAAATTATTCCATCTAAAAATCGCATTGTACCCAAAATTCATCCTTTATTTCTTTTATTATATTATTTTCCAAAGTTTGGGGTTAAGTCTTATACTAGGAAATTTACTAATTACAAATGAAAATCTAATGTATTCTTTGTCACCCATGGGAAAGAAAGCCTTGCAGAACAGGAAAATTCTTATAATAGTAATCGTACATATATATTTCTCTTGATTGTGCATGGGAAGAACAAGTTTGAAAAGAAGGATATAACATCAATTCTTTAATATTTGGTTACAGTTCATGCGACATGGATAACTCATGTACCAAGGTCTTTGTTAGACTAAGAAAATAGAAACATGTTAATAGCTTTAGTAGGATATTATCATGCGCCAAATTCCTCATCTGGTTAGGTTTTGCTAATTGAGATACTCAATTTGTTGTAATTGGTGGAAATTTTGGCATGCATCCTTCATCAACTTCCTCAATGTTATCTATTTATTTGAGTGAAATACCATTATAGTCTTTCAAGGCTGGTTCAAATTCATTAAAAAATTTGGTAAGTATTCTATGTAACGTAATACGTGACGAAAATATTCCCTTTCCAAATATTTTGACTGACAGTAGTCAAAGTAACCAAACTTTCAATTACAAATGTTTTTTCATTCTACAAAAAAACCTCTTTGGGAGGATTTTATGTAGAGTTTGTGTATGCATTAAATTATCATTTGGACATACCCACCTAAAATACCACATACCAAGATAACATATTATTCCATGAGATCACATTTTTATAAAGAATTTTGTCAAATAGTTGGTGAGTATCCTCTATTCTCCTATTTTGAACATACCTTGAAACCCTTGCAGTCCAAAACATTATGTTTCACTCAAACATTTTGTCAATAACTTGATGTGCATCCTTAATTTTGTCTAGCTTGGCATATTTTGTAATCATGGCATTGTTTTAACCCATATCTACACTTCAATTGTCATGTTTACTTTTCATTTGGGTATTGAATTTACTATGTGGGGCATTGCTCTACTACTACTTCACCATGAATTCCAAGCATGGATTAGACACTGCTTTTTCTTTATTATTTAAAAGTAATCCAATTCATTGTATTCATATTTCATCATAAGTAGATGTTGACAAAGAAGTGAAAATGTGGACACATTTTTTCAATCTTATGCTAGTGAAAATACATCAAAAATTTTGTAGAAACAAGAAGGTATCAGTAGAAATGAATGTGATTATTTCAAATGTCTGGGCACATCTTATAGTTTAAAAATGTTAATTCATTGTCTTTATTACGGGCCAAAATAGAAGGGATATAATCGCATACCTTTCTATTGGAAAATTTCTTAAGCATTGGCATTGACATTCATATTGAAAAACAAATAAAACAACCCTGTAAATAGTTTCTTGGAAGATTTATTTTTGTAAAATCTTAGATATTCCAGTAAGTGTGAATTGCATGTTTTAGATAGATTTATCTTCTAGTTTGGATGAGTTAGTGAAGAATGATGTTACTCTTGGGAATAACAATATTGTTTCTATTAAAGGAAAAGGGACAATCAACATTCTTACTAAAATGAGGAGAAAATTAATATGCATGATGTTTACTATGTTGCAGGTTTGAAGCACAACCTTATGAGTATTGTACAGTTGGTACAAAAAGGATACAGAGTTTATATGGAAGACAATGAGTGCATGATTGTGGAGAAATCCCCTAGCACTCATTTGATAGAAAAAGTGAAGATGAGAAGAAATAGAATGTTTACCTTGATATTAAAACCAAGAAAAAAGAGAAAATTGGATCTGTTTGAGGCAGAATCAGCAACTCAGTTCACTTCCAAGTCCTACGCTAAGTCAAATCAATCCTTTGGTTATTCCTGTGCTCAAGAAAATGATTCATGTGCTAAGGTAAACGAGTCTTGTGCCAATGTAAAGGAGGATTGTGCTAATGAAAGAGAGTCTTTCACTCAAGGAACACAATTAGTTTTCCAATTAGTCATGAAATACGAATCATGTCTTTAACATCTAAGGTATGGAAATTTAAATTTTAGAGGTTTGAATTTATTGCACGTAAATAATATGGTTAAAGATTTTTCCTTTATTCAGAAACCATAAAGAGTAGTGAAATGTGTGGTTTTGGGAAGCAACACAGAGAGTCTTTATCTATTGGTAAATATGCAAGAGAAAGTGCACCTCCTATGATTGTTCACTTAAATTTATGTGGACCTATGTACACAAGTTCTATTAGAGTTTAATCATATTTTATGACATTCATTGATGATTATACAAGGAATATATGGGTATATTTTATGAGACATAAATCAAATGATTTTTTATATATTTCATAATTTCAAGGCTTTAGTGGAGAATAAAATTGGATACTACATCAAATTTCTAAGGACGGATAGAGGAGGTGAGTATGTTTTGAATTGAATTTATGATTTTTGCAAATATCATGGTATACACAAGCAGTTTACTACCAGGTATACATCACAATGGAATTGTGTGGTAGAGAGGAAGAAGATAACCATTATGGAAATGGAAATAAGTATGATGAAGGAAAAACATGTTACAAATGATAATTGGGAAAAATCAGTAGAAATTGTTGTTTACATTTTAAACAAGTGTCTAAAAATTATTAGGAACATGGTTCCTCAAAAAACGCCATGACTACCAACAAACACATTTTTTCTCATTTCAAAATTTTTAGTTATATGGCATATTCACATGTGACTGATGAGCTACAAAAGAAGCTAGAAAAAAATGAGAAGATGCATATTTGTTGGGTATTCAGAGAATACAAAAGCATAAATTTGTACAATTTGGTCACTAGAAAGGTTGTGATCATCAGAGATGTACATTTTATTTTAAATGAAGCATGGGATGGAAGTATAGAAAAAAAGTCGGTATAGCAAAAACTATTCTGCAAGATGATATGGAAGATGAAAATTTAGAGTAGAAAGGCAATGTATCTTCAAATATTAGACATAAATCACAAGTTGTAGCACAAGCTACACCTCCATCTATAGTTCGGAGGTCTCTAAGATTCCAGTCATCTTTAGCCATGCAAGAGACACCACAAACAACACCAGAAGCAAACCCATCACCTCAAAACAGACCATCATCTGATCATGATTTTAGGGGGAAACCATGGAGTATTAGTGATATCTACAATGTTGATATAAATAATTCATTTTCAATTTTTACATTGTTTTAACAAGCTGCGGATCTAGTATTTTGAAGAGGCTATAAACAATTAATTTTTGGCACAAGCTGTGGATGATGAGATCGATGCTATAGAGAAAAATAAAACTTCAAAGTTGGTGGTACATACAAAAGGAAAGGATGTGATAGGAGTGAAATTGTTCTACAAGACTAAACAAAATGCTAACAAAAAAGTACATAAAAATAAAGCAAGGATGGTAGAAAGAGAATATACGCAACAATATAGAGATGTATAGAGTAAAATGTTTGCACCAGTGGCACATTTGGACACGACGAGAATGGTTTTGACAATTTTATCTCAAAACAAATGGCCTATTTATCATATGGATGTAAAATCAGTATTCTTGAATGGTTTTCTTGAAGAAGTTTATTTGAATAAACTAGAATGTTTTGAGATTGAAGGTCATGAAGGAAAGGTATATATGCTGAAAAATGTTCTCTATGGTCTCAACAAAAGCACCTAGATCTTGGTACGGTATAATTAATTCTTATTTGATTCAAAATGTTTTCAATTGGAATAGTAGGGGCGATACCTTATATATAAAGATAAATTAGAAAGATAATATTCTCATTGTTTGTTTGTACGTAGATGATTTGATCATTACTAGAATTATATCTATAGATTCATTCAAATCAGCCATGAAGAAGGAATATGAGATGACATATTTTGGTCTTATGCATTACTATTCATAATTGCTTGGATGATTTGATAATTGATTACATTACTATTCATAGATGATGAATGATTTGATAAGTGATTAGATTTCATAAATCATTTACTACTAGAATTATATCTATAGATTCATTCAAATCAGCCATGAAGAAGGAATTTGAGATGACAGATTTTGGTCGTATGCATTACTATTCATAATTGCTTGGATGATTTGATAACTGATTACATTACTATTCATAAATGTTGGATGATTTGATAAGTGATTAGATTTCATAAATCATTTACTATATATGATAAAAAAATTATGTTAAAGGTGGATATAAAATCATTAATATTACTATTTTTTATAGATTGTAATCCTTACTAGATATAAATGTGATTTAATAAAAATATAATTACATCATATTACATAGTAACTACTATAATAAGTGATGTATAATTGCTAATATAAAGTATGAGACAAGAAAACAAACATGTAAATTATGAAACCATGAGAAAGAGAGGGAGGTAAGAAGACTCGGTTAATATTCGCTCAATCTGGAAGTGATCTAGGAAAGGTAATGCCCACAAATATGACATTCTAAACCACATTAATCCTTAGATAATTATCTAAAAATTTACAGAATTTTTTTTTGTTTTAAGTAATAAGGGTGTCAAACGCTAATATACGTTTAATTCAATTCCTACCAACAATGTTACATTTCATAGGATAGATCTAGTCTAGATTATTAATCAAATATTATTGGTTCAGTTTAAATGTCAATTTAATTATCATCACTAGATATGTGTCCATTAATTTCTCCTCATAGGTTAAATATTTTCCTTCATTGGAATTAAAATTCAACCCACATTTAATAAACCTTTATCCTTGATTACCTTAGTTCTCTTAAATTATTTTCTTTAATGACCATTGATTCATTCCCTAAAACCTACTAGAGGGTACAATTTTTAACTTAATACACTAGAGCCCTAAGTGGCCCATTCACCCATTTACACATACATTTAATTTATTTAAAATTTACAATCATAATATGAATATTCTCACCTAACACTTGTAGGGTTGATTCTTAACATCGAATCAATAGGGACCACAAGATTAGATCTACCCAAAAGAAGCCTATTAATGCAAAATCACAACACCCCTGATTGAGTTCTAAAAATCCACTTTTCTAAGGTAGACTCATTTAGTGTGATTACATAACATTGAACTTTCCCCAAGGTATGGGACCTTACAAAATGGAAAATATCTCTAGATTAAAGGTTGGTTCCTTATTCCTCTGTTTAGGTGCATTTATAGAAACTTGTAGAAGATATGTTCTTAATCCTAATCTAAACTTTACCAAGGAGATAGGGATAGAAGGAATATAGAAATTAAAAAAAAAGCTAAACTACGAGGTGATGCATCAAAGGAATGATGAACACTTGTTTTGCTAATAGACACAAACCAAAAAAATGCATACAATAAACCAGCACAAATAGCTAGATATATAATGGAAGGCTAGATGAAAGAAAAAGAGACAAGAGAGGATCTGAAATCAATCACATACTTGTTTTATTGCTTTGTAGATTGATATAGTCCATTACAAAGTAGCCAAGAGGCAGAAACGTATTACAATTTTAGTGGAAGGCATGAACCCCACAGATCCCTTTTCTAGAAGGAAGAGGGAGCCTACAAAACAAATAATGTCTAACCCTTTACAATGAATCATGTCCCCATATTTATAGATTCAACCTGAAAGAAGAAAAAAAAAAAAAAGTGGGAAAAGAAGGTTGAAGTTCAACCACCTCTGTTAATGCTTCTGATGAAATCTCTCCCCCAAATTCGTCTTTACTGCATCAACCTTGGTTGTTGAGGCAAAAATATCCCGCATTGAAATCCTGAAGACATTTCCTCCATTTTTCTTCACCTAACATCCTCAAAATTAAATTTCCATACCTCCAATACATGGGTGAGGCTAAGATCTTTCCAACAGCATCAAATTTGTAATATTTCGAGCCATGAGTCGAAAGATACGCCTCTTGAAGTTTGTATCGGGTCTGTACAAGAGGGAAGGAATATAGCTCAAAAAATGGGTCCCTTTTGATGTCAGACACGTGGCAATCAAATTGGAACAAAATTTGGCCTACAGGTCTGTAATTTATCTTTTTCCCTTTCCTCTGATTCCTGTTATGGCTTTGACTTGGGCCCAGATGGTGAATTTTTCCTTGGAACATGCACTCATTTAGAAACCTTCTCTATCCACCTTTTGACTTTGTTTCCTCTTATGTGAGATCATGTTCGATCTAATATTTGGCACGAGGGTGAAATATGGATAACAATTTGGTGACACACAGGGGTATCTGCCTTCTAGATGAAAAGACCAATTGCCTTGTCATATCCGTTGGGCATGGAGTCATGAGTGATAGCCTGCTACTGATCTTAACTTTGAAAACTGACCCTTGGGCCACTTGGAAACCCATTAACACCAAAACTGATGTTATCACCGAATCATAGCACCCTTATGTTTACACAAGTGCATATACTTGAGCTCACGGTGTGATTGGATAACATGGGTACTATCTCCAAGTTATGGGACTTGATACTTGAGATAGGCCTCCAGAGAAAGTTGTTTCTTACTCCTAAACTACCTGCCACAATCTACTATAATGCAGGTAAGACTATCTTTCCTAATCTAAATTTTTAAGGGACCAAGGAGAGAGGATGCATGAAAATAAAATCCTACACTAAAGCTGTGATACACCAGAAAAGGAGGGGTGTGAGAGTAGTCTTCCAATGCCTGAGATACAGAAGCAAAGTGCACACTAGAAGGGGTGATGAAAATTCTCCACAATCTAGCAAATCATTCCCCACAACTCTCAACATACACAATGATAATGGATCCCTGTAATAGCCATCAAGATAGACATAATTTCTTATAATGAAGGTTGAAGGGAAAAGAAGAATGGCAAACAACATATAGGGAGATGTCCAACAAACAAAACTTGTATTTTATTGCTTCATGATATACATTCAATCTTTACAATTAATGCCTTTATCACCATGTAAGGAGTCCACTATAAGGGCCTGCAGCACATTGGCTTCACAAAGCAATTTTGATAGAGATTTACTACAGCAAAAACTACCTCTTTTATAATGAGCCCAACACTCCACTTTATAGAAGAATGAGAAGAGAGAGAGAAGGGGAAAATGGAAATCTTGAAATCTATCCTTCAACCAATTTTAAGAGGCATTAAATGGAGTGAAATGATTATATGTTACTTGAAAAAGGCTCCCCATAATGTCCCGAGTGCTGCAGCAAATAAGGAATGATGACCATGCCTCTTAATTGCACTCCTAACTACCAAATAAAACAATGTCATGAACCGGGCCTCGTTTTATGAAAAACCCCATTGATTTCTCATCAAATCTAGAATTTATTAATTTTTGTGCATCGGGATTAAAGCCATAATTCCAACCATACCAATTTTGTGTGATTTCGTTGAGAAATGTAAAAGTTATGACCTTCTGAGTGCGAGCAGCTATTTTGGGTCTAGCAAGCATTTTCTGTCATTTGACAAGAATGAGCATTAACTGACTGAAGCCGAATATGTTTATTTTATTTAAATATATATACCCTTTTGAAAATTAATAAATCCATTTTTGTGATGTAGAGGATGTCGTGCTCATTTCAGAAAGTCCAATTTTATGAAAATTGGATCTCGGAGTCAAAAGTTATGGCCGTTTGAAGTTCGGGAGGTGAAACTTTGACTTTTCCTTTGAACTGCAGGTATTGCGAAAAAATCAGGTCCACGTGTCCCAGCTGTCCAAGACACGTTCTTCCACATGAGATGATTTGGGCCTCCTTGTGTGGTGATTTTTCCTTTGCGCGTCTCACACGTACTTTTGTCCCGACTGTCCTAGATGAAAATCTCTGCGCCACCCACAATAGACTGACTTGCGGCAACTCGGCCGATTCGTGTCCCATGTGTAATTTTTTCCTGGCTGTCCCAACTATCACGTGGACTGCCTATAACAAAAATGTCAAATTTTTCTGATTCATTTGTATTTCGGCTCCAAACTTGGTACGACGGACCTTGGTACGACCCACAGCCTCCAAACCTGTAATGCTTTAAAACAAGCCTGCGACTTTGTTTTTAGATTTTTTCAATTTTTTCCTAACTTCTTGGATTTTTTCCTTGGATGTGGAAGTTAGAGAGAAGCTAAGGGGACCCCAAAAACATGATTTTGGGCCTTGAATCAATTTTACTTGCTCAAGACTGAAGAATTTGATGCATGTTATCAAAATTACCTTGAGAGGTAAATTTTGGATAACAGTTTTGGCGACTCAGCAGGGTTATCTACCTACCAAATGAAGTATGGCCAACTTTCTGTTGGAATCTGTTGGGCATGGAATCTATTTAATAATATCTCATCTGATCTAAAGTTTTAAAACCTACATCCTTGAGCCATTAAAACATTTGTTGATTTGATTCTCTTGTGGCTACATATTCTTTTATGGGGGCTCGATGAACTATAAACATGCACACACTAGAAGAAATAGGGCATGTGCGCCAGCACTTAAAGAAATGAAAACTATCCTAACAGCAATACAATGTGCATAAGCACTTGGAGGAATGGAAATTCTAAATTAATATTTACAAGGGTGAGAAACTCTCTTTCTAGAAGAAATGTTTGAAATAGATTCCATTGACCGGTATCTATAACTCTTCACCATTTAACTTAGCTAGCTAGAAAGCATTGCTACCTTTATTTTCAATGATCAGGTATGGACCACTCCATATGGTGTCAACCTTAGAATGCTTTACTGGATTTGCATGATCAGCATCCCACTTCAGTACCAAATCTCCAGTTTGCAACATCTTGGCCTTAGCTTTCTTGTCAAAACTTTTCTTGATCAATGCTTGATTTTTTTCCATGGTCTACATTTCTTGTTTCTTCTAATTCCATCATCTCTGCATACCTAATTTTCATAGGCTCAAACTCAGCTATTCCAACTATTTCATGAGTTCTAATGTTGGAAACTTGAGTGATATAGGTAGAACTACTTCTTTCTCATATACAAGCTTGTATGGAGAGCTTCTTGTAGACCTCTTGGGTGTGATTCTATCAGCCCATAGAGCTGATTTGATCTTTGCATGCCAAGTTCTATGATTCTCATCAAGATTTCTCCTTATGATTCTTAGTAGGTTCTTATTCATAGACTCAGCTTGACCATTACCCTGAGGGTAATAATTTGATGAAGTGTTGAGATACACACAATTCTTGACAGCCCATTCAGTGATCTTTGTGCCAAGGAATGCCAATGTATTGTCTAATATGATAGTGGCAGGGACACCAAACCTTATGACTATCCCTTCATATAAATCTAAGATGTTGGATTCATTTGCCTCCTTGAGTGCCACTGCTTTAGTCCACTTGGTGAAATAGTTCATTGCCATAGGTATCCACTTGTGGCCTTGACTTGAATTTAGATTGATAACCCCAATGAATTCCAATCCCCATTTTGCATGAATAGTTGATTTACTAAAATCAGACGAAGGGGTAGTGATGCTAACTTCCCTTCCCTATGAAGAATGCACATTTCCTACACTTCTTAATCCATGAGTAACAATAATTGAACACTGTAGGCCAATAGTAACCAACCTTCATGATTTTAAGAGCTATTACTCATGGAGTAAAGTGGCCTCCTACTTCTTCGTCATGGAACTCATGTACTATATTCTCAACTTGACTTGTTCCAATGCATCTCAATAGAATACCATTGATGTCCTTCTTGAACAAGCTGCCATTAATGAGTACATATGGGATAGCTTGTAATCTAAAGTATCTCCTCTTTGCTTTTCTCAATTCTGGAGGGCACAAACCTGTTTGGAGATAATGCACTATGTCTTGGGTCTAACATGGTATGGGTGCATCATCAATTGGCTATTCATGATCATTCTGTAGTAATAAGACAGCATCTTCTTCCCCTTTTGACCCGTCGGGTTGTTTGGAAGTGAGGTGCTCACACAAACCTTTTCTACAAACTAGCTTGGTCACTTTGATTTCAATAACATATTCCATCACCTGAGTGATCCAACCTGCTCTCTTCTTGTTCAAATATTTGTTTAGGAGAAATTCCTTGACGCCAGCATGAGACACTAGCAGTTGAATCTTATTGTTCAAGACCAAGTGTTTGAAATTTTTCAAACTCCCGACGACAGTAAGGACATGCATTTCAATAAAATAATAATTTACTTTGTAACCTTCCAAGGTTTGGCTGAAGAATGCTATGGGTTGTTCTGAACCTTCTCTATTCAGCTGTATCAAGATAACTGCGATTGTATCTGATCCTCCAAAAGTATATAGCATGAAGTCCTTTGAAAATTTTGTGTTGATAAGAGTTGGAGCTTGTGATATTGCATTCTTGATGTTCTCGAAACTCTCTTTACCTTCCGTTGTCCATTAGAATGCAAGACTCTTCTTCAATATCATTTTTAAAGGCTTCACAAGAGTGGCAAAATTAGGCACAAATATGCAAACAAAGTTTATCCTTCCCAAGAAGCTTTGGAGATATTTCTTGTGATGTGGTAATGGAAGTTTCGGATGGATTCAACCCTTTCAGGATCAATTATCAACCCTTCCCTTGAGAGAATGTGGCCCAATAATTTTCCCTCATGTGCCAAGAATACACACTTATTCAAATTCAATGACACTCTGAACCTTCTACACCTCTGAAACACTTATCTAAGGTGAAAGAGATGGTCTATTGAATTCTTTGAGAAGACAGTGATATCATCTAGGTATACCAACACTATCTTGTTGATTAATCCCTTGAACGCTATATCCATAGCTCACTGAAATTTTTCTCATGCGTTTGACAGTCTAAATGGCATCTTCTTGTAAGCATATGTGCCGCATTTTGTAGTGAAGGTTGTCTTGAATTGATCTTATTCCTTCACCATTATCTGATTATAGCCTGAGTATCCATCTAGTAATGAAAACCTTTCTGAACCAGCTACAACCTGCAAGATTTGTTCCATTGATGGAAGTGGGTAATGATCCTTGGGTGATGCTCTATTTAGATCACGGAAGTCCACACACAATCTTATTTCTCCATTTCTCTTTCTCACTGGCACCAGGTTTACAACCCAACTTGAATGTTTTATAGGGAAGATGATACTAGCCTCAATCAGCTTGTTCAACTCTTTTCTCATGAGAGGTTCAATATGGGGATTCACTGGCCTTTACTTCTGCTTGATAGGATTGGATTCCGGATTCGGTTCAATAGTATGTTGTGCCAACTTTGGATTGAAACCTCTTAAATCCTTGTAAGTCCAAACAAAGACATCTGGGAACTCTTAACAAAGCTAAACAAATTCATATTTCTCTTGTGGGGTACTTACTTTGCCAATTCGCAATGTCTTGCCATCTTTTACTAAAATAGGCACTGAATCTTCACCCTTTACTTGAATGTTTTATTTCTCTTTCTGGAACTAATCATTCAGGTTGAAGATTGAATCTAAGGTTATAAGGTCTTTTAGTAATTTTTTAGTTCTCAGTTGCACCACCTGGTTACCATATTGTTTCTCTAAATTGTCTTGATTTTTGGTGGAGAAATCAGCCTCTTCTTGTAGGAAATTGACAAGTTATTTATCATTCTCGAAGACTTGCCAGCTTGCACTGTTATCCGGAATAGCTAGTCTCATAACCACTTTGATATGAGGCTAATATTTCTCACTTTTGATAATTTCTACAATATCAAAATCAGCCCCAATTGTTGCTAGTCTGTTTGTTGCTTCATTCTTCTTTCTTGGGATGGAATTGATGCTAAAAGCTTCAAAATTTTCAATGAGATCACATACCTGATTTTTGTAGTTCTTCAACAAATCATTCCTCGCAACATTTTTTCTTATGACTTGGTTCATAATCAACTCACTATCACCAAATACTTACAAATTCTTAATTCCTTTCCTCCTTGCCCAGTGTAATCTGTGAATTAAGGCTTCTTCCCCTGATGTGTTTGTTTGCACTCTTCTTTCCCTTTTAGCCTTCAGTACAAGATTATTGTGTCTATCTTGATGCTCTTACAGGGATCCATTATTATTGTGTATGTTGAGATGTTGTTGTGAATGCATTTTTCTAGATTGTGGAGAACTTTCATCACCCCTTCTAGTGTGCACTTTGTTTCTGTATTCCATGCATTGGAAGACTACTCTCACACCCCTCCTTTTCTAGTGTATCACCGCTTTAGTGTAGGATTTTATTTTCATGCATTCTCTCTCCTTGGTCCCTTGGAAAGTTAGATTAGGAAAGATAGTCTTACTTGCATTAGAGTAGATTATGGCAGGTAGTTTAGGAGCAAGAACTAGCTTTCTCTGGAGGTCTATTTCAAGTAGCAAGTCCCACAACTTGGAGATAGTACACATGTTATCCAATCACACCGTGAGCTCAAGTATATGCACTTGTGTAAACATAAGGGTGCTATGATTCGGTGATAACGATTGATCTTGACCAAATTCTGAGTCCAAACACTGCATGAGAGCAACAAAAAATCATCACACTATATACAAAATTGAAATCATACATGCTCCAAATGGAACATGCAGAGTGTGTAAAGCACTTAGGAGAAAAGCAATCTACACTACAACAAGACAATGTGCATAAGCACTAAGAGGAAAGAGAAAACTAAACTAATATGTATAGGGTGAGAATTCCCCTTTTAGTAGAAGTGCTTAAGATAGATCCCATTTACTAGAATCTATAACTCTTCACCCTCCAATGTAGACAATTGGAAAGCATTGCTACTTTTGCATCTCGTGATCATATAGGGGCCACTCTAAATAACGTCAAATTTGGAATGCCTTCCTAGTTTCATTCGATCTGCATCCCATTTCAAAACCAAGTCTCCTTCCTAAAAGGTCCTTTCCTTTATTTTCTTGTCAAAACATTTCTTGATTGAAGCATGATTCTTCTTTATTGCTTGGAAAGCATGCTCTCTTCTTTCTTTTAATTCCATCAGCTCCACATACCTGGCCTCCATTGTTCCAAATTCAGACATCTCTAGTTACTTCACAAGCTCCAATGCTGGCAACTCAAGTGATATAGGAAACACTGCCTCTTTCCCATAGACAAGCTTAAATGGAGAGCTACCTGTAGATCCCTTGGGTGTTACTCTGTCATCCCATAAGGTCGTTTCAAGATTTGTGTGTAGGTCCTCTAATTCTCATCAAGATTTCTTCTGATTATCTTTAGCATGTTCTTGTTTGTGGAATCATCCTGGCCATAACCTTGAGGGTAATAGTTTGATGAAGTACTCAAATAAGTCCCATTCTTGACGACCCATCATGTGATCTTGGAACCTATAAATGCTAATGCATTGTCTTATATGATGGTGGATGGCACTCCAAATCTAGTCACTATCCCTTCATAGAAATCTAGGATACTAGACTCGTTTGCTTCCTTGAGTGCCACTGCCTTGGTCCATTTGGTGAAATAATCTGTCACTGTTAGAATCCATTTGTGACCTTAGCTTAATTTTGGATTGATGACTTCAATGAAGTCCAATCCCCATTGCATGAAAGGCTGGTCAATTGAGATTGGGTGCAGTGCAAGTGTTGCTAGCCTTTCCTTGCCTTTTAAGAATGCATAATTCTTACACCTTTTGATCTATGTGTAGCAGTCACTAAACACTTTGGGCTAATAATATCCTACTTTCATGATTTTGAGTGCTATCAATCTTGGAGAAAAATGGCCTCCAGCTGCTTCAACATGGAATTCTTATAGTACACTCTCCACCTGATTTGCCCTAATGCATCTCAACAGAATGCCATTGATGTCCCTCTTGAACAAGACACCATCAATAAGAACATATGGGATGGCCCGTAGCCTGAAATGCCTTCTCTTTGATTTACTCATCCCATGAGGACGCAAGCATGTTCGAAGGAAGTACACCATGTCTTGGGTCCAACAAGGAGAAGATACATCATCTCTCCCTTCTTCTGGACCATCTTGTAGAACCAAAACACCCTCCCTTTCACTGTCTTTTTCATCTTGTTGACCTGAGGCTAGTTGCTCACATAACCCCTTCCCATGGGCCAACTTGATGACCTTGATCTCAATTTCATATTCCATGACATGAGTGATCAATCCTGCATGCTTCTCATTCAGGTCATTACTGAGAAGGAATTCTTTAACTCCCACATGGGAGACCAATAGTTGGATTTTGTTGTTTGAAACCAAATGCTTAAACTTCTTCAATCCTCTGATTACCGCCAGGTTTTGCCTCTCAATGAAGGAGTACCTTACCTCATAATATTCTAGACTATGAGTGAAGAAGCAATTGGTTGTTTTGTACTTTCTTTGTTCTGCTGCAACAAGATTGTAGAAATTATGTCGCTGCCACCAAAGGCGTACAGTATAAAGTCTTCAGAAAAATCTGGGTTCACAAGAGTTGGGGCTTGTGATATGGCTTCGTTGATAACCTCAAAACTTTCTTTTCCTTCAGCTATCCACTTGAATGTTAAGCTCTTCTTCAGCATCAACGTTATTAGCTTAACAAGGGTGGGAAAGTTTGGAACAAACCTGCGAACAAAATTGATTTTTCCCAAGAAGCTTTGAAGAGACTTCTTGTGACTTAGCAATGGCAATACTCTTATTGCTTGAACTCTTTCCAGGTCAATTACCAATCCTTCCTTTGATACGATATGGCCTAGAAGCTTACCTTCATGGACCAAGAATATGCATTTTTTAGGGTTCAGTGACACCTCAAATCTCCTACATCTCTAGAAAACTTGTCTTAGATGGAAGAGGTGATCTGTTGCGTTCTTGGGAAAAATAGTGATGTCATCCAAATAGCTCAGCACTATTTTATTAATCAACCCCTTGAATGTCATATGAATTTCCCTTTGAAAAGTGGCTCCAGTGTTGGATAATCCAAATGGCATTTTATTATATGCATAGGTGCCCCATTTGGTAGTGAAATCTATTTTGAATTGATCATCTTCTTTCACCATGATCTAGTTGTATCATGAATAACCATCTAGGAGAGATAACCTTTCCAATCTAGACACCACTTGCAAAATCTACTCCATTGAAGGGAGTGGGTAGTGATCTTTGAGGGAGGCTCTGTTTAAATCTCTGAAGTCAACATTTCCTTATTTCTCCATTTTTGTTCCTGACTGGGACCAGATTTGCAAGCCATCTTGAGAGTTTAACTAGAAATATGATGTTTTCCTCTATCAACTTGTTCATCTCCTTCTTCATTAGAGACTCAATATGTGGGTTGACTAGTCTCTGCTTCTACCTGATGGGCCGAGCAGTTGGATCCAGCTCAATTATGTGTTGTGCTAGTTTTGGATTGAATCCTCTTAGCTCCTCATAGCTCCAAGAAAACACATTAGGGAATTCTTGGCAAAGTTTTATGAATTCATACCTTTCTTGTTTGGTGGCAACTTTTCCAATTTGAAGTGTTATGTCTTCTCCAACTGCAATTGACTCTAAATTTTCTCCTTCGATCTGCATGTTAGCCTTCTCTTTTCTGAACTGATCATTAGGATTGAAAATAGATTTAGTGTCACTAAGCCTTTGGGAAGCTTCTTTGTATGCAGTTGTACTATCTGATTCACGTACTAGTGCTCTATTCTGCTCTAGTTTATAGCTGATAATTTAGTTTCTTCTTGTAGAAATTTAATGATCTGTTGATCATTCTCAAACACCTGCCAGCATGTATTATTATCTGGCATTTCTGGCCTCACAACCACATGGATATGTGGTTGTTCTCTGTCTCTCTTGATGTTGTCAACCACATCAAACATTTATCCAACTATTGTAAGTCTATCAGCAGCTTCATTCTCCTTCCTGGGTATGGAAACAATACTAAAGGCCTCGAAATCCTCCATGAGATCCCATACCCTATTCTTGTAGTTTATGAGTAGGTAATTTTTGATAGCATTTAGTCCTCTGACTTGATTGGCAATCAGTTCACTATCACAAAATACATGCAAGTTCTTGATTCCCATCTTCCTTGCCCAATGAAGACCTTGGACTAAAGCCTCATATTCAGAAGTGTTATTTGAGAAAGAAAACTAGAATCTGAAGGCTGAATAATATCTCATACCTCTAGTTGACACAATCATGGCTCCTCCTCTAGCTCCTTGTTTAATCCTTGAACCATCAAAGCACAATTTCCATACCTCATTGTCATCCTTGTATTATGGCTTGATTAGGTGAGGAAGAGGTTGATCCTCTTCATATAGGTAGTAGACGCCTAGCTCAGATTCTTTCATTTCCCTATAGGGGTCAAAAGCATGTTTTTTGTTGGCCCAATCATCTAGGTTCAAGTCTGGGATATATCCCACCTTGGTATTTGCTTTAGAAGTGCTTAGGAGGTCCTCTTCATCAAAATCTGAGTAGTTGGCGTTGATTGGGCTAGGCACATAGTATTTGATATGATAATCAACAATAGATTCAGATCTGATTGTGGCCTTCACCCCATACCTTGTCCTAAAGAGCATATGTGACCAATCAGCAGACAGGTAGCCTTAAGTTTTGGCAGTGAAGTCCTTGGATAGACACAAAGCAAAATGTACTGGCAGGTCAACGATTGACACCTTTTGTAAAAAATTCACCTTAGGGCAAGCGTGTCGAGTGATACTCAAATCCTTGATGATTCCCATAGTAGTTACTATTGTCCCATCTAATTGCACTATTCCTTTAGAGATGACCTCATATTGGAAACCCAACTGATCAGCTATTTTTTTGGACATCACAGAACTACTAGACCCAGAATCAATCATATAATTATGTATTAATTTGTCCCCAATAATTAATGAGACATAGAAGGGAGTGTTATCCCGTAAAATTGTTGGGGGAAATTTTACAGATAACCCTACCAAAAAAATTTCCGGCCCCTTGTCAGGGGACCCTTGCGTTCGGAACATTGCAAAATCCCTCTTCGGGAAATCTAGTTTTCCAAACTTAGCCATTTTTTGGTCTTTTTGGTCAGGCGCACATAATGACTATGCAACATTAAGCTTTCATGCACCCCCTTATAAGCCTTTGGCACATGGTTTGAAGTGTCAACGGGTGTTTTAATGCGCCTCTCTATGTTGAGTCTTCCTTGCATACGCCAAGGCGCATGCGCCTTCATGTCAACAATACATTTGTTGCGCCACTTTTTGGTGTGCCTAGGGCGCACATATTCTTATGTCAACATCACTTTCGGTGCGCCAAGGGCGCATATAAATTCGTGTTGGCAAGTCTTTCGGTGCACCAAGGGCACACGCTTTCTAGTGTTGACAATACTTTTTATGCACCACTTGAAAAAGTTGGTGGCGTATTTATTACTACTTCACCTATATATAGGTGCGTCTGAACTATCATTGTCATCCAACACAATCACATGATTTTTCTTACACCTGTACCTACTAGTGCACCTATCCTGTCGTTTTCAAATCACTTTGTAGACCCATTTGCACATTTCTTCGTTATATATCCTGGTAAGAGGTCCTCATTGCTTCTGTGTTTGGTGTTTTGTTTATTGGCTGCTTGCTAGTTTGGATTGAGTTAATAAAGTTGTCAAAACATGAACTCCCCACCCTCCTTGTTGTTTTTCCCTGCACCCATGCATTTTTCCCCCTCTTTCCAGATCTGCTGGTAAAGGGGACTCTGTCCTAAAAATTTGCTGGAACTCTTTGATCAATCTTCTTTCATAACCCAATGAACCCTGAAAAAGGAGCTTAACCACATATGAAACCCCTCAGAGAAAGATCCAGATCTTGAAAGGGAGACACTGTTATTTTTCTCCTTTGGCGCATCTGTCACCCTTGCAACATGATACACAGTCGCGCCAATGGCGCACATACCATAACTGTTACACAAAGAACAGTTGCGCCCTTGAGGTGCACTTCCCTTGTTTGTTGCAACCGCTTTCCATGTGCCCTTCTTGGCGCACTAAACTCATTTGTTGCATCGCTTAAACCTACGCCCTTTGGCGCACCCTGCATCTATGCAACATCAACAAAATCTGCGCCAAGTGCAAAACTTTAAACAGCATAGGTGTGTCCATGCTTACAACAACATCATGTTATGTAGACCTTCCATGTGTCGCGCCAAGTTCTCCTATGGCGCATGAAAAAATGATGTTACACGCACTATACCTACGTCCTTTGGCACATCCTGTACCCGTGTAACATGAAAAATATCTATGCCCTTTATAAAATATATACACATGGCGCAGGCGCACTTATGCTTACAACAACAAAAAATGCAATCTGCAGTATCCATGCGCCATGCGCCCTTTGGTGCTGATTTATCCCTTGCAGCAGCCCTTTCTTGTGCGCCTTACCATTTAACCCTGCAGCTTGCATTGTACATGCGCCCTATGCCCTGAGGCCTTAAAATTGCTAACTCTTCTTTCTGTCAACGCTTTAATGGAAGATCGAACAGCTAACATGACCTTCTTGTGTTGGGTTTCACTTCTCCTTCTTACAGATCAGCAATTAAGTCCAGAGTTACATATGTCAACATCAAGCAAGAGACCTACTAAATCCAAGGGCAAATCCAAGCTCACAGAAGAAGAAATGAAGTACAAGTATCAGAGGGTCAAGATGCCTGAGTCCCAAGCAGAGTGTGACCTAGACATCAATGACTCAGAACTGGGCCATATTGACATGGAAGATTTTTGGGCCAAAACCCAGAGGGTCACAAGAAGTCCATGGATGGACAAATTGATAAGCAGTGTGCTGCACTTTGCTGGTAGGATCCCAGTTAGCGCCGTGAACAACGAATTTATGATGGTGGTAGCCCGATGCTACAATAAAGACACAAGATGTGTCCACAATGAGAAGGGCAAGGTTATAATCAACCTCACTACCCGCCATTTTGAAATAATGCTCGGCATCCCTCACCACCGGCACTTTGTGGCCGTAAGCCGGGAAGACTGCATCAAGGCTTGGGACGACAATGAAGATCAGTGCATACAGCTGATGAACGAGGTTTATCTGAAGAATAAAAATGTGGTGACTCAGTGGCCACAAGTCATTCATCGTAGTGACTTTTCAGAGGAACTCAGCGACACCATCACGTTCTTGAGCAGAGTCTTTGGGCTTCCTGATGCCCATTATTTTCACAAGTGGATGTTGTGGTACCTAGAAACAATGAACAAAATGTGCCCGATCAGCGCTTTGAGTGGGCAGAAATCATAAGCAGCACAATCTCTGAGCAGCTCCAACAACTTAACACAACGGGGAGGTTCTATATGAACTCCTACGTGGTCTATGTTACAGCTTCAGAAAGGGACTATCTGGCTCTGATGCGGAGCGGGGTTTGGCCCCAAGTCAAGATTTATGAATACTATCCAGAGCTGAAGCTGGAAAATAGCATTCCCCAGTTCACAAAGATCAATGATGCATTCTTCTATTTCATCATCTGCCTGTTGAGGCCAAATATGACTCACGGTCATACGACCAAGAGCATCGTAGCGGCTACAGAGAAATGGGGGGCCCTGTTCACTCAATTCTCCACATTTACCTATCTGAGGGCAATTAACTTCTTGGGAGAACCAACTAAACTGCCAAGGTATGCCGGTCCCAAGTTGATCCTGCTAGAGCTGTCGAGGTAGCTTATTACTTACCACGAAAAGTGTCTAAAGAGAAAGAAAGGTGGAACTCCTTTCCCCCTCACAGTGGGTAGGTATACATGTCTCACTCACCACAAGGTGAAAGACATGTTTGCAGAACTGGAGCTACTGAATATGAAACATAACTTCCCAGCAAGACCCACCTTCGACCTGAGAAATTGTCTACCTAGGGCCAAGCTCGAACTGATCCACATCCCTCAGATCGAAGATATCTATATTGACATATATCATGAGGTTGATCTCAGGAGGAAAGATCATTCCCACTTGGCCTTAGCAGAAATCATCCAGTACGGGGTGGCCATCGTCCCAAAAGGATACCAAACTACTGAGCAAGAAGTGGATCAAGTGTATCTTGACACAAATGGGGATGATTGGCCTTTCGCGGTGATTGATAGAACCAAAGCTCCTCAAACAATCGAGGAGAGAGTCAAGGAAACTCTGCGCAGAACAGAGCATTGGTGCTGAATGAACGGGCTCATCTACCTCGGAGTCGATTTCACAACCTCTCTGTTAGGCAACGCACCTCCTCGGGATAAACAGCAGCCAAAAGGCAAAGGAAAAGGCAAAGAGGGTGAATCCAGCTCCATCCAAGAGGAAGCTCCTGAAATTCCTCCTTCCACTACATCCGAACAAGTTATAACTCTAGCTTCTCTAGAGAAAGAAACAACAGAAGATGTTCCGATAGGCACATCCACTCAGGATGTCACCACTACTGCAAATATTGAGGTCCCTTCTGTCCCTTCTCCCTCTCCCCCTTCCCCTCCTTGAGCGACCCAAGCAACCATTCCTTCAGTCGTGTCTTCTCCCCCTTCTTCTATTGTTCTTCCTGCTTCTTCGTCCATCTTCTCTTCTCTCGTGGACCTGTCCCCCTCCATTTCTTCCCTCATCTCTGAGCTCCCTTCCCTTCCTATGTCTTCCTCCCTTGCAGTATCTCTTCCTCCCGTGAGCACTTCTTTGGCCTCCCTCTCGATGCCGCCGCCACATGTCTCCATGTTTTTCCCTTCTACTACTGTAGCTGCCCCCTTCTCTATTTCTGGTCCTTCTCCCCTAAGTCTAGCCTAGATCTCCTAGCACCTAAGTCAACAGAAAAGGAAAGTTCCCATCGCACCGATGGAATTTTCCGTTATCCCATCAAAGGGGGCCAAGAAGTAAAATCCTATCACACACTTCTCTCAGAGTGCTTCGGGAGAGAGGGTAATGGAGATCACATACCCCAACCCTCTGAAAGATAAAAAGGATCTGTCTTCGATAGATTACACATTGACTCAAGTCACAATGGGGATGTCTTCTGAAAGCCTTCAGGGAGAGGCCCTATCTACAGTTAACGCCCTCTGCAAGAAGCTTCAAGAAGCAAAAGAAGAGAAAAGGCTACTGAAAGAGCAAAATAAACATCTGCTCCACACCTTACAGAAGATGGGCAGTGCACCTCCCACAACTGCCGCCAAAATTCCTGAGCCTCTGAGTCAGCATAAAATTAATGAATACGCAAAGATCGGCAAGCAGGGTATGGCAGTTTCTACCTAGAGGAGCCAGATCCTCAAAGACAGTGAACAAGTGATCGCCAAGTTCACCGATTTGTATCTGAACATCAACAAGGTGAATAAAGAACTCCAGGCGTTAGGAGGACCCATATCCGAAGAGCTAGACCATGCTAGGCTGCAGCATGAGACCTTTCAAAGAATGTTTGACTGTTCAGTCAAAGATCTGGTCAAGTTCGGCATTTTCGGTCACCCCAGGGCCCTCAATAAAATCCTTTCCACTCTAGATTACTGGATGGATCAGATGGACTTCATCCTCAAAAATATTGATAAGGTAAACAAAGAATCCCTGAACGCAATGCATCAGATGGAACAAATTGTTCTAACGATGTCTCCAGGGTTGCTTACTCCTTCTTTCACCTTAAGGAAGGTTGACGAAACCATCCAGATCTTCAAGGAGATCGTTTCGCAAGGGTTGGGGCCAAAGGTCACTTTTGACGCAGAATCCATCAATACCCTGCTGGCCTGTCGGGACTTCATCGGGTTCTTAATAGAAGCAGAGAATGAATATTCCAAACTCCCAGAGAAGCTCACAGACGAGCATGAGACTTGCGAGGCTATCAGTGAGTGACAAAAAGAACCTTCCCAAGATCAACTAGAGCCCATGATCAGCAAGTTCATGGAATACCGTGCCCAATTCCACATCTCGTCACCTGAGCAGCAGTAGAAGCAAGATCCCCACTTTCATCCGCGGGACGACAACGATGAATAATTTCTCTCTCTTCTTTGACTTTATTTTTGTAAATGTCTAAAGTATGTTGGCACAAATGATGACATCATCTATGTTGCACCATGGGATGATGTCATCCATCAAGTTTTCAAAAGTCAACATGACTTTGAGATATTTTGTAGATTTTATGTAAATAGGTGGTTGGTTCCTTTTTGCCTTCCTTCTTCTCCTTCTTCTATAAATACTCGAATACTTTTTGTATTCGGGGGTGAATACTTTTCAGATGAGAAATAGAAGTAAGAAGAAGATTTTGAACTCTTTGTAACAGAAACAAACATTGAATACAATATATTTAGACTTTGTGCTGAATACATGTGTTTTAATATCAGATATTTCTTATGTTAGATTTGTGTGATTGTTCTGTTGGATTTGCTTCTACTTTGTTGTCATTTATTCATCAGTATTGCTTTATCCGTCTATGCAAGTAGGTTCGGCTCTGTTTACTACCAACCCAAACCATAGACCCTTTGACCCTTCTGCTTTGGAATTCATTTCTTTTCTCCCTTCGGATCTGATCTTTCTTCATTTTCCCCCCTCCTTTCATTTTTCCTCTCAGCCGGAAACACATCTATTGGGATGAGATCCCAAACCCCCGAAGGTAGAATATTGTGAGACTTGCACAGATTCCTACTGGTAGAATAGAAATAAACTAGTTTCGCTTTGTTGACTCAAAGAGGGGCTATGCCATACACACTGTTGACTCGTTTATCCATAAATCTGCCCAAGCGATAGATTTTCAAACCAACAGGGAGGAGGTCTCATGTTTTTACCTTGTTGTTCTCCATGGTTCCTTCCTGGTTGAATTGCATTGGCAAGCACTTTCTCTTGCTGGTTAGGGGGTGATTTGAACTTGACCAATTCTGTATGGTAGTCTGCAACACATCCCTCTACCCCGAAATGGCTAGTGACTCGCATAGTGAGATGTTAATAGTTGTCTTCTTCATCTTCTCAATAATATTGAATGAGCCATCTTTATTCTACCCCTTCCTAGACACATTTCTTTCTTTCACATGGGTTGTTATAACCAGTGCTTGACTAGGTTTGGGAGGTGGTCTGGATTGGTTCAGCATGTTGGGATTTGTACTTGGAGCACCAGGACCTTGTGGAGTGATGAAAGGTTGAGGGTCACTTGAATCCAGTGGTTGGCCATCTCTGATATTTCTCCTTTTGGACCGTGTATTGGCAGCTACACTTTCAGAAGGGAACTGATTCATCCCACAGAAGTCTTTGGCCTACCAGTTTACTAGCATAGTTTTGTTTGGGGGTCCACCTTGTTGAGCTCCTTGTTGCTGATCTTCCTCTTGGTCAAATTCTTGTGGCGCCATAATAGTTTGCACCATCAAGTCCTGATTTAGAGAACCGTTGAAGCATGTTGATTGGTATGTGGTCGTCTATATGGAAAACACCAATCATATGCATGTGCCATATTATTTTGTGCAAGAACCAATGCCCTTGATGTTGAATATGTGTTAGGATCATATGACCTAAAAGGTCTAGCAACTTGGGGTTGTCCTTAGTTCTAGCTTTGGTTTATGGTCTGAGGTGGTGGCCTATTCTGTTGAAACTGGGATCTGGCTTGATATTGAGCCTAGGGCTAGTATGGCCTTAAAATTTGAGCTTGTTTCCTTTTAATGGTCACTAGCTCATTCCCAAAGTTCTCAAATTGTTTTATTACCACTTCCTAAAACTCTTTATCGGTATTAGATGATAAAGTCGAAGCTTCATCTGAGATTTGACTCCTGGGGGTGGGTATAGGATCTCATGTAGGTGCTTGGCTAGTATCTAGGCTTCCTAACTTAGGGTATAGAGGCATGGATGGCCTAGGAGTGATTTTTTCAACTTGAATCAAATGGTTCTTAGCCCCTATAGAGAGGCTATAGGCTGCAGGTAATGTAGTGCCCCCCATTGACTGAATCATCAGAGAAATATCAAAATTTAAAGCCCTAAGAAATTATAAGAAGGCACCTTCATTAGTGGGCTTTACTGTTGTTGGAATCCTATCCTAGGTCCATTGGAATCTAAGGTTGAAGTCTGTCAGCGACTCGTTCGGGGATCTCTTGATTGTTGTTAGTTGCTCCAATAAAGATAAGTTATCACCTTTTTTCCCAAATTGATCGTGAAGAGCCATGAACAGTTGGTTCCAATTCTGGATAGAGCCTGTTGTAAGACTTTTTAACCACTGTGAAGCTTTCCCTTTGAGTGGATTGTACAGACATTTACAATATCTTAGACATGGTCACCAGGAGAAGTTTGATTTTCCCGAGTGAAATATGGGATGCTCTTTAATGCTACAATCAAAACTGGGTTTTGTGCAATCAAGGCAAGTGGACTACTGCAGGTGAAGTTGGCATATGGATTTGGTTGTCCCATTTTGATTGGCCTAAGAATCCTTGTAGACTAAAAGAAAGGCCTTATAGGTGGAGGCGTTGAAAAGGTTCTTCTTGGTGGAGATGGAGACCTCTGAATTCTTCTTCCTCTCCTTCCTCTACTTGGGGATAGGTGTAAGTATTCAAATATACCTTCTTTCCTTACTCTAGACTGGGTTTATCTCATGAATATTCCAAGCCTGGGCTGCTAAAACCAGTAGATATTTTTTCTTTTGGAGTCACCAGATGTACAATTTTAAGGCTTCTTAAAAGCCAGAATCACAGCAAGTGTACATCAATTCCTATTGTAATAAGATGGAGACTTCTTAGTCCCACCGGGTGTGCCAAAACTGCTAATGCAAAATCACAGCACCCCCGAATGAGTTCTAAAAATATGATTTTCTAAGGTAGACTCATTTGGTGTGATTGCATAACATTGAAATTTCCCTAAGGTGTGAGACCTTATAAAATGGAAAAGATCTCCAAATTAAAGGTTGGTCCCTTATTCCTCTGTTTAGGTGCATACGTAGAAACTTACAGAGGATCTATTCTTAATCCTAATCTAAAATTTACCAAGGAGACATGGATAAAAGGAATACAGAAATTACAACAAAGCTAAACTACGAGGTGATGTACCAAAGGAATGATGAACTTTTGTTTTGCTAATAGACACAAACCAATAAAATGCATACAATAAACCAACACAGATAGCCAGATATATAATGGAAGGCCAAATGAAAGAAAAAGAGACAAGAGAGGATCTAAAATCAATCACATACTTGTTTTATTACTGTGTAGATTGATACAATCCATTAGAAAGTAGCCAAGAGGTAGAAACGTATTACAATTTTAGTGGAAGGCATGAACCCCACAGATCCCTTTTCTAGAAGGAAGAGGGATCCTGCAAAACAAATAATGTCCAACCCTTTACAATGAATCCTATCCCCATATTTATACATTTAACCTGAAAGAAGAAAAAAGAGAGAGAGAAGTGGGAAAAGAAGGTTGAAGTTCAACCACCACTGTTAATGCCTCTGATGAAATCTCTCCCCCAAATTCATCTTTTTTGCATCAATCCTTAGTTCAGCACCTTGAAGGAAGAGGAAACGGTAAAACAGATCAAATCTGATCTGGTTGTTGAGGCAAGAAGATCCTGCATTGAAAGCCCAAAGATGTTTCCTCCATTTTTCTTCACCTAACCTTCTCAAAATTAAAGTTTCAGACCTCCATTACATGGGTGATGCCAAGATATTTCCAATGGCATCATATTTGTAATATTTCGAGCCCTAAGTCGAAAGATACACCTCTTGAAGTTTGTATCGGGTCTGTACAGGAGGGTGGGAAAATAGCTCAAAAAATAGGTCCCTTTTGATGTCGAACACATTGCAGCCAGATTGGAACAAAATTGGGCCTACAAGTCTAGAATTTACATTTTTCCCTTCCCTCGGATTCTCGTTGTGGCTTTGACTCAGGCCCAGATACTGACCTTTTCCTTGGGACACATAGCAGTCTGGCACTCATTTAGAAACCTTCTCTATCCACCTTTTGACTATGTTTCCTCTTATGCGAGATCATGGTTGATCCAATATTTGGCACGGGGATGAAATATGGATAACAAATCCCTAATCATCCTTAAGAGATTCTTCTTAAGAATTTCTTACCCTAATCTCATTCATTTGTTTCACTTTGGTTTGCACATTGAGGGAGTGGATGCCATGGATTAAGGAAAAATCATGAAGAAGTCTTCTTGGATCCAATGTGCAAGAAGAAGGGGATTCCATCCAATTGGATCCTCCTTTAGAATAGTTGAATCTTATATTTAATCATGCATACTTAGTTATTTAATTTCAATCTAAGCATCTATCCTAGATTTGGTTTGATATCTATTATTGATTTGGTTTCTCCTTTTCTTTACTTTCATTGATGGGAAAAAACCCATTTTGTAGATCAAGAGTTTTATGTATTGAAATCCCTTTTATGAAGGTTGGAGTATGGGTCCAAACAAGGATACACATCTCTCATAGGATGGATCCATATTTGGATGAAGTCTAGATCCATAAGAACCAATGGCTTGGCCAGAAAAATGTTTTTTTTTAAGTTCACACACAGGTGACTGACCACGGTAAACTCTGTGCTACCGGCATCAGTTCCACTACCTATGTCGGTTCCAATGTTACAGATAAGTTTTTAGAATATTTTTTTTAATGCAAGGGGGTGGTAACATATTAATTATATGAGAAACTTCTTATTCATTTTTAAGAAAGCATAACAGTCTCAGATTCATCTGATATAAACAAGGCGCAACAAATGACTGTTAAAATACAAAATTAAATTTGGTGTAGTATCCAATGATTGATGTTGGTCTCAGAAATACCGAAGAAGGTTCTGTCACCAACGCTGGTTACTGCCAGATGATTCTATTTTATAAATTTTAACATATCTTCAACATTTTGTGATTCACACTTATCTCAATGACTTTTCCAACAATTATTCATTAAATTTAAGGTTGTTGTGCATGATTCAAAAATAATCAAGTTTTTATCTACCTGATCTTGGACCCTTATAGGCTTTAATTATTTGTTGATAATTTTGTCCTTTTTCAATAATCAATTTTAAAATTACCAAAACAAAGTTCAACAATTGCTGAACCCTGTAAGCAATTACCTACGTCTCTAGGTTCTTATCGAACCATTCCACTAGTCAAAACTTGTAAGTTATAATAGTACTTTCACAAGAAAACCTAATGGAAACTATTAAGAACTTGCTTAGAAGAATAACCAGACCTTCAGAAGACAAGGGTGAAAAATAACACCCGACTTCCCCTTTCTTGGCATATTTGGCAAGCTCGATTACACCAGCTCCACTGTTCAGAATCTTCCGGTTCTTGATCGGCCTTCCAGACGCTTTGTAATGCCCTATGGCACTCTCGTCGATATTCTAGGATTCACAATAATTTGGTGTGGCACTATGGGCCGACTAGGTAGTATTAATAAATCCTAGCCACAATAATTTTAATTTATTGTTTCCTAAAAATAATAGGTCAATAATAATTAAAATAACAATGCCTAAATAAATTAGGTCTTCACACAACTATGCCCATGGCAACTAACTCTCCTCTTGGCTCGCTCTCTGCCTTTCCAAGCTCTAGGAATGAGCTTCTCCATTGCAGTTTGTGTGTCCATTGCAATGAAATGGGTTCCCTATTTATACAAAAATAGGGCCCTTAAACAATGCATTTACAAATTAACCTAAGGCTATTTTTAGCCTAGTCCGTACATGAAAAATGGGATTAATTCCCCATGGTGGAGGATTGTTTGAAAAGGGATAAAATCCCATAGGGAGGGGCATGTTTGAATGAGGGGATAAAATCCCATTTTGGTGGCTAAGGTTTAGTGGGTTATATCCCACATTTAGGGGAGAAGATAATGTTTAGGCTTTACTAAAACCTTCCCCATGCATGAATAGTGGTAAAAGGACCACTTGAGCTTAGCCACCCCCACCTCCTTCTCATGTGGATTTGCATTTGCATGACCCCTACCACCGCTTCATCTCTTTCACCATGTGGATGCTTTGGCATAAATGGCGGTTATGTGGGTAAGTGCGGTTATACTAATGTTTGAACATTGATATTAAGGCATATATATGTATGCATAGTATGTGGCATAATGCATGGTATTTGGGAATAATGCATGACAAATAATTACAAAGTAATATGAAATTTGACCCACATGAGATATGACGAAAAAGACCACTTGTCGACCCACAATTGGAAAATTGAACAAATTCAATTCGTGTTGGCTTGTGGACCCACCACGTCGGTGATAATACCATACTCCACATGGCAGACAGGCTCCCCTCCATAACAAAAGTTGAGCCTCTTGTTCCGGTGAGCAATCTTTTACGGTCGTCAAAGACCAAAGATCAAAAACCAACAAATGACTCCCTTTGCCTTTTCACCACATGTCACAGTGCCATTGGTCTAATATTGACTAGTTGACCATAGTTGACTTTTTTATTGACTGGACTTTGACCAAACATATCTAGAGCTCCCGATGTTTGTTTGTTACATTCTCACAATCGATGGAAATCTCTTGAAACTATCTTTTGCACTGACACCATTTACGGATGTTTCAAGAACTTTCATAAATGATCCCCTGATCACACCTCCCCAACGAGAAAGGATTTTTGTCCCAAAAAGCTTATATTGGAACATTTTACCATCCTGTCCTAAATCTAGAAAATTTTCTGCCACCTCAGAAGTGTTACTGTAATAGACCCTTGGGTCTTCTCCTATGCAACCTTCTCACTTTGACAACTTTTCTCTGATCCTGGGACCTGTGATTTATGGGCCCACGATGCTTCCGTTGCGCCATTCTGATATCTAAAGAAGACCTCCACACCTCTGTTATACGGTGCTAATCTTCTGCATGACACCTCAACACTCCTACTTTGTTGTGCTAAGATTTCTGATATCTGACAATAAGGATCTTCTTTTACTCTATAACATAGCTCATGGCTTTGAGTAGATTCCACAAAATCCAAACTGGTCTGAAGGAACTCCATGTTACATAGATCTATTATTGATCCGATGTCGATGATGGACAATAACTTGTCCTTTTTCAGATCTCAATGCCTCTAATGCATGATGCTAAGCCTCTTTCAAGACCTCAAGCCTCTGATGCATGATGTTAAGTCTCTATAGACCTCAACGCCTCCGATGCATGATGCTAAGCCTCTTTCAAGACCTCAAGCCTCCAATGCACGATGCTAAGTCTGTTACAGACCTCAACGCCTCCGATGCATGATTCTAAGCCTCTTGCAAGACCTCAAGCCTCTAATGCACGATGCTAAGTCTGTTGATCAGCTACCATTCGTATGTGTGGTTGCAATGCCTTGACACCGAATGACGTTCCGAGCTGATCTTTTGAGAGCTCTTCTTATTGACATACAATATCAGGTACCACTCTACTGCACGGTCACAATGCCTCTACACAGAATGAAGTTCCGACCTGACGTCAATGCCAATGATGATTCAGCTACCATTCTGCTTCACGGTCACAATGCCTCTACACATAATGAAGTTCTGAGCTGATCTTTGTGAACTCTATTGTCTGCACAAATGACAGATCAATCTCCAAGCTTTATATGAGTTAATTCCTATGTCCAAGCTGTAACAGGTACTCACACGCTGATTAGGAGATATGTTTGGAGCATTAATCAAATTTTCTAAGTAAGAAAATCCACCGAGTATTGTAAACCTTTCTCTTAGCATTTTCTCACAATATCTGATCTCCAAAATTAATACTGCATACGATTCATCAATCTGAATTATGTAATATATAATTGAAAAATTGTTGACTTACCCATTTTAAAGGACTTTCACTTTCAGGTATTACCTAGTCTTGGGTTGAATTGTCAACTGGTGGTAGAGTAGAAACTTCCTTTGCCTTTGCAATAGGCCTCCATTCCATCTTTGGCGTGCCATTACTCTGATGACGAGATGGATGTAGTTTCCAAAAATTGTCCACCCGGTGCCCATTCCTCTAGTAATGAGAAAAAAAATTCCTCTTAATCTCCTTCTTCTGGGATGAGGAACTCTTTCTGCTATTTCTCGACTCTGCATGGCGAGATTGGTCTTTCTGATTTGCCGTGTTCCTGATGAATGACATCAACTTCTTCATCAGTGTCCTTCTCTTCCAGCATCTGGCCACTGAATGATTATGCAATCCGCAAAAAGTACATGGAAAGGAATTCCACATCTTTTGAAAATCATAACCATACTTCTTAAGCTGAAAAAGTGGATCTGAAGTTTTACTGTGCTTATGATTATGGTAAGAAACTGGAGGTGGAATCTCATTACATCTTCATTTATTTCTCTTACCACATCCTGCCTGTGATGACGAAGCACAACTTTCCTTCTTAGAATCTTTGTCACAGGACTAGTGGGGTAATCACTTTGCTTTCGGAAGCTTGTCTTCCGTCAGAATTCTTGGATAGCATTCTCCAATTTCCATTCCCACACTAGGATAACCCAAACCTGCAAAACGAGGATGATCCTCGAGATTGTATTGGGTTAGCATATACCTTGGCCATTTTTACCAAGGCCTCTTCCATCAAATCCCATTTTATCTAGTAATTTGGTTCCAATGCCTCTAGTATGCTTTTCAAACAAACCAAAGACTTCATTACTTGAATCTGAAACCGAATGGGAGGAAGAAGAAGATTTCTAGTGGTGAAAAACTTACAGTGCAATCATCTGCCATGGCCTCTGCATCTGAAGTTGAAGGTATTTCCTTCCTCTGATCACCACATTGCAACCTTGCCAAGAGCTCATCCTTGGTTTGCAATTCTGATTTCAAACGAGCATTCTCCTCTTCCAAGGAGGAATACATTGATCGTAGGAGAGAATTCTCTTCCTGGATATGGTGATTATATGCTTCAATTTCATCGAGCTTCGCCTGTTTAGACATCTTGCCCATAGTGCACGTGTACCCTGTTCACACAAATTGAACCAACTGCACCAATCTTGAAGCAATCACTCTGTTAATCAGATTTACTGAAGCAAAAATGGAGCTAAACTAGCTTTGATACCAAACTTGCTTGGGGATTAGCAAGTTTTGCAAGCCAATAACCTACTCGGATACCAAACTTGCTCAAAGATTAGCAAGTTTGCAATCCAATAACCTGCTCTGATACTAACTTGATCCAAAAATAATCAAGTTTTTATTTACCCGATCTTAGACCCTTATAGGCTTTAATTATTTGCCGATAATTTTATCCTTTTTCACTAATTAATTTAAAACTTAATGCAAGACAATAAAGACAATTGCACAATGATTGATTACGGAGTTCATCAATTGCCTACATCTCCGAGTTCTTATCGAACGATTCCACTAGTCAAAACTTGTAAGTTACAATAGTACTTTCACAATAAAACCTAATGGAAACTATTAAGAACTTTCTTAGAATAATAACCAGACCTTCAGTAGACAAGGGTGAAAAATAGCACCTAACTTCCCCTTTCCTGGTGTATTCGACAAGCTTAATGGCACTAGCTCCATTATTCAAAATCCTCTGGTTCTCGACCGGCCTTCAAGATGCTTCGTAACACCCTATGCCACTCTAGTCGATATTCTAGGATTCATAATAATTTGGTGTGGTGCTATGGTCCGACTGGATAGTATTAATAACTCCTAGCCACAATAATTTTAATTTACTATTGCCTAAAAATAATAGGTCAATAATATTTAAAATAATAATGCCTACATAAATTAGGTCTTCACACAACTATTCTCATGGAAACTAACTCTCCTCTTGGCTCGCTCTCCGCCTTTCCGAGCTCTAGGAATGAGCTTCTCCGTTGCATTGTGTGTGTCCATTACAATGAAATGGGTTCCCTATTTATACAAAAATAGGGCCCTTAAAAAATTCATCTACAAATTATCCTAAGGTTAATTTTAGCCTAGCACGTACATGAAAAATGGGATTAATTCCCCATGGTGGAGGATTGCATTTGAAAAGGGATAAAATCCCATAGGGAGAGGCATGGTTGAATGAGGGGATAAAATACCATTTTGGCAGCTAAGGTTTAGTGGGTTATATCCCACATTTGGGGGAGAAGATAATGTTTAGGCTTTATTAAAACCTTTCCCACGCATGAATAGTGGTCAAAGGGCCACTTGAGCTTAGCCGCCCCACCTCCTTCTCACGTGGATCTCCATGCATTACATTTACATTCCCCCTAGCATCGCTTCATCTCCTTCACCACATGGATGCTTTGGCATATATATGGCGGTTATGTGGGTAAGTGCGATTATACTAATGTTTGAACATTAATATTAAGGCATATATACATATGCGTAGTATGTGGCATAATGCGTGGTTTTTGGGAATAATGCATGACAAATAATTACAAAGTAATATGAAATTCGACCCACATGAGATATGACGAAAATGACCCCCTGTCGACCCACGATTGGAAAATCAAACAAATTCGATTCATGGTGGCTTGTGGACCCACCACATCGGTGATAATACCATAGTCCATGCGGCACCTAGGCTCTATCGACACTAAAATTTTCCTCCGTAATTTCTATTTCATTAATGTATGTATTAGGAATAGGATGTTGTTAAGTATAATTAGTAGTAGTGTCCGATAGAAGATAACGACGTTGCTAGTACGACGCCACCAATAATGTATAGTACGGCAATAGTCAAAAGTACAATAGGAATGTTGTGGTAAAAAGTAAATAGTTGTCGTAAGTGGTCCAGTAATGTTAAAATGTCAAAGCTGGGGTAAGTAGAGAAGTAGGGTCTACCTGATTAGGAATTAGAAATATTATATTGGTAATAAGGACAAGGAGTGAGGTCATAAATATTTTGTGTATTTTATTTGTAAAAAGTCTAAAAATGTGGAACCCATGTGAAATGATAAGGTTTATCTTATCTTAAAAGATAAGCTTATATGTACAGATAAGAGTTAAGGCATGGAATATGATTCGTCAGAGTGGATTTCTTATCCTATCTTACAGATAATATGGATAAGCGTGGAAGTTCTATAAATAAAGATGCTACCCCCCTCATTTAGCATAGAAGGAAGTAGTGAGAAATACTGTAAGTGTGGAAAGGAAGCCATTAGTTTAAAGGTGTGTTGAAGAAGCCATTAAGAGGTGTAATTGTAAAGTTTCTCTCATAGTATTGGTGGAAGGCAAGTGAAGTCAATAACACTTGAAGTACCTCATGGGTGAGGTTATAACAATTTCATGTTAATATTATAATTTACTTTGATATTTCAGATTTATCATCATTCCTTCTTATCATAGTCGATGGTATTCTTGTGTTATGTTTGTTGTTGTTGTGTTTCCATATTACATCCACCAAACTAAACGTTGTGCATCAGTGAATAATCATAGCACGAGGAGTTCCCGATGAAGAATTATCATAGTGTCAGATTGGTGATAACATTTTGGTTCCGTTGCTTGGACCATTCCTCGTTGGTGGATTTTCTGGAGAGATATTCCCACTTAGTCAAAAATCAATTAGAGGGTAACCTTGTTTTTACTGTGTATAGTAGTTACCATGGTAAAGTCATTTTTGTTGTGAATAGTATTTACCACAGTAAAGTCACTTTTTACCGTGAAAGAAGATAAGACTGTAAAAGAAGAGATAGATAAGTTGCTTGATGCAAGATTCATATTTGCTGTGGAGAATTCAGAATGGGTTTCTCCCATTGTGATCTCAATATAAAAGAATAGGAATCTATGCATTTGTGTTGATTATAGGAAGCTCAACAAGGCAATAAAGAAGGATCATTACCCTCTTCCATTTTCAGATCAGATCTTGGACGAAGTAGCTGGACAGGAGTGTTACAGTTTTACTGATGGATATAGAGGATACAACCAAGTCCGTATAGCGGAGAAAGATCAGCTGAAGACCACGTTCACCACTTCTTGGGGAACATTTGCTTATAGAGTTATGCCTTTTGGGTTGTGTAATGCTCCAGCAATGTTCCAGCATTTAATGACTAGGGTGTTCGAACCCTACATTGGGAACTTCATCAGAGTATTTCTGGATGATTTTTACATCTATGGGAGCAAGATGGACCACCTGCACCAGATGGAGACAGCATTTCAAAGGTTAGATGAAGCACAAGCCTCACTAAACCCTACAAAGTGTGTCTTTGGATGTTCTAAAGGCGTTTGTTAGGGCATGTTGTATCCAGAGATGGTATTGGTACTGATCCTGATAAAGTTTTAAAAATCAAAGATTTACCATTTCCTATGAATAGAAGTAAGTTGAGATCATTTTTAGGCCATGTGGGTTACTATAGAAGGTTCATCAAGAATTTCTCAAAGATTGCACAGCCACTAACCCAGTTCTTGAAGAAGGATGTTACTTATGAACCAGGAAATAAGGTGCATGAAGCTTTTGGACAACTGAAGGAAGCCCTGGTGTCTTCACTTGTTTTAAAGAATCTAGATTAGAGCAAGCCATTCATTGTGTACACTGATGCCTCAGATGCAGCACTAGGAAGTACTTTGAGCCAAACGGATGAAAATGGGAATGAACATCCAGTTTACTTTGGGAGCAGACAAATGAGCAGTGCTGAGGTAAATTATACTGTAACTAAAAAAGAGGCTCTAGCTATCATTTTTGTTGTAAAGAAGTTTAGAAATTACTTGCTAGGGCAGAAATTTATAGTTGTAACAAATCATCAGGCTCTAAAATATATTGTCAATAATCCTAACCCATCAGGGAGGATAGCAAGATGGATAATTTTGCTACAAGAATTTGAATTTGATATTATAAATAGGCTAGGAAAGAAGCATGTCAATGCAGATGCACTCTCTCGAGCCTATGATGGTTCATGTTCATCTTGTGATGATGATGATTTCCTCGATACAGCATTGTTCTCCCTTGACACAATCCCTAGTGAATACATAGATATTTGGAATTATCTGAATGAATTCAAGTTTCCTGATGGTGCCAATGCAAAGACTAAGAGAAAGATTACTCAAGCCAGTCGTCTATATTCTATTCTGCATGGAGTATTATTTCGAATAGGACCTGATGGACAGTACAAGAGGGTAGTTAGACGTGATCAAGGGAAGGAGCTGCTAGAAGAATTCCACAGTGGTACATGTGGAGGGCAATTCTCTAGACAACTTACAGCAAGAAGGATCTTGGATGCAGGTTATCACTGGCCCACTCTTTTTAAAGATTGTTACAATTATTGTAAGACATGTGATATTTGTCAAACACATGGTAACCATAAGACTTCATCAACTCCATTATGCCCTATTCTTCCACTTGGTCCCTTTGAAAAGTGGGGAATAGACATTGTAGGTCCACTTCCAACTACCTCACACCAAAATAAGTATATTATAGTTGCCACAGATTATTTAACCAAGTGGGTTGAAGCTAGGCTATTGAAAACAGCTTCCATGGATGAAGTGGCAAGGTTCATATATGAACGTATTGTCACCAGATTTGGTTGTCCATTAGAAATTGTAACAGATCAAGGAAGCCACTTCATTAATGAGGTGGTAGAAGCCCTAGTCAATAATTTTTCTATTAAGCATAGGAAGGCAACAACATACAAGCCAAGCAAAAATGGACAGGTGGAACGAACAAATTTTGTGTTGTGTCAAATTCTAGAAAAAGATGCAGCCTTGCAGGTACATAAATGGGATAAGAGGATTCATGCAGCATTGTGGGCATATAGGGCAACATCAAAGTCAACAACAGGATACTCCCCATTTTAGTTGGCTTATGGCATTGATCCAGTTCTTCCTATTGAGTTTGATATTCCCATGGTCAGAGTTATAGAAAATGAAAGGATGGATGAAAGTGATTCAGTAAAAGAAAGGTTCGTACATCTTCATTTGCTAGAGGAAATGAGGGAAATAGCTAAGGATACAAGCTATAAGAAGAAAATGAAGCAGAAGGAATACTTTGATCAAAATATTCGTTGGTCTCCATTTCATGTGAATGACTTGGTTCTAGTATATGATTCCAGATACAAAAAAAAGAAGACTGAAAATTTCTTCCAAAATGGATGGGGCCCTACAAAATAGCAGCCGTGCATGAAAATGGTACGTACCGACTGGAGGAATTGGATGGCACTCCCATTACGAAATGGGTCAACCACGACAAGTTGAAGATTTTCCAAGCACCAAAATAGTCTACTCTGAGGACGGAGTAGAAGCTAGGAAGGGGGGAGATGTCGACACTAAAATTTTCCTCTGTAATTTCTATTTCATTAATGTATGTATTAGGAATATGATGTTGTTAAGTATAATTAGTAGTAGCGTCCGATAGAAGATAATGGCGCTGCCAGTACGACGCCACCAATAATGTATAGTACGGCAATAGTCAAAAGTACAATAGGAATGTTGTGGTAAAAAGTAAATAGTTGTCGTAAGTGGTCCGGTAATGTTAAAATGTCAAAGTTGGGGTAAGTAGAGAAGTAGGGTCTACATGATTAGGAATTAGAAATATTATATTGGTAATAAGGACAAGGAGTGAGGTCATAAATATTTTGTGTATTTTATTTGTAAAAAGTCTAAAAATGTGGAACCCATGTGAAATGATAAGGTTTATCTTATCTTAAAAGATAAGCTTACATGTACAGATAAGAGTTAAGATATGGAATATGATTCGTCAGAGTGGATTTCTTATCCTATCTTACAGATAAGATGGATAAGCCTAGAAGTTCTATAAATAAAGAGGCTACCCCCCTCATTTAGCATAGAAGGAAGTAGTGAGAAATATTGTGTGGAAAGGAAGCCATCAATTTAAAGGTGTGTTGAAGAAGCCATTAAGAGGTGTAATTGTAAAGTTTCTCCCATAGTATTGGTGGAAGGAAAGTGAAGTCAATAACACTTGAAGTACCTCATGGGTGAGATTGTAACAATTTCATGTTAATATTATAATTTACTCTGATATTTCAGATTTATCATCATTCCTTCTTATCATAATCGATGGTATTCTTGTGTTATGTTTTTTGTTGTTGTGTTTCTAGATTACATCCACCAAACTAAAGGTTGTGCATTAGTAAATAATCATAGCACGAGGAGTTCCCGGTGAAGAATTATCATAGTGCTGGATTGGTGATGACAACTCCCCTCCGTAACAAAAGTTGAGCCTCTTATTCCGGCGAGCAATATTTTACTACCGTCGAAGACCGGAGATCAAAAAACAACAAACGATTCCCTTTTAATTTTTGGTCAATTTCACAGTGCCATTGGTCCAATATTGACAAGTTGACCATAGTTTACTTTCCCGTTTACTGAACTTTGACTGAACATATCTAGAGCTGCCGATGTCCATTTGTCGCATTCTCATAGTTGACACAAAGCTCTTGAAATGATCTTCTACACTAACACCATTTATGGATGTTTATGGAACTTTCAAAAATGATCCCCTGATCAGTGCAAGTCATGATATCATTTAAGTTGATAACTAAGCTTAGAGCTAACATTATGAAGTTTGTAATAAGAAACAGTGACTGATGTCGGTACTGATTACACTGACACCAGTTAAGACTGATCGATGTCAGTCACTATGTAGGCTAGATAACTCTAGTAAAGAGTGTATAAAAGAACATAGATATCAAAAATTAACTCTAACTTCAATATATCAAAACCGAAGAGTGTTTAACAATTTCAACCCAAAATAAGACTATGACAACCTCCCAATTCACATTGTGATCAAAACATTAAGATTTGTAACTTTCATTTCTTTCAACATAAGGTAAAATTTAAACATTATATCCATTTAATTCATTCCTTTACATAAAAATAATTTTAAGAGAAATGAAAGACACATTCTTTAATGAACTTCCTTCAAATATGATGTTACAACTTGATAAATAAAACTTACAAAGTAACTTTTCTTTTAAATACAAGTCTACTAGTCTTCCACCTTAAGTGGGAATTATAAGAAAATTTCTACAATGAAGGCTTGTTTTTGACTTCAACAAATGCTCCAAATTCTAAATCTCCAATAAGAGCTCCACCATGCCTTCACTTTAATCACAACAAAAAAACAGGGGAGAGGCAACACTCTCCACCCAACCAATAATCCAATGAGGAGAAGAAGTTATCTTCCTCATTGGCCCTTGAGCCCCAACAAAAATGCAATAAAGGATGGATCTAGCTCATGGAAGCTACACAATGCTTCAACATCATAATAAAAAAAATTTATAATCATATAAAACACACTCAACACAAGAAACAATCACAAGAAAATAACTTTCAAAATACACAAGGCTTGAAATGCAAACCAATGAAGCAAGGATCTATGGGGATATCACTTATTCCTCCTAATGGGATTAGGTTCCCACCTTAAAAACCTCTAAAAATTCATCTCAAACCATTACAAAATTCTTATTCCTCCCTTAAGAACCTCTTATTCCTCCACATTCTCTTATGCCTCCCTAAAATCTCTTATGTCTTCCTCAAAAGAATCAAGTAAGAAATGTAATAATTCTCTTATCCAAGGTAGGGCACCCAACCCAATTCCATCCTAAAACATGAAATAAACTCTTGCCTCCCTACATATAAAATCACCATAGCTTTATCCTACACCATACTTATGAATTCTACCCATGAACCCAACAAGCATCCAAATGATTCACTTGCAGACAAATATACACATATAAAATAGATAATTAAAACAAGGGAGTAGTTCCTACCTTTTCATGGTAGAACTTGATTAAAGAGTCACACTCCAAGCTCTTTCAAGCTTAATCAAACTCCAACAAGCTCAATAATTCAACAAGAACTCCCAAAATTCTCTAACTCCCAAAATACAAGAGCACAAAATGAAAAGAATTAACCCCCAAACAAACAAATAAACTAACATATATAGGAAAAGGGAAGATGAGGGTGAGGTGGCTCGATGTAGGATGCCACATCACTTATCCTCAACTCCACATCATAAGTAAAACCTCAACCCCAATGCACAATAAATTGGTTGTTGAGAGGAATGAGAAGCCTCTTACACACATAATCCAAACCCACACCCCTTAAGGACATAATTTATAACCCATGGAAGAAAAGTGCAATAAATGTCAATTTTGTCTTACAAAACACATAATGGAGTCTATTTTGACCCCAAAATCCATATGTAGGTGTGGGATAACAAATTAAGAGGTGTGGGACAAGCTTAGCTTGTCTGAAAAGCTTCCAAAAATGGTCCTTAAGACCAAATTCTGAATTCCAAGGTAAGGTAGAGTATACAACACTCAAAGTTACATACACTTAACTTAAATCACAAAATTCAAAGGACCAAATACTCTAATAAATGAACCCTTTTTGTCACATCAACAATTAACTTAATATCCATGATTAATTCACTTAATTAAGGTACATTAATCAATAATGATAAAAAGGAATTACATCACAAATTAAATCACATACACCACAATTAAATAAAAGAAAAGGAAAATAATTACACTCAAGCCTATGGTCACAATCGAAATTCATCCCACCCATGGGAACCCCCCAACAAAATAAAAAAAGCAACAACATTACACAAGTTTCCATGGTGACCTTCGTTGTATCTATCTAGTATTTCGTTGTTGTTGGTCTCCAATCCCCCTTTTGATTGTTGTGATATAATTACCTGTGAAATCACACAATACCTCCTTTAGTCTCATGGCCGCATCAAAACATCAAAGATAAAATATAGGAATACACTCAACTTAAATCGTAAAATTTAAAGGACCAACTACTATAATAAATGAACCATTTTTGTCACATCTACAATTAACTTAATAACCATGATTAATTCACTTAATTAACTTACATTAATCAACAATGATAAAAAGGAATTACATCACAAATTAAATCACATACAACACAATTAAATAAAGGAAAAGGAAAAAAATTACACTCAAGCCCATGGTCACAACCAGAGGTCATCCCGCCCATGGGGACCCCCAAACAAAATAAACAAAACAAAAACATTACACAAGTTGCCATGGTGACCTTCATTGTATCTATCTAGTATTCTGTTGTTGTTGGTCTCCAATTCCCCTTTTGATTGTTGTGATATAATTACCTGTGAAATCACACAAAACCTCCTTCGGCCTCGTGGCCACATCAAAACATCAAAGATAAAATATAGGAATACAAATCAATAATCATCCACATATAATTAAATCATCATTTATAATAACAATGTTATCATTTGTTTATAATTTAAAAAACATCTCAAATCTACCATTTCATCAATATCAATAAGATCGTGAGATTAGTTCCAATGCTAAATCATAGTAAACAAGACTAAAATTTGAAATGTGAGTAATGTATATGGTGACACCACATCATCATCATCAATATAAAATGTCTCTCTATGTCTCTAAGCATCCACACAAATAATACTATGAATCATAATCCATCAATAGTCAAAATATATCTATCATCTAACATCATGCTAAAACAAAATGATACAATAATATTTATTTCTATAGCCAACCTTAATCGAAACCAAAATATAACAAGTGTCGAAGAGGATTGGGCACTACATGAAGGGTAAAGTGGTGAAAAAACTTTAAACTACATCATAATCATTCAATGTAAATTATGGACCTCATGAATATTTCTGGATAGGGGTGAATGCAACAGGCTGATAGTGGCATTTGAGCACTGACGACTGTATCTATGTACTAGTGTCTAAAGTCACAAAAGATAAATAAGTTAAGTTTCGAATTATTTTTAGGGTATGTAAGACCAAATAGAAATAAATATTTTAAGAAAAGAGGGAAAATATAGTTGTCAATCACTAGTATTATTTCTTACGAATGTTGTAAATACTAGCATGATTTTAGGACCTAGAAATGTACCCAAGTGTGTGATTTTGTGTCTACATTTGTTAAGTGAATACTTGATAACATAAATTAGATATAATATGTTTACCTTATGGTCATATATAGAGTGCATCTGAATAGCATACCGAGTGGACAGGTGAAGGGTGAAGTGATTTCAAAGCATGGAGACTATAAATCACCCCTAAAGCAACTCAGAGCTATAGTGTAGATCTATATTGTAGCTTCGAGTTTCTTTAAGGTTGATTTATTCACCCAATGTATTCCCCCCTCGTTTGGTGTGCATACAAAGATGGTAGGAGGATGCAATACAAAGGAGAGGACTCGATGTTAATATGAATTGGATACCTACATGGGGTAGGGGATGTACATGGTAGAAACTAAGGCACATGAAAAATAGTAGGTTAGTAACATGTGTTAGTATAAAGATGAAATTAAATAGAAGGCAATGTAACAATAAAGTACTAATACATGATAGAAATCAAAAATTTGATATCAAACATGGGACATCACTCACAATGTCATAAGAAAATCAGGGCCGAAGTGGCCAATAATATACAATGATCATATAAGACATAGGGCATAACCCGAAAATAATAGTATACAATAAAAAATAATAGTAAGTGAAATGTATCAAATAACCATGGTTGTATATAGTATTGTAAGGAAAATTCTACAGATGAAGCACCCATTAGTATTCTAGAAAGATAAATAATATATCATAACATGTATATATCAGTGAAAAATCAAGTGATTATATGAAGTAGTAATTGATGAAATTATTAAACTTGTAATTTGCTTTCTTTTTGGGATTACACACCCTACAATCTAGTCAAAATTTAAATTTTTATCTTTTATATGACTTCAAACACCAATTCTCATCCATAACAATAACAACAACTAAAACTCTCTTGTCTCTCATGGGCACCCCTAACCCTTTCTTACCTTACCCACTCGTTTTGGATATCTTTTATATTTTGAGAATATTTTCCACTTATGGGTCCACCTTCCAGTTGTCAAGTATGAAATTAAAACAAGGGAATCATATAAAACATAGTTATGTTTTCACAATTAATGACCAAGCACTGAGAGATACTATTATCACCTAAGCTTGCATCCAAAGGCACAAGATCAATCCAAAAGCATCCATTTAGTACTCATTATAAGGACAAGGGATTTAAATCTCCATATAAAACAAAGGGGAATTTTATTCTATTTCATCCCCACATTTTCATTATTGAGAAAATATAGCCTGTTATCTAATACAACTCGCACAAGGGAATCCTAGGGCATCATTTCTGAACACAATAATTGCATCGAGTCTGAGATGTAGTGTAACAATCATTCTTAAGTTTACTCTCAGGTTGACCACCAAGGTCACTCTGACTTGCCATTATTCATTTTCAATTTTACTTTTGATTTGATTTGTGGGTATGTCTAGGTGAATTTTTTTCTTGTAGATTACATGTACCTTTGGTGACTAAGGTGAGAATATAAAGAAATCAACAACTAACAAATGTGAAGCCCTCGTGACATAGAGATAACTAGATCCTAATGTTTTACACAGTCATAGGAACCCATATACATTTATCAACACCTAGGCACCTCTTTATGGCATTATTCCTTAGGTCCATAATTTAAAGTGAGATTTGTGAAGGAGTTTATAATATGGTCATCACTTTACCCTACATATATCACTTTTATATTTCATGGATATCAACTAAGTATTCTTACCTCCCTCACTTGCTCAGGGCTTAATACTTTACATGCTTGTTTTCTTGTGTCATACTATACATTCACAATTGTACATAATATATTAAAATAATTACTCTTCAATAGGATTTAATTATATTTTATTAAATCATTTGGTGAACCCAATCACTCGAACCCTACCATAATTTTAGGCATCATTTTCATCTTTCTAACATGGTAGAAATATATGCACCTTTTACAAATGAAGACATTCATGATATCAAAACCCATATTTTTGAACATCCTCAAGATTTAGATGTTCATTTGTATTATTCCCATGAGGAAGCCACCAACCTAGCTAAGCTCAACCCTGTTGTCTCTAATAATGCTTCCATTCCTATTTCCACCCAACCTAATAATCATACCCTTCAACCTACTTCTAATGTTACCATTTCTATTCCTACTCCTACCAATCGTTTCACCCCACCCTTTCCTTCCCACACATGAAAATTATCCTCTTCAGGAAATCAAGACCTAGCTTCTCTATACTAGGACCTACAAGTTCAAATCCATCGATTATAGCAAGATACTTCATGCTCTGCTCCATCTATTAACTCCTAATTAGTCCTTCACACACATTTTTCACCCGCCATTTCTTCTTATCCACTTCCTTCCAAATTCATTCAACCTAAGCTTCCCACCTTCGAACTTTTTATGTGGTATGTCTTGACTATGCATATGATCATACATTACTAGCTAATATATCTCCTAAAAGTATACAAGAATATTCCATGTGTTGGTTCTATAATCTACCTCTTCACTATGTAACTTCTGTTGGTAACCAAATTGATTCTCCCTCAAAGTTTGAGCAACATCACTGGTTTGATAGGAAGCTTAGAGATAAATAAGATCATGATGATTCAATTTGTAGCTGGGTATGAGATCTAACTAGCCCTCTGTCACTCAAATGTAAAGAAATGGATAGCACCCTCAAGAGGATTTGATCTATCCTCACTATTTTAGGTTGTGCCTTTCAACTAGGGTAAGAGGACCCTTTTGTAGCCTGTTGTTTATGGAGGAGATGGAGATATCCTTCCTAATGAAAGGGTTAAGAAGACCTTCGAGAAAATATGATCAACACACCAAATCTGACTCTCACGAGTTGTCACTTCTAGATCAGTGGAGATAGTTTCACAACAAGGCAAAGGCTACTAAAGACATTTGAAATCCTGATTGTTTCTACATGCTTTGGTAATGGAAACTATGCATTTGTGCACACACAGGACAAACAGGGGTAGTACAGGTAGGATTGGTTGTTTTTGAATGAATTTTTAGTGGGAGGTGGGGCATGATGAACTTGATTCACCATATCCTTGAGGAATCTTACAAAATGGAAGGTTAAACCAACAGAATGCCACAGAATAGCTAAAATGTTTCTTTAACTAGAATATGTGCTTCAATGGAGGCCCAGATTAGCACTATTTCACACAATCTTTGAGATTCTATCATGAAGGCTCAAGTTAGAAAATCCAACAAAGCATCAGGATCTGAGCCAAATCATACCTAAGGTACACCCAGAGGCTTACAGACAATCTTTGTCAACAGATGAAAGAAAAGTGATTTTAAATCGTTTATTTCAATCCCAGATGAAAGCTCTTCTGAGAAATGAAATTGTAGATGCCACTAAACTGTCACAAGGATTGAGGCCTATGTGATTGAATCAAATTTAATACAAGATTGCAACAGAAACAAGAAAACCTACTCGCATACATTCAGAAATAAAACAAACACATTTTTCTTCAAGACAACATAGAATAACTCAAATTTGATTAAATATATCAGCAGGGGAAAGTTTCTAGAACAGTCTCAGAGCTTGTCAATGGTTGTACACTTACAACCACCTTGACATGATCAGATTTAATACAAAAAATAGATATACAAGCTTCTCAAACAGCTTCTCAAAATGATGGGCTCTTTCAAGATTTTTCTATTAGAAAATTTAGTCCCGACCCCTCACACTCCAACCATTTACACAAAAAATTTGTACCATTTATAATATTCACAATAGGGACCCCTTTTACCGTCCAAAATCCTAGACCTTGAGTGCTACTAGTGCATTTCCATGATCACGATCATGATTCTCAAAATCAGATCTGTAACAAATTCGCCAGGTGCTCGAGGGGGAGATCTCATCGAATATCTCCCGCATTCAACTCCTTCTTTTGGTAGATCACTCTTTCTTCAATTTTCCAACCACTTCCACCCCTAATCTGTCAAATCTAGCTCCTTGTGTGCTCGGGATAAGAAAAATGGAAAATCTGATCAAACACGATAGTCAGACCATTTTAATGGCAAAAGACATCTTCCAGATCTTCCCACAAAACTCAGATATCAACATTAACTCCCCTCTCTTATTGGCGTGTAGGAAATACCAAGAAATCATGAAGACTCGCACTTCCAGGCATGTTTCAGTAAAATGGGGGAAAATCATATTCAGACTCTCAGCTGTCCATTGATCTTTACTTTGAATTTGGGCCTTTCACGTGGAAGATTCAACTTTAAAACAAGCGTGGGGGCTTCCTTTGACTTTTTACAATCTTTTGGAAAAATGGAAAAAAATTCCATTTTTTCGCACCTCTGCCCTCAGAGAAATGAGCTTGACACGTGTCCTAAGGTGGGCCCCAGCGGAACCGCGGCTGAATTCTGCTATTTTACCTCCTTTTTGGAAAAGGGAAAATTTTCCGAATTTCCCCCGCAGCTCCACCCTTCCGCTCGTTGACCGAGGGAAAATATTGACTATTTCCCTTGTCAGGTCCTGTGGGCCATTTTGATGTTTTAACTCTTTTCTCCCAAAAGGAAATTTTTCCAAATTTCCCCTGAGAGTCCACACCTCCGCCGTTGACTGGAGAAAGCTTTGACTTTTCCCTTATCGAGCTTGCCAGGCCATTTTGATGTTTTAATCCTTTCGAGGACAAGAGGCAAAAAATCCAAGTTGCCTCTCGATGGTCTACTTCCCTACCCCTTTGATTTTTCAAACTGCCACGTGTCACCATGGCACACCTTAAGATGGTCCCAAAAATTTGATACCTTGAATGAGTGCAGGGCTTGCCACGTGTCTTGGCCCGGTAAAGTTTTTCTAAATGCTTGAAGCTCAGTGGAAGGAACCATGTGTCATGCTCCAAGGTAGTTTCCTTTGGCCGTTGAAAATTCTAAGCAAAATGCAAAGTGAGTGGAGGCCTCCACATGTCCTCCTAGCACTTCTTTAAAATGAAACTCAACCCCTGGTCCCCAAACATGGACGGTTCCTCCACGTGTCCCTAAACCACCCAAAACTCTTTGAAAAATACTAAGTATGGGGAGACCCATCAGAAGCCTCCATGTGTCCTCCTGTGGTGCTACTCTAAGGCCAAACCAAAAAGTAGATCTTCAAACAGAGCGTCATTCCTCCACGTGGACAAATTTTGAGTTGAGGTGATGCATAGAAATTTTGAAGTACCAAGTTGAGCCGCATCCAACCAAAAGGTGCCACATCCCCTGTTAATGTAAGGATGTAAATTTGACTGGGAGAAACACTCGTCAAACTATAAAATACAAAAAAATGATCATTTGAGCCTGAAAATGAAATTTTCTCCAAGGACAGAGAATTTAGAAATGTTACAAGGCTCAAATATGTTTCTCAGAGATACATCCATTCATTTTTATTCAAGTATTTAGGGTAGAAATGACAAGAAAGACAAATCCCGACCACAGAGAATGAAAAACATGGGATAACCCAAGTTTCTAGACAGACAGAGAATAGGAGACCCAAATTACAGACCTTTTCTAGAGGAACAAAGAAACAAAGAGAAAACCATGGACCCATAAGTGATCTACAACCCATAAACAAATTAAAAATGGAAAGAAAGATTAACCAGACACAACACGGGAAAAAGGAGTGACTGAGAGAGGCCACAAATCGATAGATTTTCAAAGGCAAAACTGGGGTGAGACTATTTAAAGCACCAACATCAGCTCTGACTCAAGGATGGGCACTCCCTAGTGAGTGCCACAAGAACAAAGGTAGACCAAGTGCCAAAATATCCATTGGGTAATAGAGTCAATTTGTAGAGTAGAGAAATAGAGCCATCTTCAAAAATAAACAGAGAAACCAGCAAAACAGGTCACTAAGGACCAGAGCGAGCGAAAACAAAAAAGGTAAGAAACAAACAACAAACTATACATTGTACAAAAGATTTTCTTGATCTTAGGGAATCAATCCAAGAAATGCTTCAAATGCCTACCATTAATAGGCAGCTCAAGAAATTCACCATCTAAGTCCTTCAAGGAAGAAGGTATGCTCACCAATCCTGATATCAATGGAGTAAGGGCCCATCCATAATGAGTCAAATTTGTCATGCTTTCCCTTATCCTCATGTCTGTTATCCCATAGCAGCACAAGATCTCCAACATTGAAAGCTCTGGGAGTGACCTTCTTGTCAAATAACTTCTTCAGTTTCTCTCTGAACTTTACATGCCTCTGGTGGGATGCCCTCCTCTCTTCATCAAGCTCAACAATCTGGTTAATGCGAGCATCATAAGGACCTACCTCTTGATCTTCCAGCTATTGCATAAACTGATATGAAGACAGTTGCATATGAAGGGGTAGTAGGGCCTGAGTCCCATATACCAACTCAAATGGACTCTTTCCAGTGACCCTCTTGACAGTGATCCTATCTACCCAAACAAAAAACTTCAACTGTTCACCCCACTTTCTCTTGTTCTACTCCAATGTTCTTCTGATAATCTTCAGCAAATTTTTATTACTAGACTCAGCTTGTCCATTTCCTTGGGGATTGTAATTAGAGGCATATGTCAGGTTGATCCCATATTCTTTGCACATTGCCACCAAAGGTTTAGCTCTAAATCTCATGGCATTTTCAGCAACAATCTTGACTGGCACCCCAAACCTGCAGATGATATGGTTCAACAAAAAATCCATGACAATTTGGTGTGTTTCTCTTTTGGTGGGGATTTCCTCCACCCACTTGGTGAAATAATCAGTTGCTACAAGAATCCACTTATGGCCAGCACTTGAAGGGTCTGAAATCTCACCAATGAAATCCATTCCCCATTGCTTGAATGGAGCTTCAATTGATATAGGCTGCAAAGGAAGGGATCCTGAAGATTTCAGTCTTCCAGAGAAGCATTAGAAACTCTCACATCTTCTAACCAAAATAATTGTATCCCTAAATATATTTGTCCACCAATAACCAGCCCTCAAGATCTTGTGTGTTGTGACTCTTGCAGCAAAATTTCCCCCACATACTCCTCCATGGAGATCAACAATTATCTTGGGGGCTTCTTCTTCAGTAATGCATCTTAAGAGGACTCCCTCTGGGTTCTTCCAAGCTAACCCATAATCAGTAATGACATATTTCTGGGAGGCCAACTTAAGATCTCTTTTCTGGTTCTTACTTAAATGCTCAAGGTAGTATAAATGTTTGAGATAGAAAATTACATCTTTGTACCACTCAGAATTTATCACCCTTTCAAAAACACCCGCCCTTTCTTCTTCTACCTCATTTACCTCAATAGTTTGCAAGTTTCTCTCAGCCATAAGCTTAGCCAAGCCCAAACCTCTCACCAACTTCGTGGTTTGGATATCCATATCATATTCTTGCAACTTGTTCACCCACCTACACCTTTTGCTTGAGACTTCCATCTCTGACAAGATGTCCTTCACCATGGTGTGGGGAATATAAGAAACAACTTTAGAACTTATAATGTAAGGTCTAAAAACCTTTGTTTCTTTTACCAAGAAAAATGCCTACTTTTTCATGATAGTGTACTTCAGCTCGGCCCCCTGCAAGGCCTTACTAAAAAAGTCAATTGGCCTCTCAGCCCCTTCATCATCCTTCTACAGCAGGACATAAGCAACAGTGTTCTCTGAAGCAAAGGAAACTAGTTGGGAAGGCTTCTTATAATCGAGAGCTGCCAAAACAATGGCATGTTTTAATGCTCCTTAATCCCATTGAAAGCTTGGATGGCAGCCTCCTCCCATTTGATGACCTAGTCTTTCTTCAGCATGGAAGTGATTGGAATGGTCAACTCAGCAAAGTTTGATATAAATATTTTGATGAAGTTTATCTACCTAAAGAAGGACTGAATTCCCTTCTTAGTCCTTGGGATTGGGACCTTGTTGATGGCCTCTACTCTTTCTGGATCAATCATCACTCCTTGTGACATTATGTGACCAAGTTTAAAAAAAAAATGGCATTGTTTCCATATTTCAGTGAGATGCCAAATTCTGGATCGAAATCAACATCTTTCATCAAAGTGGAGCAAGTGGTCACAGAGAAGGTCTTCCTAAAAGTTTTAGACTACATGCATTTGGTAATGAATGAAAAAAATCGTTGATCTAAAAAGTCAAAGCAACATGACGATTGCTCAGAGAAAATGGCAAAAGATAAATTGTGGACCCATAGGAGTTATTAAGGCTTGATTTTGATAATTTGCAGACATCTAACTGTCTCTTAGACCAAAAGGGAAATTTTTTGATCTATTTTCCCCGGTTCCTATACCAAATTGCGGGCAAACTTCAGGAGGCGTATAATTTCAACTCATGGCTTTTTAAAATATTGTAAACCTAATACCATTGGAAAGATATCGGCCTCAACCATTTAATAGAGGTCTAAACTTGGAGCTAAGTTTGAGGAGGTTAGGTGAAGAAAATAGTAGTTTAGAAACGTAAATTCCGGATTTCAATGCATTCATAAGGCCTAACAACCATTTCTAATTTGAGTGTTTGCTATTTCCTCTAATCCCTTCAAGTTGAATTAAGGTTGATGTAGTAATGACAAATTGACCCATGGCGAGATTTCATCAGAGGCATTAATGGTGATTGAACTTTAACCTGATTTTGCACTTCTCTAAGAGTCTCTTTTCTTCTTACTCATAGTAAGGCTATTACGAGGTGTTTGATTGCTTGTACCAAGAAATATTTATGTTTTCCAGGATCCCTCTTCCTACTATCAAAAGGGATTCAGTGGGGTTCAGACCTTCCACTAAAATTGTAATATGTTTCTTCCTCTTGGCTACTTTGTAATGGACTATATCAATCTACAGAGCAATAAAACACATCTATGATCGATTTTAGATCCTCTCTTGTCTCTTTTTATTTCATCTGGCCTTCCATTATATATCTGGCTATCTGTGCTGGTTTATGTATATGCTTTAGTTTGCTTTTTTTCTATCCCATTGAAAGTGTTCATCAAATCCTTTGGTGCATCACCTCGTAGTTGATGCTTTGTCTTTAATTTATATATTCCTTCTATCCAAGTCTTCTTGGTCAACTCAGTTTAGTTAGGATATGAATACCTCTAATGCAAGTTCTATATGCACCTAAATAGAAGGAAGGAACCAACCTTTCTTAGTCTTGGAGAGCTTTGGACCTTTTGATGGTCATCTACACCTTAGGGAAATTTCAATGTTATGCAATCAACCAAATCAGTCTTCCTTAGAAAATGTGATTTTTAGCAACTTTTCGGGGGTTCTGCATTTTTCATTAACATGCACTTCTTTGGATTGAGTGAGATGCCATATTCTCTACATCTTATTAGCATCTTATCGAAGTGCAGCAGGTGATCACTTCTCTTACTGGAAAATACAGTTACATAATCTTGATAAACTGCAATAAATTCATTGATGTAACTAGTAAAAGCAACATCCATTGCTCTTTAGAAGGTGGCTCCAGCATTCATCAGACCAAAGGGCATCCTGACATACACATATGTTCCCCAAGGAGTAGTAAAGGATGTCTTGATCCTTTCTGATTCCTTCACCACAACTTGGTTATAACCAGAGAAACCATCCAAGGTGGAAAGCAACTCAGAACTAGTCACTAACTGCAACATGTTCTCCATATTTGGTAAAGGATAATTATCCTTCATTGATGCTCTGTTTAGATTCCTGAAATCCACACACAGCCTAATGTCACCATTTTTCTTTCTGACTGGTACTAGGTTTGCAACCCAAGAAGAATACCTTGTGGGCTGAATAATCCCTCCATCTCTCAGTTTCTTCAGTTCCTCTTGCATTTTGAAAGATAAAAGTGGATTGATGGGCCTGTTCTTCTGTCTAAATTAATTTTCATTAGACTCCAAGGGAATTTCATGCTGAAATAGGTCCTCTATGTATGCTTTTAGTTTACAATAGGTCTAAGCCATGAAATCTTGGGATTTTTTCAGCAACTGGATGTATGACTTCTTCTCCTCCTTCTTTAGATTGCTACCTAACCAAATTTTCCTTGGCTTCTCCTTTCTGCCATAGTCATGCTCGTCAATATCCCTTAAGGCTGACATGCATCTATTAACAATGAGATCAACATTATCAAAATTGGACTCAAGGGAAACCAGTCCTCTAGGAATGATATTGGTCTTTAGCTGGACGATGCCCTTGCTAAACAAGGTTTCTTTTCCTTCTGCTGTACACACCATTGGCTCCAAATCAATGCATTGATCAGAAAACTCTCCCTTGTTCTGCAGAAATTGTCTGATATGAGCATCATCATCAAAAACCTATCAATGTTTAATGTTGTCAGGGATAGAAGGTCTTGTCAATACCTCAATATCATATTCACAATATGGGGACATTTTACAATTGTCAAAACAAGACCCCAACACTGCTAGCTTGTCTGCCAAGTCATTGAATTTCCTATCATGATCCACTATGTTGAATGAATTAAACATATCAATAAAACCCCAAACTGCATGCTTATATTGTTTCATTCGTTGATTCTTTGTGGCATATAGTTTTCGGACTTGTTTTACAATTAAATTTGAATCTCCTTTGACAATGATGTTCTTGACACCATATTTCCAAGCAATTCTTAAACCCAACAATAGTGCCTCATACTCACCAATGTTGTTGGTGCACTCAAAGTTGATTTTGAAGGAGAAAACAATTTTTTTCTGACTAAGAAAAAGTGGAACAACACTAGCACCATTCCCAAACTTGGAGTAAGCTCCATCAAACAATAGAGTCTAAGGAGAACCTATCTATTCAAGACACTTGTATTCTTCGATCTTGTGCTCCTTTCCATCAGCAAATCGAACAGAGTTGTCAACATCAACATTTGTGTACAATACTTCATAGGATGCATTGTTGGGATCCTCAATAAGATGCAACATTTTTTTTTCCCCATACAACCTGACAAGGCTGCCCTCAATTGGAATGGTGGCATAGGACATATCCATTTGGAAACTCCCACCAACACTAGCAGCCCATTTTCTTGATAGTAGCATGCCCCACTTGGATGGGCAGTCCACAATGACAACATCATTTTAAATTCTTACCTAGGTAAGCTATAAGTTGTACCACCAAACACTTCACACACCCCACCACTGGCACCTCTCTAGAGTCCATAGCAGTACACTTCCCATATGTTGTTGTTACTTTGATATTCAGCTCATTCATGACTTCTAGAGGCATGACATTGCATGATGCCCCTGAGTCAAACATGCAGTTGTGCAGCAATCTATCCTTAATGATCAGAGTGGTGAAGAATGGATCCACATTTAGCTGAGAGTCCACCAAGGATGTCCCCAAATAGACCTCAGGTGGTTCATCTAGCTCTTTTGATGCTGGTGGTGCTTCTGGTTCTTCAATGATTGGTGGGGTCTCCAAAATGTTTATGTTTCTGGCTAGGGCAGTCTTCTCTTCTTTCAATCCCAAGTATTCAAATGCTCTCTTTTTGTTCTCAAGAATCCTAAGAAACTCAACAAATGGAACAGAGACTTTGATTTGACTTAAAACTTGGGCAATATCAATGGGACATTCCTTGGCAAGGAAACATTGGAAGGAAAGCCAACACACTCATTAGGTGGTACAGGATTTTTGACAACTTGGGCATGAGGAGGGGTATGATTTTTGTTTGGAACTGCAGGGATTTTAGCAGGTGCATCTTTCCTAAGAGCCTCTTTGGGAATGTTTGAAAGTAAGGGAGATTTTGGCTTGGCTTGAGGCCCTACCCCTTTGAACAACCTTACTTCTTGTGTTATATTCCTTCTCTTGAGCAAAAACAACATTCATCAGTAATTGTCTATCTTCCTCAGATGGGATTCCTCCATCATACTTCTTTATCATTAAAGCCCTTAAATATTCAAAATCATTATTGGGAAATTTAAAAGCTTGTACAATATCTACTTCTAAAGTATGAGAGGGAGGAAGAATAGGTACCCTATGAATGTAGTCCCAAAAGGTGGCAGCAGTCTGGGCACTTATCACCTCAGTTGAAGTTGCCCCTTGTTGTGAGCTTGTGGAACAACCCATCATGTAGACATCATCATCATTATCATCATCTGCCTCTTCTTCTTCTTGCTGATCTTCTTCACAAGGAGCGTGGGGCATGAAACATCTATCACACCAATTAATGACATCTATCTCCAACACCATAGCAACTTTGGCAACCAAAGGATCAGGTACCATTCTATTATCCCTAGGTTGGGACTGTCTATTTCCAAATCCAACAAGTCCCTTGCCTCTGCCATCAAATCTTTGGTGATTTGTGAACTTGTCTTGGCCTTTTTGCTTGTGTTGACCTTGTGAGCTCTGCCTAATTCCTGTCTCAACCTAGGCTAGATTTTAGAAAATTTCTTTGATAGCCCCTACCAAAGTTTTCACAACTTCTTCCAAATCAGCATCCTTGCTTGTTTGAGGGTTTCTGGGTTAACCAGCTTTACACCCTCCCTTTTTGGAGGCTTTCCAATTGCCTTGATGTTGTTCTCTATTTGCAAAGCCATGGTGAAGGCCTGCCTCAAATTTGTGGGGTTTTTGTCTCTTAAGTAATATGCAACCTTTTTATCAAATGCATCAGAATATTTGATCAAACATGACTCATCACAAGGCCTTATCCTAACAGGAAATCTCCTCAAGGTCTTATTAAACCTTGTGTTGAAATCATGTACTAACTCATTAGGATTCTTTTTTATGTTTTCAAATTCTTTCAAAAGAAACCTAGGGTCAGTTCTATCACCATACTGCAATATAAATGCATTACTCATCTCAATCCAAGAATCAATAGAGTTATCTGGCAATGATTTAAACCAGTCCCTGACATCCTCTTCCAAGGCATGAATAAACAGCTTAATATATACATCCTCATGTTCAATATCAAATTCTTCCATCATATTGATAAAAAAAAATTTAGATGTTGATCACCAATAATAGCATTGTTTCCTTGGAACTTTGGAATTCCATTCCTTACATCTTGAGGCACTACATTTGGATATCCAGCCATTCCTACAAAATTTATAGGTCCAAAGGTGCTTACAACAAAAGGGGGGTCTGGGAGGGGGTAAGGTCATGTTGTCTTTGACGAGGTGGCCCTAGAGGGGTGACAAATTGATAGAGGGCAGAGGGTCTTTGGAACACAGGAGTATAATTTTTAAAATGGGTATCCCCTAAAGGCCTTACTTCTTGGAAATCCCTATCAACCTCAGAAAAGATAGGTGCAGAATGTGAGGCAGACCTTTCAAAATAAAATGAGGGCCCCTCTCCAGCTGGAGAGTTCAATTCCATAAAGATGCTACCTAATTCAGAGTCACTTGAATTGTAGTCTTCAATGATAGGCCGATCACTTTCATCAATGGAGATCCCTCTTCTTGTTTGTTGATCTCCCACAACTCTCCAGGATTTTCTTCCTTCTGATTTTGCTTTTCCTAGCTCTGGAAATAATGTCCTAGCAGGATCCCTAGTAAAGAAAGATCTTCTTCCTTCCATCTTTGCAAATATTAGTAACAAATCTAACTTTGACAAAGTTTTAAGAAACTCATTAAAAATCATATCAACAGGGAGTCACCACTAAGTATTTCCACCTTAGCTGTGTAAATGCACAAAGTATGATCTTTCAAATGTCTGTCAATGATAGAAACTGGAAATGGAAAGATTCTAAACTTTCTTTACCCAGATTTATCAAATGAAAGCTAGTGCACTAGGTGTGAAAACTGAAAGAACTGCACACAACACTTGGAGCATACAAGAAGTATTTTACCAGGGTCTAAATGTGAGCTGCAAGTCCCCAGCGACGATGCCACTCAGTTTTTGGTATCCAAATTGATTCTCCCTCAAAGTTTGAGCAGCATCACTGGTTTGACAGGAAGCTTAGAGAAAAATTAGATCATGATGAGTTGTTTTGTAGTCGGGGATGAGATCTAACTGGCCCACTGTCACTCAAATGTGGAGAAATGGATAGCACCCTCAAGAGGATTTGATCTATCCTCACTATTTTAGGTTGTTTCTTTCAACTAGGGTAAGCAGAACCTTTTGTAGCCTATTGTTTATGGAGGAGATGGAGATATCCTTCCTAATGAAGAGGTTAAGGAGACCTTGGAGAAAATATGATCAACACACCAAATCTGACTCTCACGAGTTGTCACTTCCAGATCATGGAGATATTTTCACAAGGCAAAGGTTAATAAAGACATTTGAAATCCTAGTTGTTTCTACATGCTTTGGTAATGGAAACTATGCATTTGTGTACACACAGGACAAATAGGGGTAGTACAGGTAGGATTGGTTTTTTTTAATGAATTTTTGGTGGGAGGCGGGGGAAAGGATGAACTTGATTCAATAGATCCTTGAGGAATCTTACAAAATGGAAGGTTAAACAAACAAAATGCCATAGAATAGCTAAAATGTTTCTTTAACTAGAATATGTGCTTCAATGGAAGCCCAGATTAGCACTCTTTCACATAATCTTTGAGATTCTATCATGAAGGTTCAAGTTAGAAAATCCAATAAAGAATCAAGATCTGAGTCAAATCACACCTAAGGTACACCCAGAGGCTTACAGGAAATCTTTATCAATAGATGAAAGAGAAGTGATTTTAAATCGTTTATTTCAATCCCAGATGAAATATCTTCTAAGGATTGTAATTATAGATGCCACTAAACTATCACAAGGATTGAGGCCTGTGTGATTGAATCAAATTTAATACAAGATTGCAACAGAAACAAGAAAAACTACTCGCATACATTCAAAAATGAAACAAACACATTTTGCTTCAAGACAACATAGAAAAACTCGAATTTGATTAAATCTATCAGCAGGGGAAAGTTTCTAGAATAGTCTCAAATCGTGTCAATGGTTGTACACTTGTAACCACCTTGACATGATCAATTTTAATACAAAAGAGATATACAAACTTCTCAAACGGCTTCTCAAAATGATGGGCTCTGTCAAGATTTTTCTATTAGAAAATTCAGTCCCAACCCCTAACACTCCAACCATTTGCACGAAAAGTTTAGGCCATTTATAACATTTATAACAGGGACCCCTTTTCCCCTCCAAAATCCTAGACCTTGAGTGCTACCAATGCATGCCATGATCACGATTGCGATTCTCAGAATCAAATCTGTAAAAAGTCACCAAGTGCTCGAGAGGGAAAATCTCATCGAATATCTCCCGCATTCAACTCCTTCTTTTGGTGGATCACTCTTTCTTCAATTTTCCAACCACTTCCGCTGCTAATCAGTCAAATCTGGCTCCTTACGTGCTCGGGAGAAGAAAAAGGAAAAATCCAATCGAACACGATAGTCAAACCATTTTGATGGCAAAAGACATCTTCCTAATCTTCCCACCAAACTCAGATATCAAAATTAACTCCCCTCTTTGCTTGGTGTATAAGAAATACCAAGAAATCATGAAGACTCACACTTTTAGGCATGTTTCAATAAAATGGGGGGAAATCATATTCAAACTCTCAATTGCCATTGATCTTTACTTTGAATTTGGGCCATCCACATGGAAGATTTAACTTTAAAATAGGCCCGAGGGTTTCCTTTCACTTTTTACAATCTTTTGGAAAAATGGAAAGAATTTCCATTTTTCTCCGCACCTCCGCCCTTGGGAAATGAGCCTAACCCATGTCTTAAGGTGGGCCCCAGTGGAACTATAGCCGAATTTTACCATTTCACCTCCTTTTTGGAAAATGGAAAATGGAAAATTTTCTCAATTTTCCTAGCAGCTCCACCCTTCCACCATTGACCAAAGCAAAATATTGACTATTTCCTGCCAGGTCTGTGGGCCACTTTGATGTTTTCACTCTTTTCTCCCAAAAGGAAATTTTTCCAAATTTCCCCCGAGAGTCCACACCTTCGTCATTGACTGGAGCAAGATTTGACTTTTCCCTTATCAGGCTTGCAGGCCATTTTGATGTTTTAACTCTTTCTAAGGACAAGAGGCAAAAAATCCAAGTTCCTTCCGATGGTCCACTTCCCTACCCCTTTGACTTTTCAAACTTCTGCGTATCACCATGGCGCACCTTGAGATGGTCCCAAAAATTTTATACCTTCAATGAGTGCGGGCTCACCACGTGTCCTAACCCGGCAAAGTTTTTTTGAATGCTTGAAGCTCAGTGGAAGGCGTCATGTGTCATGCTCTGAGGCAGTTTCCTTTGGCCGTTGAAAAGTCTAAGCAAAATGCAAAGTGAGCAGAGGCCTCCACGTGTCCTCCTAGTGCTACTTTAAAATGAAACTCAAGGCGCGATCCCCAAACATGCGCAGTTTCTCCACATGTCCCAACCCTCCCAAAACTCTTTGAAAAAATACTAAGTATGGGGAGACCCGGTAGAAGCCTCCACCTGTCCTCTAGACGCTACTCCAAGGCCAAACCAAAAAGTAGATCTTAAAACAAGCACCGTTCCTCCACGTGGACACATTTTAAGTTGAGGTGATGCATAGAAATTTTGAAGTACCCAGTTGAGCCACGCCCAACAAAAAGGTGCCACGTCCCCTATTGATGTAAGGATGTAAATTTGACTGAGAGAAACACCCGTCAAACCGTAAAATACAGAAAAATGATCATTTAATCCCAAAAATGAAATTTTCTCCAAGGACAGAGAATTTAGAAATGTTACAAGGCTCAAATATGTTTCTCATAGATACATCCATTCATTTTTCTTAAGTATTTAGGGCAGAAACGATAAGGAAGACAAATCCTGACCGTGGAGAATGAAAAATATGGGAGAACCCGAGTTTTAGACAAACAGAGAATGGGAGACCCAAATTACAGACCTTTTCCAGAGGAACAAAGAAACAAGGAGCAAACCATGGACCCAAAAGTGATCTACGACCCAAGAACAAATTAAAAATGGCAACAAAGATTAAACAGACACAACATGGGGAAAAAGTGACTGAAAGAGGCCACAAATTGATATATTTTCAAAGGAAAACTAGGGCGAGACTATTTTGAGCACCAACAACTTCCTTCACATTCTTAGGCGAAGCTTTTCTTTCATATATTTGTATTAATATCATCACTAAGATCTCTTATGTACAACTTTCAAAAATCAAACAAGGATCTAATAAGTTTCTAGAAGATTATGTCTTACATTATAAGAAAAACCTTGCTAAGAGGACCAATCTACTTGTTGATTATAAATTGCAAGATCATTTTGTTTAAATTTTGTTACTTAAACTAAAAGAGAGTGGTATCTTTTATACGTCTCCCTCCTTCTATCAATTATTCCATACACTTAAATTATGCAAAAGTAAAATCTTATCTATTGTAAAATCCAACTACTATGAAAATGTTTCATCCTCATCTTCTAACCGGTTTCAAGATGAGTCTACTTTCAAACCATATCTTAAGCCCACTGAATCAAAGCACAATGTTAACATTGTATCTACACCTAAAAAAATTAAATCGCAACCTCCAAAGCATAATTTTAGCAAGATACCTTATACACCTTGGTTTCTATTGCCACAACTTATTGAAAGTAATGTTATCACTCTTTCTCTACAAATCAATCTTGATTTGTCTCTCCCCGTGGCCAAAACTATGACAACAATGCTAGATGTGATTAGCACCAATACATTGGGCACTCCACTGATTGTTTTCTCAAGATTAAGCATATTATTCAAGACCTCATTGACAAGAATGCAATCAATCTCCCTACGCCATATAATTCTAAGCCGGTCAATGAGAATAAAAATATAAAATATTTAATGATCATTTCCCTTTAATAATGACAAACAAGATACTAATTATTTTTCTATTCATACATATCATGTTTTTCCTTCTACTTCATTGGGGCCTCTTTATTTCCATGTTGCTACAACTAATGCATCACCTCTAGTAATTACATTTGAGGATCATGACTATCATTCTACATTTTCTTCTAATTAATTTCACATCAATGCTTTTATTAGTTCCTATACTGTCAAAAATATTATGATCTATCCATCATCTCCTACCAATAAATGCTCTATCACACTCTTTCTAGCTATCAAATGTCAACTTTCTAGTGTCACATTTTTGGTTCATAATTCATTTGGCTACATCAAGCTTCCAATTACATTCATCCCCTTACCATGTTTGTACCATTCATTTTGGCACATTTAATTAAAGATTGTGGCATGCTCTTAAGCCTTTCTTGGCTCCACACCGCCCAAGCCATCCCTTCCATGAATCATTTGTGCCAAAATTTCATTCAAAATAAACAAGTTGTCACTATTAAAGGCATTTCACGATGTACACAATTTCCTCAACCTACCCTTGGTGATATCTATACAATAGTCAATTCATTTAGGCCTCCTTTGCCTATCGATTTTAAATCACATAACTCTCCTATTCACCCAAAACCTACTTCAAGACCTTACCCTCATTGGTCCCCTAGTCCACCTCGTCAACCTAAGCCCCTTGCTTGGGAAGCCCCTTCACATATGTGTTCATCATCTCTCTCACCACATAGGTATCACTCAAATGTATATCATTACTCTTATATTCCATCTATCTTTAGAGCATTGCCACATGCCTTGGTCTCCTCACATATCGGGTTGATGGTCCTTTCCCTTCTGTATTTTTGGATAACATTATATCCCTCTCACACTTTGGGGGTATCACATATTCTCCTTCCCTTCTAACATCACTAGTTTTATCTAGTCTCTAATTCTACACTTTCCCCTCCTTGCTCCATGTCTAATCTCTCTAAACACTTCTACACACATTGATACACACATTGTATCTTCATTACCATATGACGCATTCTAGTTCCATTATTCATACTTGACTACTGAGGGTATTATTTTGAAATGAACCTCATATCCTTCACTCTTCATGCTCTATGCTTCATGATATATATTTCTAATATAGATTCACATACCCATTTTCTAATATCACATTCTTGTTCTATGGTTCATTCGAGAATGTTGAGGGTGATTTTATAAATGAACCTCATTTCATACACATCCACTAAGGGGAGCGCTCCTCCTTCCATCTTCACATATTGCACACCATACCATCACTTTGATACATTGCAATTGCATATCTTGGTTGCACTTACTCTTACTTTATTATAATACTTACATATTACACTTTTCTTACAATGCAAGATCGATACTTAGTATGTCACTATATTTTTCATATATACATGCACATTCACTTGGTTTTTGGGAGTGAATACAAGTCTCTTACACATTTTCACATGATGCAATGATGCTCATCACTATATCCTCTGTCATTCCCACTGAGGCTCTTGGGGGCATATACACTTAGTACTCTAACACTTTACATGTTCTATCATGTAGTCATTTACTAATTCTTACTAGCACTTTATTAATCACTTATATATACATGTTATGAAATAATCTATATCCTTCTAACATGGCAGTGTGTGCCTCACACGTAGCATTTTACTTGCAATATTACATACATCCATGGTTATATGACATATTTTTACTATTTTTTTTCTATTGTATGCTATTATTTTTGGGATATGCCCTATGTATTGTATGATCATTATATGTTTTTGGATTCTTTGGACCTGATTATCTTGTTAAATTGTGAGTGATGCAGTCTGTTGGTACCCAAATTTAACCTCCTTCAAAGACCGAGAAACATCATGGATTAGACAGGACAATCAGAGGCAGATAGAAAATCATGTATATCGTTTTGCAGTCGGGAAAGCAATATATATAACTTTTGGGCACTCAAGCCTTAAAGGGAGTGGGTAGCACATTAAAAAGGATGTGATCTGATCCTAACTATTTTAGGTTGTGCCTTTTAACCAAGGTAAGAGAACCTATTTTGTAACCTCTGTTATATGAATGGGGATACAAGTACCTTTCTTTTGCATAAATTTTATAGAGAAGACCTTGGGGAAAATATGATCAACACACCAGATCTGACTCTCACAAGTTGTCACTTCCAGATCATGGAGATACTTTCACAACAAGGCAAAGGTTACTAAAGACATTTGAGACCCTGCTTGCTTCTGCATGTTTAGGTGATGAGGATTGTGCATTGACATACACACATGACAAACATGGGTAGTATGGGTAGGATTGGTTGTTGTTAAATGAATTTTTGGTGGGAGGTGGGGTAAGGTGAAACTAGATTCACCAGATCCTTGAGGAACCTTACAAAATGGAAAGTCAAACCAACATAATGCCATAGAATAGTTAAAATGTTTCTTCAACTAGAATATGTGCTTCAATGGAGGCCCAGATTAGCACTCTTTCACACAATCTTTGAGATTCTATCACAAAGGCTCAAGTTAGAAAACCCAACAAAGCATCAAGATCTAAGCCAAATCACACCTAAGGTACACCCAAAGGCTTATAGAAAATCTCTGTCAACAGATGAGAGAAAAGTGATTTTAAATCATTTATTCCAATCCCAAATGAAAGCTCTTCTGGGAAATGGAATTACAGATGCCACTAAACTATCACAAGGATTGAGGCATGTGTGATTGAATCAGATTTTAATACAAGATTGTAACAGAAACAAGAAAAACTACTTGCATACATCCAAAAATAAAATAAACACATTTTGCTCAAGACAACACAGAAAAACTCAAATTTGATTAAGTCTATTAGCAGGGGAATGTTTCACAGAACAATCTCAGAGCTTGTCAATGGCTGTACACTTGCAACCACCTTGACACAATAAAACTTAATACAAAAAGAGATAACCTAGCTTCTCAAATGGACTCTCAAAAGACAAGCTTAGTCAAATTTTCCTCTTGGGAATTTTCTTCAACCTCTAGCACTCTGACCTCCAACTTCCAACCTCCCAACCATTTGCACGAGAAATTTTTTCCATTTATAACCTTTACAATAGAGCCTCTCCCTCCCAAAAGACAAAAAAATGTTTAATGCACCAGTGCTCACCATGATTCTTTCATGATTCGCAGAATCAGATCTGCAAAAGTCTCCAGGTGCTTGAGGGGGTAGATTTCATCGAATGTCCTCTCGCATTCAACTCCTTGCTCTGGTAGATCACTCTTCCTTAAATTTTCCAACCACTTCCACCCCTAATCTGTCAAATCTAGCCCCTTGCATGCTTGGGAGAAGAAAAACGTAAAATTTGATCAGGCATGAAAGTCAGACCATTTTAATGGCGAAAGAAACCTTCCATATCTCCCCACAAAACTTTAGATATCAATATTAACTTCCTTCTCTGCTTGGCATGTAGAAAAAACAAAGAAATCATGGATACTCGCACTCCCATATGTGTTTCAAAGAAATGCGGGGAAAATCAAATTTAGACTCACAGCTGCCATTGATCTTTACTTTGAATTTGGGTCGTCCACGTGGTAGATTCAGGCTTTAAAACAGACCCAAGGGCTTCCCTTGACTTTTTACAACTTTTTGGAAAAATGGAAAAAAGTTCCATTTTGCTCCGCACCTCCGCCCTTGGGAAACAAGCCTGACACATGTCTAAATTTGATTGGAGTGGAACCACAGCCAAATTCTACCATTTTACTCTCTTTTTGGAAAAGGGAAAAAATTTCAAATTTTCCCCGTAGCTCCACCCCCTCGGGAACGAGCCTGATACATGTCCAAATGTGATTGGAGTGGTACCGTGCTTCCTTTTTTACTTTTGACTCTTTTTTCTCAAAAGGAATTTTTTCCAAATTTCCCCTAAGAGCCTGCACCTCTGCCGTTGACCAGGGAAAAACATTGACCTTTTCCCTCATCGAGCTTGCGGGCCATTTTGAAATTTTAATCCTTGAGGGAAAAAATCCAAGTTACCTCCGATGGCCCGCCTTCCCATCTTTTTGACTTTTCAAACTGCCACATGTCACCATGGCACACCCTGAGGCGGTCCCAAAAAATTGATACCTTAAACGAGCGCAGGCTCGCCACGTGTCCTATTCTGGAAAAGTCTGTCTGAATGTTTGAAGCTCAAAAGAAGGTGCCACGTGTCATGCTCTGAGGTAGTCTCTTTTTGGCCATTGAAAATTCTAAGTAAAATGCAAAGCAAGCGGAGGCCTCCACATGTCAACCTGGTGCTTCTTTCAATTGAAACTCAAGGGCCAATCCCTGAACATGTGCAGTTCCTCCACATGTCTCCATGGTGCAACTTCAAGATGGTGCCCAAAGTAGAGACCTTCAATGAGCACAAGCTCACCAAGTGTCCTATTCCGCCAACAGTCCCAACTGTATGAACATTTGTCTAAGTCGGGGCCAAGCAACGGAAGCCTCCACGTGTCCTCCCAGCATTACTCCAAGGCAAAACCAAAAATTTGATCTTTAAATGAGCGTTGTGCCTCCATGTGGACAAATTTTGAGTTAAGGCTTTCCATGAATTTTTCTAAGTACCCAACTGAGCCATGTCCAACCAAAAGGTGCCACGTCCCCTGTAGATACAAGGATGCAAATTTGACCGGGAGAAATGCCTGTCAAACTGTAAAATACAGAAAAATGACCATTTGAGCTTGGGAATGAAATTTTCTTCAAGGACAGAAAGTTTAGAAGTGTTACAGGGCTCAAATACGTTCTTCAGGGATACATCCATTCATTTTCTTCAAGTACTTAGGGCAGAAATGATAAGGAAGACAAATCTTGACCATGGAGAACAGAAAACATGGGGGAACCCAAGTTTTTAGATGAACAGAGAACGAGGGACCCAAAATACAGACCCTTAAGTGATTTACAACCCAGGAACAGATTAAAAATGGCCACAAAGATTAACCAGGCACAACACGGGGAAGGAGAAAATGACAGAGGCCGTAAATCAATAAGTTTTCAAAGGCATGAATGGGGTGAGACAATTTTGAGCACCAACATAGGCTCCAACTCGGGGATGGGCACTCCTTGTGAGTGCCACAAGAACAAAAGTAGACCAAGTGCCAAAATATCCATTGGGCAATGGAGTCATCTTGCATAGTAGAGAAACAAAGCCATCTTCAAAAATAGACAGAGAAACCAGCAAAAATAGGTCACCGAGGACCAGAACGAGCAAAAACACAAAAGGATAGGAAACAAACGAAAAACTATACACTGTACACAAGATTTATGCCTTGATTCAGGGGAATCAATCCAAGAAATGCTTCAAATGCCTACCATTGACAAGGTAACTCGAGTAGTTCACCATCTAAGTCCTTGAGGAAGAAGGTATGCTCCCCAATTCTGATGTCAATAGAGTAAGGGCCCATCCATAATGAGTCAAACTTACCATGCTTGCCCTTATCCTCATGTCTGCTATCCCATAGCAGCACAAGATCTCCAACATTGAAGCTCTGGGAGTGACCTTCTTATCAAATAACTTCTTTGGTTTCCCTCTGAAATTTATATGCCTCTGGTGGGATGCCCTCCTCTCTTCATCAAGCTCAACAATCTGATTAATGTGGGCATCATAAGGGCCTACCTCTATATCTTCTAGCTGTTGCATAAACTGATATGAAGATAGTTGCATATGAAGAGGCAGTAGGGCCTGAGTCCCATATACCAACTCAAATGGAATCTTTCCAGTGACCCTCTTGATAGTGATCCTATCTGCCCACACAACAAACTTCAACTGTTCACCCCACTTTCTCTTGTTCTGCTCTAATGTTCTTCTGATGATTTTCAACAAATTTTTATTACTGGACTCATCTTGTCCATTTCCTTAGGGATTGTAATTAGAGGCAAGTTTCAAGTTGATTCCATACTCCATGCACATTTCCACCAAAGGTTTACCTCTAAAGCTCGTGACATTATCAGCTACAATCTTGACTGGCACCCAAAACTTGCAGATGATGTTGTTTAGCACAAAATCCATGACAACTTGGTGTGTTGCCTTCTTGGTGGGGATTACCTCCACCCATTTAGTAAAATAATCAGTTGCTACAAGAATCCATCTGTGGCTAGCACTTGAAGGGTCTGAAATCTCACCAATGAAATCCATCCCCCATTGCATGAATGGGGCTTCAATTAATACATGTTGCAAAGGGAGGGAGCCTAAGCCTTTCAGTCTTCCAGAGAAGTTTTGGCAGCTTTCACATCTTATAACTAACAAGGTTGTATCCTTGAAAAGAGTTGGCCACCAATAACCAGCCCTCAAGATTTTATGTGTTGTGACTCTTGCAGCAAATTGCCCCCCACAAACTCCTCCATGGAGATCAGTAATTATCTTGGAGGCTTCTTCTTCAGTAATGCACCTTAAGAGGACTCCCTATGGGTTCTTCCAAGCTAACCCATAATCAGTGATGACATATTTTTGGGAAGCCAACTTAAGGGCTCTCTTCTGGTTCTTACTTAAGTGCTCAGGGCAGCTCAGATGTCTGAGATAAAAGATTACATCTTTATACCACTCAGAATTCATCAATGTTTGAAATACACCTACCCTTTCTTCTTCCACCTCATTTACCTCAATAGTTTGCAAGTTTCTCTCAGCCATAAGCTTAGCCAAGCCCAAACCTCTCACCAACTTCATGGTTTGGATGTCCATATCATATTCTTCCAATTTGTTCACCCACATGCATCTTTTTCTTGAGACTTCCATCGTTGACAAGATGTCCTTTACCATGGTATGGGGAACATAAGCAACCACTTTAGAACATAGAATGTAAGGTCTAAAAAACATTTTTGCTTTCACCAAGGAAAATACATACTTTTCCATGATAATGTACTTTAGCTCATCCCCCTATAAGGCCTTACTGAAGAAGGCAATTGGCATCTCAGCCCCTTCATCATCCTTCTATAGCAGGACATAAGCAATAATGTTCTCAAAATCAAAAGAGAACATTTAAAAGGGCTTATTATAATCTAGAGCTGTCAGTACAGGTGCATGCTTGAGTTCCTCTTTAATCCCATTGAAAGCTTGGATGACAGCCTCCTCCCATTTGATGACCTGGTCTTTCTTCAACATGGAAGTGATTGGAATGGTCATTTTAGAAAAGTTTGATATGAATCTTCTGATGAAGTTTATCTACCCAAAGAAGGAATGAATTCCTTTCTTATTCTTTGGGATTGGGACCTTGTTGATGGCCTCTACTCTTTCTGGATCAATCATCACTCCTTCTTGTGACACTATGTGACCAAGAAACTTTTCCTTCTGCACTCCAAAATGGCATTTCTTTGGATTGAGTGAGATGCCATATTCTCTACATCTTATCAGCATCTTCTCCAAGTGTAGCAGGTGATCACTTCTCTTTCTAGAAAATATAGTTACATCATCTTGATAGACTGCAATAAATTTATTGATGCAACCAGGAAAAGAAATATCCATTGCTCTTTGAAAGGTGGCTCTATCATTCATCAGGCCAAAGGGCATCTTGACATACACATATGTTCCCCAAGGAGTAGTGAAGACTGTCTTGATCATTTCTAATTCTTTCAACACAACTTGGTTATAACCAAAGAAGCCATCAAAGGTGGAAAGTAACTCAGAACCAGTCACTAACTGCAGCATGTGCTCCATGTTATGTAAAGGATAGTTGTCCTTCATTGAAGCCCTGTTCAGATTCCTAAAGTCCACACATAGTCTAATGTCACCATTTGTCTTTCTTACTGGCACTAGGTTTGCAACCCAAGAGGAATACCTTGTGGGATGGATAATCCCTCCATCTCTTAGCTTCTTCAGTTCCTCTTGCATTTTGAGGGATAAGAGTGGATTGATGGGCCTTTGTTTTTTCCTAAATGGCTTTGCATTAGACACCAAGGGGATTTCATGCTAAAACAAATCCTCTCTATATGATTTTAGTTCAGAATAGGTCCAAGCCATACAATCTTGGTATTTTTGCAACAACTGGATGTATGATTGCTTCTCCTCCTTGCTGAGATTACTGTCTAACCAAAATTTCCTTAGCTTCTCCTTTGTACCAAGATCATGCTCCTCAATATCCCTTGATTCTGCCATGTATCTATTGATAATGCGATCAGCATTATCAAAATTGGACTCAAGAGAAACTAGCCCTCTAGGGATGGTATTAGTCTTTAGCTGAATGATATCATTCCCAAATAAGGTTTCTTTTCCTTCTGTTTCACAAACCATTAGCTCCCAATCAATATTTTGATTAGAAAATTCTCCCTTTTTTTGCAGGAATCTTTTGATCTGAGTATCATCATCAAGAACCTGCCAATGCCTGATGTTGTCAGGGACATAAGGTATAGTCAATACCTCAACCTCATATTCATAATATGGGGACATTGTATAGTTGTCAAACCGATAACCCATCACTGTAAGTTTTTCATCCAAGTCATTGAATGTTTTGTCATGATGCACAATGTTGAAGGAGTCAAGCATCTCAGTGAAGTCCCAAGCTACATGTTTATACTGTTTCATTCACTGATTCTTTGTAGCATACATTCTTTTGACTTGTTTGATAACTAACTCTAAATCTCCCTTGATAATAATGTCCTTAACACCATATTTCCAAGCAATTCTTAAACCCAACAACAGTGCCTCATACTCAGCAATGTTATTAGTGCATTCAAAGTTCAGCTTGAAGGAGAAAACAAATCTTTCATGGCTTGGAGAAAGTAAAACAACACCAGCACCATTCCTAAATCTAGAGAAAGCTCCATCAAAAGCTTGATTCCAAGGAGAACCTATTTTTTCAAGACATTTGCATCCCTCAATCGTGTGCTCCTTTCCATCAGAAAATCCCACAAAGTTGTCTACATCAACATTTGTGTACAATACCTCATAGGATACATTATTGGGATCCTCAATAAGATAAAACATTTTCTTTTCCCCATACAACCTGACAAGGCTGCCCTCAACTGGAATGGTAGCATAAGACATATCCATTTGGACACTCCCACCAACACTTGCAACCCATTTTCTTGACAGTAGCATGCCCCACTTGGCTGGGCAGTCAACAATGACAACATCAAGTTTTAATTTTTTACCTCGGTAAGCTGCAAGCTACACCACCAAACCCTTCACACATCCCACTACTGGCACTTCTCTGGATTCCATGGCAGTGTACTTCCCATATGTTGTTGTCACTTTGATGTTTATCTCATTCATAACTTCCAAAGGCATGACATTGTATGATGCCCCTAAGTCAAACATGCAGTTGTGCAACAGTCTATCCTTTATGATCAAAGTGGTGAAGAATGGATCCACATTCATTTGAGAGTCCACCAAGGATGTCCCCAAATAGACCTCAGGTGGTTCATCTAGCTCTTCTGATGCTAGTGGTGCTTCTGGTTCTTCAATGATTGGAGTTTCCACAATATTTACATTTCTTCCTAGGGCAGTCTTCTCTTCTTTCAACCCCAAGTATTCAAATGCTCTCTTTTTGTGCTTAGGAATCCTAAGCAACTCAAAAATTGGAACAGAGAATTTGATTTGACTCAACACTTGGGAAATATCATATGGGACATTCTTTGGCAAGGCAGTATTGGAAGGAAAGCCAACACACTCATTAGGTGGTACAAGATTTTTGACAACTTGGGCATGAGGAGGGGTATGATTCTTGTTTGGAACTGCGGGGCTTTTGGCAGATGCTCTTTCCTAGGAGTCTCTTTAGGAACATTTAAAAGTAAGGGACCTTTAGGCTTGGTTTGAGGACCTGCCCCTCTAACAACCTTACTTCTTGTGTTATATTCCCTCTCTTGAGCAACAACAACATTCATCAGCAGTTGTCTATCCTCCTCATATGGGATTCCTCCATCATACTTTTTGATCATTAAAGCCCTTAAATATTCAAAATCATTATTGGGAAATTCAAAAGCTTGTACATTATCTACTTCTAAAGTATGAGAGAGAGGAAGAATAGGTACCCTATGAATGCAGTTCCAAAAGGTGGCAGCAGTTCTAGCACTTATCACCTCAGTTGAGGTTGCTCCTTGTTGTGAGCTGGTGGAGCATCCCATCATGCAAACATCATCATCATTATCATTATCAGCTCCTTCTTCTTCTTGTTGATCTTCTTCACAAGGAGCATGAGGCATGAAACATGTCACACCAATCAATGACATTTGTCTCCTCCACAACAACAACTCTGGCAGCCAAAGGATCAGGTACCATTCTGTTATCCCTGGCTTGGGACTGTCTATTTCCAAATCCAATAGGTCCCTTGCCTCTGTCATCAGATATTTGGTGATTTGTGAATCTATCTTGGCCTTTTTGCTTGTGTTGACCTTGTGAGCTCTACCCAATTCCCTTCTCAGCTCGGGCTAGCTTGTAGGAAATTTCTTTGACAGCCCCTACCAAAGTCTTCACAACTTCTTCCAAATCAGCAGCCTTGCTTGTTTGAGGTTTCTCTGGGTTAACCAGCTTTACACCTTCCCTTTTGGAGGCTTTCCAATTTCCTTGATATTGTTCTCTATTTGCAAAGCCATGGTGAAGGCCTACCTCAAATTTATGGGGTTTTTGTCTCTTAAATAATATGCATCCTTTTTATCAAATGCATCAGTATATTTGATCAAACATGACTCATCACAAGGCCTTATTCTAACAGGAAATCTTCTCAAGGTCTTATTAAACCTTGTGTTGAAATCATGTACTGACTCATTAGGGTTCTTCTTGATGTTTTCAAATTCTGTCAAAAGAAACCTAGGGTCAGTTCTATCACCATACTGCAATCTGAATGCATTACTCATCTCAGTCCAAGAATCAATAGAGTTATCTGGCAATGCTTTATACCAGTCCCTAGCATCCTCTTCCAAGGTATGGATAAATAGCTTGATATATACATCTTCATGTTCAATCTCAAAATCTTCCATCATATTGATAAAAAGATTTAGATGCTGATCACCAGTAATAGCATTGTTTCCTTGGAACTTTGGCATTTTGTTCCTTACATCTTGAGGCACTACATTTGGGTAACTAGCCATTCCCACAAAATTTATAGGTCCAAAGGTGTTTACAACAAATGGAGGCCTGGGTTTGAGCCATATTGATTCGAGGAGGTGATCCTGGAGGGGTGACAAACTGATGGGGGGCAGAGGGTTCTTGGAACACAGGAGTATAATTTTCAAAATGGATACCCCCCAAAGGCCTTGTTTCTTGGAAATCTCTATCAACCTCAGAAAAGACAGGTGCAGAGTGTGAAGCAAACCTTTCAAAATCAAATGAAGGCCCCTCTCCAGCTGGAGAGTTCAATTCCACAAAGAGGCTACCTGATTCAGAGTCACTTGAATGGCAGTCTTCAATGATAGGCCGATCACTTTCATCAATGGAGATCCCTCTCCTTGTCTGCTGATCTCCAACAGCTCTCCAGGATTTTCTTCCTTCTGATTTTTCTTTTCCTAGCTCTGGAAACAATGTCCTAGCAGGATCCCTAGCAAAGAAAGATCTTCTTCCTTCCAGCTTTGCAAATATTAGTAACAAATCTGACTTTGACAGAGTTTTAAGACACTGGTACTTATTAAGAATTAGATCAACAGGGAGTCGCCACTAAGGATTTCCACCTTAGTTGTGTAAATGCACTAAATATGATCTGTCAAATGTCTATCAATGCTAGAAACTAGAAATGGAAAGATTCTGACCTTTCTTTACCCATATTTATCAAATGAAAGCTAGTGCACTAGGATGTGAAAAATGAAGTAACTGCACATAGAAAAGACTTGGAGCATACAAGAAGTGTTTTACCAAAGGTTTGAAAATAGATTGAACTGAAAAATCACAATATCCCATAGCAATTGGAGTATACAAGGTTTTGTTACCAGGTTTTAAATAGATGAATGAATCAGCAAATCAATCTCTCAATGAAACTAGATAGATTAACAAATCCATGATATGGACTCTCCAACAATCTCTCAATGAAACGCAAGATTAACAAATCCCCGGAAATGGTGCCATTTATGTTGGTACCCAAATTTAACCTCCTTCAAAGACCGAGCAACATCATGGATTAGACAGGACACTCAGAGGCAGATAGACAATCATGTATGTCATTTTGTAGCTGGGGAAGCAATCTATCTGACTTGTTGGCACTCAGGCTTTGAAGGGAGTGGGTAGCACATTAAAAAGGATGTGATCTGATCCTAACTATTTTAGGTTGTGCCTTTCAACCAAGGTAAGAGAACCTATTTTGTAACCTCTGTTATATGAAAGGAGATACAAGTACCTTTCTTTTGCATAAATTTTATAGAGAAGACCTTGGGGAAAATATGATCAACACACCAGATCTGACTCTCACGAGTTGTCACTTCCAGATCATGGAGATACTTTCACAACAAGGCAAAGGTTACTAAAGACATTTCAGACCCTGATTGCTTTTGCATGTTTTTGTGATGAGGATTTTGCATTGGCATACACACATGACAAACAAGGGTAGTATGGGTAGGATTGGTTGTTGTTAAATGAATTTTTTGGTGGGAGGTGGGGCAGGGTGAAACTAGATTCACCAGATCCTTGAGGAACCTTACAAAATGGAAAGTTAGACCAACAAAATGCCACAGAATAGCTAAAATGTTTCTTCAACTAGAATATGTGCTTCAATGGAGGCCCAGATTAGCACTCTTTCACACAATCTCTGAGATTCTATCATGAAGGCTCGAGTTAGAAAACCCAACAAAGCATCAAGATTTGAGTCAAATCATGCCTAAGGTACACCCAAAGGCTTACAGACAATCTCTGTCAACAGATGAGAGAAAAGTGATTTTAAATCATTTATTCCAATCCCAAATGAAAGCTCTTCTAAGAAATGGAATTGTAGATGCCACTAAACTGTCACAAGGATTGAGGCCTATGTGATTGAATCAGATTTTAATACAAGATTGCAACAGAAACAAGAAAAACTACTTGCATACATTCAGAAATAAAACAAACACATTTTTCTCAAGACAACACAGAAAAACTCAAATTTGATTAAGTCTATTAGCAGGGGAAAGTTTCACAGAACAATCTCAGAGCTTGTCAATGGTTGTACACTTGCAACCACCTTGACACAATAAAACTTAATACAAAAAGAGATAACCTAGCTTCTCAAATGGATTCTCAAAAGACAGGCTTAGTCAAATTTTCCTCTTGGGAATTTTCTTTGACCTCTAGCACTCTGACCTCCAACTTCCAACCTCCCAACCATTTTGCATGAAAAATTTGTGCCATTTATAACCTTTACAACAGAGCCTCTTCCTCCTAAAAGACAAAAACATTTAATGCACCAGTGTTCGCCATGATTCTTTCGTGATTCTCATAATCAAATCTGCAAGAAGTCTCCAGGTGCTCGAGGGGGTAGATTTCATCGAATGCCTCCCGCATTCAACTCCTTGCTCTGGTAGATCACTCTTTCTTCAATTTTCCAACCACTTCCACCCCTAATCTATCAAATCTAGCCCCTTGCATGCTCAGGAGAAGAAAAATGGAAAATTAGATCGGGCACGAAAGTCAGACCATTTTAATGGTGAAAGACATCCTCAAGATCTTCCCACCAAACTTCAGATATCAACATTAACTTCCTTCTCTACTTGGCATGTAGAAAAGACCAAGAAATCATGGAGACTCACACTTCCAGATGTGTTTCAGAGAAATGGGGGGAAAATCAGATTTAGACTCACAGCTGTCATTGATCTTTACTTTGAATTTGGGCCATCCACATGGCAGATTCAAACTTTAGAACAGATTTGGGAGCTTCCCTTGACTTTTTACAATTTTTTGGAAAAATGGAAAAAAATTCCATTTTTCTCCGCACCTCCGCCCTCAGGAAACGAGCCTGACATGTGTCCAAATGTGATTGGAGTGGAACCGCGGCCAAATTCTACCATTTTACTCTCTTTTTGGAAAAGGGAAAATTTTCCAAATTTTCCCCACAGCTCTGCCCTCAAGGAAATGAGCCTGACACGTGTCCAAATGTGATTGGAGTAGGGCTGCACTTCCTTTTTTACTTTTGACTCTTTTTTCTCAAAAGGAAATTTTTCCAAATTTCCCCCGAGAGCCCGCACCTCTGCCGTTGACTGGGGAAAAACATTGACCTTTTCCCTCATCGGGCTTGCGGGCCATTTTGAAATTTTAATCCTTAAGGGGAAAAAAATCCAAGTTGCCTCCGATGGTCCACCTCCCCACCTTTTTGACTTTTCAAACTACCACATGTCACCATGGCACACCTTGAGGTGGTCCCAAAAATTTGATACCTTGAACGAGCGCGGGCTCGCCACATGTCCTGTTCCGAAAAGTCTGACTGAATGCTTGAAGCTCAGTGGAAGGTGCCACGTGTCATGCTCCGAGGCAGTCTCCTTTTGGCCATTGAAAAGTCTAAGTAAAATGCAAAGTGAGCGGAGGCCTCCACGTGTCATCCTGGCACTTCTTTAAAATGAAACTCAAGGGCTGGTCCCCGAACATGCGCGGTTCCTCCACGTGTCTCCATGGCACAACTTCAAGATGGTGCCCAAAGTAGAGACCCTGAATGAGTGTGAGCTCGCCACGTGTCCTGTTCCACCAAACTGCTCCAACTGCATGAAAATTTGTCTAAGTCTAGGCCAAGTAGTGAAAGCCTCCACATGTCCTCTCAGTGCTACTCCAAGGCCAAACCAAAAAGTAGATCTTCAAATGAGCACCGTGCCTCCACATGGACACATTTTGAGTTAAGGCTTTCCATGAATTTTTCTAAGTACCCAGCTGAGCCGCATCCAACCAAAAGGTGCCACATCCCCTGTAGATACAAGGATGTAAATTTGACTAGGAGAAACACCCGTCAAACCGTAAAATATAGAAAAATGACCATTTGAGCCTGGGAATGAAATTTTCTTCAAGGACAGAAAGTTTAGAAATGTTACAGGGCTCAAATACATTCTTCAGGGATACATCCATTCATTTTCTTCAAGTACTTAGGGTAGAAATGATAAGGGAGACAAATCCCGACCGTGGAGAATAGAAAACATGGGGGAACCTGAGTTTTTAGATGAACAGAGAATGGGGGACCCAAAATACAGACCCTTAAGTGATTTACAACCTAGGAACAAATTAAAAATGGCCACAAAGATTAACCAGGCACAATACGGGGAAGGAGAAAATGACAGAGGCCGTAAATCAATAAGTTTTCAGATAGTCTTTTGGGTAAGTGGTTAGTGATTTGTGATTTGTTGGATCAACTCATAGATTTTTTGTAAGGAGATAATTATGGACTTCTATATATTTCTGTTATTGATATCTAATGAAAATATAGATAAGGAGATTATTGAATATCATTCGTATTTTGTTTGATCTTTGCAAATCTATGATCCATCCTTCATTTGGTATCAGAGCGATATTAGTTATATTCCTCTTACGGATTTTTGATATAGAAATGGGGAAAAGCTATATTTTTGTTTCCCCATGATTTTGATGGTGACATCACTTGCATCGACCACTGACATATAGATTTGACACCTGAGTTTAATCTACATGACTGTAGTTTTGTATTATTTCGCGGAGCTCTGATTTTATTACCAGATTCATTTCCTATGACGTGCTTCCCTCTCAGCCATCATTGCCAAATATGTTCCACATGGAAGCATATATAAAGTGAACGGGAAGCATATAAAAAAGGTTCTCTTGATTTGAGTTTGTGTAATTTCTCCAAAATGGTGGATCAATTTATTCTTTTTAGTGCTCCCATATATTAATATTTATTGTGTGGTAAAAATTATTTAGGGTAATTTGTTTATTTTTTGCATAAGTGGTTAGTGAGTTGTTCTAAGTTATTGGAACAAATTGTAGATTTGTTGTAAGGAGATAATTAAGGAATCATATATATTTGTGTTATTGATCTCAAATAAAATATAGAGAAGGAGCTTATTGAATGATATTCATATTTTTGTGATTTCTCTGCAACTATATGATCCATTCCCTTCATTTCTAGTCTAGTTTTTTTTGTGTTCCTTTGTTTCTATCATGCACATCCCCTACCCGTTGCAGGTATAAACTTCATATCAACGTCAAGTCCACTTATTTGGGGCACATCCTCCTACCATCATCGCATGCATCCCAAAAGAGAGGGAATACATTTGGTGAATAAATCACTGCTACAAAGGATCAAAGCTACAATAAAGATTTGGATAGTACAAAATCAGAATAAGATAACATTCATAGACCGGCAAAAAATATGACTTGGTTCCAACACACGTAACAGCCACTAGTGCCTAGTATCATATAGTAGTTCCTAGGCAGTTGTGTTCTCCCCTGGGCGTTAATTTTTTGGGGGCACAAATATTCGATTGATTTACCAATATAAAACGATTTACAAAAAAATTCAGAGTAGTTCTATAGTAGTAGAAACTGACATCCAACACAGAATGCCTTATATCTCCTTCAATCACAACAATCATTACAATCAGAACTAATTCAGAACAAATTGGGCCAATAGGAACTAAATCAAGATTTACCATCTGTAGTGGTTCTTATGAGGCAGATTTATGGCAGGATAGTAAAACTAGACCTCACTCCCTAACACTCGCTCTTGGCGTGAGACCACCCAAAAAAGTAGCATTTGGCATGAGATCGCCCAAAAAATCATCATGGGCGTGAGATCACCAAAAAAATTATCTTGGCATGATATCGTTAAAAAAATGTGCCCTTCATGACATTTCAAGACATCTTTCTATCCTTTACACTCTTATACATTAGGTGCACACTTTCCTTTTAGAAACTTTTACATACTTTGATCAAATGTTTCATATACAAGAATTTAAATATTTTTTCTCTATTCTTTTGTAGGTCCATCCTTAATATGTACTAAGAAGCAACCAAGTTCCACAAACATAAGAAAAATAAAAGATACAAGATAAGCATACTCTTCACCCCCAAGGTCACTTTCCTTTCCTAGTCTCCACACTTCACTTTACAATCACCTAATACTTCACTTGTCTACTCGATACCCTATTCGGCTATACTATCTACATGATCGTAAGGTATGCATATTATATCTAATTTATGTATTCAAGTATTCACTTAACAACTTAAAGCGGGGGAAAATGCAAACACAAAATGATACACTTGGGTACATTTCTAAGTCCTAAAATCACGCTAGCATTTACATGATTCCTAAGCAAGAAAACTAGTGATTGACAACTATCTTTGGCCTCTTTTCTTTGTATCTTAATTTATATTTAGTCTTACACACCATACATTACAGAATTAACTTATTTATCTTTCATGACTTTAGACACTAGTGCACAACACGGATAGCATTGCCTATGCGGTCATGTCTCTCATGGGAACCCTTGACACTTTCTTGTGTTACGCACTCTTTTTGGTTATATTTTATCTTTTGGGAATATTTTTCACTGATGGGTGGGCCTTCCAATTTTCAATTACGAAATTGAAATAAAAGAGTCATATAAATGTATAGTTATGTTTTGAAAATGAAGGACCAAGTGTTAAGCATTACTATTATAACTTAAGATTGCATCTAAAGGCATAAAAGCACTCCAAAAGCATTCATTTAGCACTCGTTCAAGTGGAAAGGAATGCAACTCTACATACAGAGCATGTGAAGGGGAATTTTATTATATTGTATCCATAGATGTGCATTATTGAGAAACTCTAGCCAACCATCTAGTGCAACTTGAACAAGGGCATCCTAAGACATCATTTCTAGACACACACACACAAGAACTACATGGAGTCTAATGTTTAGTGTAGTGATTTGTCATAAGGTCACTTTTAGGGTGACCATCAGGTCGGCGTGACTCCCCCTTCTTCATTTTTCTTTTTAGGTTTTGTGTGATTTGTGAGTTTGTGCAGGTGAATTTATTTCTTGTAAGTTACAGGTATCTCTAGCAATCAAGAAGCAAATATCACGAGATCAATAGGGAATAACTGCAAAGCCCCCGCAATACAAAGAAAACCATGTCTAGAGATTTTTCATAGTCACCTGTGTACCCAAATAAAGTCATCAACACCCAGGTGCCCCTGTCCCACAGCAGGCCCCCATGTCTGGTATTATTATTGAGGTCTAGGATTTACAATGACTAGATACGATGCAGTTTATAGTCTGTTTAGCACTTTACCATGCCCAGATCACTTCCAGATTGTGTAGATATTAGGTAAGTCTTTTTACCCCCCTTTCTTGCTCAAGGTTTCATACTTTACATGTTTTCTTGCTTGTGTTGTACTGTAGATTAGCAATTGTACATCATTTATCACAGTAGTTACTCTGCAATAGGATTTAAATATATTTTTATTAAATCAAAACCCTATATTTAAGATTACATTTTCCAAATTAGGTAATATAAAAAAAAATCTCCATATACTATCTTCTATAGCGATCAATTATATTGGTGTTATTTATCGAATATTGTTTCACTAATCTTCACTTGTCTACTTGATTCTTGATCTTAAGCTCTCTTCTAACTTTCTAAAAATACACAACACATGGATTGTTAATTAATTTTGCTACAATATTATGAAAAATTCTCTATAGTTAACCTTAAAGAGACACAATCATAACAATCCATCTAAAATAGATGTGTAGCCTCAAAAGACTCTACAAGAAATAGTTTTAGCTCCTTTAGAGAAGTAACTTTTGTTTCTTTTCTTCAAGACTAGGTTCTTAATTTACTCAAATGTTATTTTTTGAGCTCTATAATATCTAGAATTCAATATTTGTGTAAATTCTACACATTGATTATGTTAAGGATAGCTAATAGGATGTTGTACATATCTATTTAGCACATGAATATTTCTTGATTTCCATTATACTTAGGGTGTTAGGTTTAAAGAAATGTTCATATTAAGGAGATTGATAAGAATGAATGGATAATATGTGTCCCTTAACCACCCCTTCATCGATCTTGTGTTTATATAATAATTTAATGTTGCTCTACTACATGGTTCCAAATAAGGAGATTAGCTTTTAAGAGATGCATGCAAATTTCAATAATATTATGAAAGGTTGTTCAATGCACATATTGATAGATAATATTATGAAATCCTATTTTATCTAGCTTATAATATCCTAAACCAAATTATTAGGGTATTGAAAATGACTATAACAACTTAAGTAAAGGTTCTTTATATACATTGATATTTCTAGGTCTTTTTTTTCTTGTTATTTGGATTTAATTTGCACCATATGTTTGTAATATTTCTCAACAATAGGTCAAATCATATATTATTCCTTACCTCATATATCCAATTCAACCACTTTTCATCCTCAGTGGTCATAGCAAGGCCACCCGTTCATACCCAAAAGTTCACCCTAAACCCCTCTGCAAGGGGTGAAATCACTCACTATATAGATGACAATACGGCAAAACCCTCGTAGCTATAATTATAATAGCTTCCAATTGGGAAAAAATATACTTAAAAAATATTGTTTTACGCAACCAAGTTTCAATGTACTTGTGGTGTTTGTGAGTAGATATATTGTATTTTAATATAAAATCACTTTCTCATTAAATTATATAAAGATGGAACTTAAGTTTAAATTGTTTAAATGGTATAATTCCAACAAGGTCAACAAATTTCACATCGAAAACCTCTTTTTCACATAAATAATTATACAATTATCCAATTTTAAGTATTAATTTATAAAAACTGACTATTCATATATTATTCAAACAATATTAATAGCTCATATGTGTGTTTTATTATACTGCCAAACGCGAGTATATTGGCTTCACCAATACAATTAACATTTTCCCTCCAACCAATCACTTTGTGCCACATGGAAAATTTAATTTTTGATATTCAAGTTCTTCAATGTTTTTAAGGGAATATGCCTCTACCCTTTATTAGAGTATATTTTTTCATTTATTGTTTCATCTATGTCAATTATGGTTGTTTGTTGTTTGTCATATTTTTTTAAAACTCGAGCTCTAAAATTGGAAAGTACAACACATACAATTTTGCAAATCTATACGACCTCTCAAAATAATGACATTACTTTTTATTTTATTAGAGGATGATTTTAATATTATTTTTATACCTTTAAGGTCTTAAATGCTACTGTCAAGTAGGCCTGCATTCTAGATGCTTCCACTGCCTTCCTTTTTCTGTATAATTCCATAGTCACCAAAGCTATTATCCTTACTGTTGAAGTTGGTAAATTGCATTTCTTTTTTTATTCTTGACTGGAACCTATGGGTTTTCAAATTATAGATTGCACAACTATTATCCAATTTTGCCTCTTAGGAAAAATAGACAAACATGACCTTGCACGATGGAGAAGCAGACAGGGTTTATTCAGTCATGGAGGATTGCATTTTGGAGTTGGGCGAATAAAGTTAAAGCAATCCCACGCAAGTTGTAGATATTTTGGGAAAAGAAGAAGTCCGAAATTTGGGTTTCGGATTTTGGAGGTGGAGCTTTTTAGAGGTGGGAGAAGGTAGATTTCGGGACTCAACCAAAAATAATTGTTTCTGAAACCTTGAAACTTGAAAGTCCAAAATTTTGGACTTTTGGGTTTCGGAACTATCAGGCACAAAGTTGGAAAAGTGGCCCCAAAAGTTTGAAATCTCAAAGTCCAAAAGTCCAAAATTTCATTCTTTCGGGTTTTGCGGTTTTGGGGATCTCGGTGAGAGGGAACGGAAAAGGGATCGACAAAGTCTGAAATCCTGAACTCTGAAAGTCTTAAATTTTGGACTTTTAGGTTTCAGAAGTCTCTGCAGCTTTTGAGGTGAGCAGTGGAAAAAGCCCAAAAAGACGAAAGTCTGAAGTTGAAAGTTTCAAACTTCGGAGTTTCGGGGTTTCGGACTTCGGAGTTTCAAAATTCTTCGGCCCCAAAACATAAAAAACACCCCTCAATGTCTGAAATCTCGAAGTCCAAAATTTCAAACTTTTAGACATTCAGGTTTCAAACTTTCCGAACTCTCAGGCCATTTTGAGCAGTAAATAGTAGCTCAACCTCCGAAACCAAATTATTTGAAAATCCAAATTTTAGGATTTCGGAGGTTGCATGCTTTTCGGACTCTGAAGAGGACAAATAAACCACACACCATTTTTACAGAATGACACCTCGTCCTTCAGATGGCCATAACTTTTTACTGGGAGCTCGAATTTACACAAGAAAGGACTTTGTGAAAATCTTACAGTCTCCTCTACGCAACTATGAATTGATATCTTAAAGTTGGTGGGACTAAGTTATTCAAAATTAAGAAATACATTCTGCCATTTTTGAAGGTGTCAGGCTTCCCACCTACCCCAATAATGAAGGTATGGGATTCCTTTCCTACCCAACAAGGAATAGTACATGGAGGCATGGGTTTTCCAATAGAACTTATCATTGTTGCAGGAGAATTCAATGCATTTTTGGGTGGTTGAAGCAAGAATTCGAATTCTTATCTCCCCCCTTCTCTCATTTTTTCTTATATATTGTAAGGAGGGGATTTTTCTAAAGGTTGGACTTTTTTTGCATTGCACCCTCCCTTCTTCTCTTTCTGTAAGTGATCTTGTGGAGTAAAAACCTCCTATCAAAACTATAATGAAAATCTTGCCTCTTGGCCATTGTAGTGTATTGTATCAAATTCGTGGAGCAATAATACATGTATGTGGATGATTTTCAACCCTCTCTTGTGTTCATTGCATCTCTCTGATCTCTCATTGCAAGCCTGGTTATATTTGTATGGTGGTTGTATTACATTTTAATGGTTTTTTTAATGTTAAAGCAATTGTTCAGCATTCCTTTGGTGCATCAACTTTGTTAGTTTAGGTTTATTTTCTTGCATGTCATTAACCCTATCTCATTGGCAAGTTAGAGTAGATTTTAGAGTAGATCCTCTATAATTTGAATGTGTGCATCTGAACAGAGGAATAGGAACCGACCTTTATCTGGAGAGCTTTCCCGATTGCAAAGTCCCACACTTTGGGAAAAACTCCATGTTATGCAATCACAATGAGAGCTTCAACCCATCAAGTTGAATACATTCAGGGGTGTTGTGATTACGCATCAACAACAACATCTAATAACAATGTATTATAGAAAATAATCTCATTCAATTCTTTCAATGGATTTATTTCTAAGATCTTCACAGTCCTGGTCATTTTAATCATGGGTTTGTATTTCCTATCTGATTGTAAGGCACTCACTGAAATTTTTAAAATGTCTCATTGTTGTAGAGTTGTAATTGTGTTTAAGACCGTTGCCCCCAACATTAACTCCATGCTTATAAGGACGTCTAAAAAGAATCACAAATCATATTTATGAGATATTACATTAAATGGAAAAGAGGGATGCAAAATACTCATTGGAAATTTCCTATTGTTCTTCTAGCCTCTTAGTGTACAGACCAAAACATTTCACAAGTGGAAAGAAGGCGTTGGCCTATAGTTCTACACACTTGCAAACTAAATTACACATCTTCTAGATTTATAAGTATAGGCTTCTAGATTTTAGAATTTACTTCAAGGCGGTTTTGCTACTAAATTGTACACCAGTTCCAAAATAATCTTCCTATCCATGCAAGTAAATAAGGCTTGGCTCTATGTATGATAGTTTACCCAAAATAGTGACTATGCCCAGGAATACATTTAAAATTTGGAAGCATATGTAAGGCATGCGATCTGTTAACAAAACATCTCAAGGAGATATGGTGTCATAGAGTCTGTAATATGTAACTAGAAATTTTTCATGTTTAGCATTTCTCATCTACTACAATCATTGCATTTTTCCACAAACAAATTTGGGTAAAAATGTTCTTTTCCTTGTCTATTCTTTTAAAATTTAATTTCATAAAGTTCCACGATGGTGATGTAGAGGGGCGGAAAAGTGACATGGCTTCCTTTCTAGAGGGATTTTCCCATGACGATTGTATGTTAATCATGCTATTTAGCCCCCCAAAAACCAGTTAATAATGCTAGATTTTGTCTCTACTTACACGGTGCATTCTACTTATGTCACTCATTTTCCCACAACATCCACAACAAAACTAACAGTGATATCTCTGTTAATAAGTAAACTAGCTATTAGTTTTCTTGTGTGCCCTATTATACCGCTTAGGAAAATACAATATTTCAAACGCATCCCCTTCCAAGATTTTGCTTCTATATTGTGTTTTGTTTTATTCCTTGGAGAAATCCTTTCTGAATTAAACAATATACTTTGGCAGAAGTACGAAAAAATACTATTTTAACCCTAGACCTGTTGTAGAAGATATGGGACTTCTCAGATGCTTCGATTATTTGATTTTTGTGCTTTGTTTTCTTATTAATAGTTATTGTAAGATTTTAAGTCTTTCATTATCCAAGGTTGCTAGTGATTTTCAAGTATCCAAGACTAGTCATTCCATGGGGTGTATATAGATTTCATTTTCAGATTTAAGCTTTATGCTCAACTGTAATGATAAGTTTTCCTTCTAACAAAAAATCACCACCTTCGCAGTATTTTTATCATGACCTTGTTTATTATACTGCCGAAGGTAGTTATATTGTCTTCAACATGAGCATTAATTTGTTTTATTTCAGTCAATAATAACATGCCATGTGTGATATCTGACTTATTTTGAAAAGCTTTGCATAAAATTTTTAGGGAATATTCTTCCTCCCTTTATTCAGGAATATCCTATGATTTTCACTTTGGACTATAATTTTGATAGAAATTTGGAATACTTCAGTGAAGTAATATCGTACACCATGAGGAGGCTACAAAGTGCATTCACGAGCTTGAGGGCAAACAAGGAAACTGGGAAATACCTGCAGCCCATGCCCTCGCCATACCGTCTTTACCCATCTTGTTAATGAGGCATGGATGGAAGAGAATATCATGGACGAAAAGTTTTGATTTTTTCCTTTTTTGTGGAGGCCATATGTTACAGGTATCTTTCTTGCTCTTGGTTTGTAGTTCATTGATGTTTACGAGCATTATTTTAAAAATGGGACTGTTAAGGTTTAAAATTTGCTCTTTGCTTTCACTTTTTCAAAGGATTTGTGTTGTCACACTAATACCTTTATTTATCATACATTATAGGATTACGTTGGGTGTTAAGTTTCTTTGTCTAAATTTATCGGGAGTTTTAAGGATTTCCTTAATTTTTTAGGATACTAACCGTTTTTACCACACACATATGTGCCTATTTTCCTATGAATGATTGTTGTGGGTTTGTTACGAGCAGTGTATGAAAAATATGGCATGAAAAAGATGCTCGAAAAGTGTTTTTCAAAATGCTTCTAGTTACAAAGCAGACATTTTTGGTTCTACAAAAAGATACAGCTTTGCATACCTATGAATGGCTTTTGTCAGGGTATGATTATAATATGTTGTGACCATAATTTGTGCATATCCTGCAATCATTGCAGTCTGGCAGACCACACCTCTTTGAGTCATTTTTTCAAGCAGTTCATGGCTTTATTTGTGCATATCCTGCAATCATTGCGGTCTATGAGACCAAAACTCCTTTATTTTCTTTTTTAGTCTTTTTTTCTTTTGTTAGGTTGCAGTTATTATATTATTTGAGGATAATTTGTGCATATTACATAATCATTGCAGTCCATGAGACCACATCTCTTTCAGATATTTGGTTGAGTAGTTTTGTTGCAGTATGTTGCTGTAGATTAACTAAACAAATCCTTCCACTAAAATTCGGTGGATGTCCATGCCTGTTACAACTGAAAATAAATAAATATTTCCATTAAAATTTGATGCAAGTACATTTTTTTTTCAAAGGTTCTCATTTTTACATATGGTTGTAGGATGTTCGCAATGTGAATCTTTTGTGTTTTTGTAGCCCTTTTAACAAATTGGGAGGCCTGAGATTTATAATTAATTTTGATTTGGTTATATATACATTGTTTTCCTGCGTTTGTTATATTCTCAATCCATTAATTGCGTATTGTTTTCTGTTCTGCTTCATGTTCTAGGGTTGTCATTGTTTTTTAAATTCTCCTTTTTTTGTGCAATCTCTTAGATAAAAGCCTCGTCAGTTTCAGATCATGACTAATTCGTTAATATAAATGATAACTTGAATTGAGTTACCATCTAGCACACAGTGGGTTGGGAGATTCCTCCCCATAGCCAAGATAACTTCTCATAGTAAGAATGAAATTTCTACCGGAGCAGATCAATTTGGCCATCCAACTACTTTTGAGATCACTTCGCACGTTGATTTTTCTCTGCATTTTACTTGTTTTTTAATCTGAAAAGAACAATACTTTGTCACATTTTTACACTGACCACTGAGAGTTATCGCAACTTTCCAGTGCAGTGCAGTTCTAAGACACTCTCACACAATCACATTAGAAGTTCATTACAAACTCCCAACCCCTTGGAATGTACAACTGCAAACTCCTAAATCGTGGATCCTTCAAGAAAGGTGTACACGCTAGTCTCTATAGTTTTCCTCATATCTACTTATTTTGACTTTTATGTACTATCATCATAATCCTTTTTAAGTGAAAGATAAGTTTCCTAAGGGCCTCTCCCTTTATTGAAAAATAATTAGTGCATGTAAACCAATGTTCTCTAGTTTGAGATGGCTCTTAAGACTTGTTTGCAGCTTTCATATGACAATTACAGATGTTCTATTATTGCCTGTTTCCAAAATATTTGTCAAGCACATCAATAGAACTTTAAGGTTCGAGTCGGTTCAAATCCCAACGAACTCTACCATAACTTCAACGATTCTATGCATTTAAAGATAGAGGCTTATTACTGCAACTAGTCCTTTGAGTTCATCTATATCAATTTTCTTTCCATTCATTCTCTTATAAGTGTGAATCTTGATATCAACTATGTTATTCTAATAGTTGACTTTGTAAAGAGCAAGAATGTAAATTCATATTCTACTGTATTAATAGTGTATATTAAGCCAATACCAATAAATTTCAATCTTCTCCCTCAATCAAAATATTTAGCCCTTGCTAAATCTTTTTCAATCCTTATTTGTAACTAATCTTCTCTAACAATATCATTTCAATGTTCTTGGAACTCAAAACTTTTGATCATATCGTTTCCTACACCAATTCCAACAGTCTCTTTCATTTCCAATGAGTCGGCAAATGTCTCTATTTTTTAGTATTTTGTTATTAGTGTGTGTTTATATTCAGCAATGGTATGCTTTTATATTCAGCAATAGTATGTTAGTAATTCAGTAATGAACTTGGTTCTTTGGGTTTCTTGGTATCTAATTCTTCGATCTTCTCAATATCAGTTTGCAATTTGTGTCTAATCATAACCTCCCTTTTTGTCAATTCTTGTTCAATATTTCTATTGTTTGAAGAATCGTACTTGGGTGGTGATGGTAAGCTTCCCTTAATTTACTACTATATCACAACCCAATGAGCTTGTACGATTGTAAATGGAAATGGTACCAATACAAGCTAATATCGATTGTTATAGAGGGAGATGAATAAATACAATTTTTGCAGAGAACAAATAGTCATAAGTTTTCAATAAACAAAGGTAGTAGAGAATCTGTAGAAATAACTGAATGGTAGAATGAGATCTCAATAAACATAGATTGTCCAATAATTTCCTACACGGAGCAACAAAAGCTTCAATAGAAATTTTTTTTGAAGAAGCATCTATTTTTTCAATTCAACATAAGCTCACATCACATCGCAATCAAAACAGGTAGATAGAATAATGTATCAAATCAGTCACAGAATATATATATTCAGGGGCAAGTCAACGATGAAAACATATGAAGTTCTTGTGTCCTTGATGTGAGTGGTTAAACACAATGAGATGAACAATTTACATACTGAGGTAAAGCTCGGCTCCCAAGCAACTACGTACATAAGAGACGTATATAGCTGGAGTCAAAAGCCATTATCTACAAACATTATTACTCAAGTTATTTAAATAGATTTCTTTGAACCATAGATCTTATAGTAACTCCTGCACACATTAATAAAAAAAAATTCATTAACAAAAAATGTGTCAGAAACTTGGAAAATGAAATATGTAATGGGCACGTGACTTTATCCCACATTAACAAATATATAATTTTTCTTCGCACATCTCCAAAATCATCTCTTTCGACAGTATTTACCATATTATGACCTTATTTATAAAGTAAAATAGTTGCATAAATGACTATACGCAATAGAGTGAGCCACACTCTACATGAAGTTAACATTAGGATGCACCATTACAATAGGTTAACCATTACCCATCGGAATCGGATCGAATCTGAGGATCTAGTGAGGGCAAGCGGTTGAACAGTTCCCGTACTACTGAAACGGCATTTATAACCCATAAACGATGTATCACATTTACGTCGTTTCCTCCATCCGAAACTCCACCATAGTCAATTATCGATCTTAATGCGAGGAATGGCGTGTTCTCGCTCTTGCACGCCTGCACATTCATTCACGTAAATTACAATCATCCCACAAATTCCTCTAAATAATCTGCAAATCGACATAAATGGCCATATTTTAGTAACTTAACCATAGCAATTGCTGCGGAAGAGTGATCGATTGTGTCGATTTCCAAGTTGTCACGCAGAAAATCTGCGTAGGCCTTGTTATTCACGAATATGTTGGAGCTGCTTCCTTTTTCAACTCTCTTAATTTTTGGTTGATGACTAAGACATCTCGACGGCCGCAACAAACACCTCTCTAACTTTACGTTCTGAATTTCAATTCCATAAAACAGTTAACATTTATATAAATACAACAGGCAATCACATCCACGAGATACAATAGTGATATATACCTCAATCTTCTGTGCTATCTCATACAAATGATCGTCAACACCCATCCAAAATGTTTCTTTTCCCTCCTCTGGCTTTCCGGGGGAGTAAATATCTTCCGGTTGAAAACACACAGTCTCAAGTTCATTCGCAACATTCTTTTCTCCAACGTTGTATTTGGAAAATGTGAGGTTGGCAATGTCGCGATGGATATCTATATTGTCGCCGCCATAATTCTGAATTCATCGCACATAACAACAAAAAAACTATAAATGATAAACACACTACAAATAATGTGGAAGAATAAAGATAAAGATTGAGTTATACCTCCCAGTGGAAAATACCAGCGTGCGCGAATTGGCGAGGAATAACGACGTCACCGATGTTGTGTTTATTAGGGTTTGGACCTGAGGCTCTTCCACAGATAAGTACTGCCCTCACACGAAACAGAGTTACCAGCAACTGTGCTGTCAGTCCTGCATTCATCTGTTTCATATATGTCGAGGCATTATTAGTATTATCTTATTACTACACTCTTGTTTTCGTTTGTTTACTCCAACGGTGTGATTATTTTTTTAGTTTTCACTTAACATTTTAAAAGATGCTATAATTTGTCAAAACAATTACATTGTTATAGACTTCAGAATGACTAATTTTATTTTTGGAATTATATTAACATTTTCAATCAAAAGAGTCGAATTGTTTGTTCACAAATAATTATATTTTGTATATATAAATTAATTAGGAATAAATTTATAAAAAGAAAAAAAATGAATTATTTTATTAACAAATGCACTTCAATTTAAATAATGTTTTACATCTGTAATTGTATTTGTTCTAGTTTTGTATATATAAATTAATAATGAAACCCATAGAAGAAAATTTAATCAAATAATGAAAAACTAATTTAAAAAAAGAAGTTAATAACTGAGATTTTTTTTCAAAAACTCAAAAAATAAAAACAAAACAAAACTCCTAAAATAAATAGTTTTAGAATAAAAATTATATAAAAACAAACATCTAAATTTTATTTTTACAACTTCCAAAAAAAAAAAAAAATCCTAATAACAAATATGTTCAAGAATAGTCAAATGGCAGAAGATCATTCACACTCATAACTGTAGCAGCAGCCTTATAACTAATCTAAAAGAGTGGAACATAAATCTAAAAACCCAACCATACAGTCATGGTCGTCTCCATCTCTATCTAGATATGAGGCGGCTCCCTCACCCCGTATAAACTCCATATATATCCCATTTGTTCTGTTCTTTTCTTTTAAACAAATATGATATTAAATATCTAACATATTATATTTCACTATAATGAATATATTAATAAGTCGATTTACGTCTCTGACTACAAGTAATATATAAAACTAATTAATTAAATAAGTTATAAAATTAATTTTTATGTACTTTTTATTTTGAAATTGTAAAAACTACAACTCAAATTAACAAAACAGGTCCACAAAGCATCAAATTCGAGACGTTTTATCACTAGCAATTGCACTTGACGTGCAAGATATGCCAGAAAGGATACAAACATAATTTTTCTATTGATTCGCTCTATCTTATAGTTCATGAGATACAAAGCTTCTAAGGTAGCGATGGCTTCTATTTGTGTAAGAGAACGGGTTTGATGAATGCCAATGAGAGTGGAAGGAACTAATTTTAAAATGCTGAAAGTCAAGGAAAGCTAGATATATTCATGTAATCACATGTTTTGGAGATGTGGAGAAAGGGGTTTTGAATGTAAGCGCGTGTCTTTGTTTTTTCTTGCAGATACATATAAAGCTTTGAACATGCTTTTGTATCGCTCGAATGTAAATGTTTTGGAGACGTGCAAGTCTATTATTGAGCATACTCATGAAACTGCGATGAATCTTAACCCTTGGCGTTCACTATTCCCAATATCTATTGTTGTCGTATCCATTGTCATACTATGTGATCTATGTATTGAAATTGCCCACAGCATGTTGAGTGGCATTTGTCGGCAATAACCGTAAACCCTTTAAAGCTTTCTTGTTCTTCTACTGACATGCATGTATATATTCTTAACGTGAGAAGATTTCAGTCCTCTTTTGTTAACTCTATATTTATGATGTTGGATAACGAGTGTTTGAATTGCAATAGGTTTTGTTGACAAAAATTGCTATCCAATATTATAATTGTGCCAAATGTTTGCCAAAGAGTGTGACCAATTGACTTTCTTGCATACATCGGTATCTATTTCATGGGAGGAAGTTGTCCTAGGTCTCTCACCAATGTAATAGAGCATCACACAGAGTCTTTGTTGTTTTGTTTACGGAAGGTCTCACGCAACCAACTATTTACATTGTTAAGTATTATTGGGCTTGTGAAGCTTATGTCATCTATGAGAATGTATTCCATGTGTTATATTTTTTCCTGGTAGATTGTTAATGATTGTCCTTCTAGGCACTCCATTTCGTTTATGTTGCGATGGAGATTACTGAAGATTAATAAATTAGTAAGAATGTGGAAGACCTAAAATGTTTCCACCTCCATACAATGCCTCATATTTGAATCCACTTTGCTTCACCTTTACCACCCTTATATAAATTCTCTATTCATTTCATACATCTTCAACAATTTATAATCAACCATACCCATCACAAGTTCAACAACTTTTTCTAATTCGGGTTCTTTATGTTTTGTTGTGATTTTCGTGCACCTTAAAAATCTAAAATGTAAGGTGTTAACACCAGTCAATACACCATATTTTGGTGGTATGTGTGACTTGGATATCTTGTGTGACAGAGGACATTAAATTTATATATAATCCATACTTTAAATGTATGTGGCATTAAATTGGTGTTTAGTCAAAACGAAATTCAATGTTATAAAGCATATGCTCTATAATGCATTTTCATTTAGATCCTAAAAATGATGCAGCTTATTTTCTTCTCTCAAACATCTATGCAGAAGCGGACAGGTAAGGGGAGGTGGTTTTAAATAGAGAGAATGTTCTTGTGGCGATTATCGATGATGCTAAATGAAGCAAAGAAGATATATGTCAATGTAAAATAGAATGGACCTGAATTTAATCCCCCATTCTCGCTAAATAAGTTGTCATTGTTAAAGCATCGCATAAGTCTAAAATTCTTGGTATAATCTTGTACAGTATAGCCATGACACTGGTACAAAGACTTCGATTTTAAGGACTGATGACCATAATGCCCCGAGGGGTAGAATTCACAACAAAGTACTTTTACTAAACATTCCCATCTGACATGTTCCTAATCAGCTTCACATAATAGACCTTCAGTGTCATCCAGCCAGCAAGCCATCCACCACCAGCCCATCTATCACAAGCGAGTGATCTTACAAATGAGAATGTTGGTCGATGACCTTCGATGACCAATGATCTTAGATAATGAGATGATAATAGTCCTGTCACAAAAGTGAAGGCTGAGCCTGTAACCAGATGCAGTAGCTGAAATCCGCAACTAACTGATGCTGACCCTACCCCAAGATAGAGGATCAAAGATATCTGGGATAGCCACTACTAGTTATCACGGATTTCGTTATCAAGACCACTCAGTCACCTTTTGGTACTTGAGCCAAGGTTTTATCTCTCCCGTTGGTGGAATATCTGAAGGGCCCTCCCTCTCAACTTTCAGGTCAAGGTCTTCCGTTTCCCATTAGTTTAGGTTCTGGATGCACATAGGATTGTATCATATGGTGTCATATTCAATGTCCGATGATATCAACTATAAACACATCTCCCTATAGCACAGGAGTATCCTCTACCCCATCATTTATGTCTTTTGTCACCTTCGGCTATTTACCCATCCGTCATCGTGTGCGACAATCGGACTCGCTCAGATTTTCCTCAGTCCAATCACTATTGGTCATGTCTAACCATGTTTGTCCATCTTTGGTTACTTGTCACTTAAGCAGATCCTTTTGCATCTTCAGATAGACATTCTCCTCACTTTTATTTCGCAACCAAACAGGGTTGTCCTGATTTTTGATGGGTTTAGACCGAAACAGGTGAGGTTACTTTATATTCAGGCACTGTCTTTACAACAATTTGAAAAAGAAACAACACGGCACTGGCTCATTCTACTGAGGTGTTCCACGCGTGTGCCTGGTTCCACCCTTTGTGGAAGGCCCTAGAGATGCTACGAGCTCTATAAACAGATCTTCCCTCCCTTAAATTCGGTAACTTTAAATCATCCTATTCATGTCCCTGCCATAATGTTAGTCTCTACTCTACCTCAATCAGGTGGCTAGCAATTTATTACTTTAGCTTTGGCTCAGTTATTTTATTCTGTGCATAGCCACAGTCAGTTGAGCATTCTACTCAGCCACATTTGGTCTTTAAGTCATGGTCGGGTCACTCCAAGTTCCACCTACTACTCTAGAATGGGAGAATTTCTTCAAAGCCGAGGGCTATTGTGCTCTTTCCAACTGTGTAATCCTTCTTTGTCAGTTAGCTTTTGTATTAATTGCTTTCTTGCTTGTGTTTTCTCGAAAGGCCCCATTCATCATTGTCGTGTTTCCCTTCGCATCTGCTTTGTACAAAGTGGTCTTGCAGATAAGGAATTCGCACAGCGCCCATGTAAAGCCGCAAAACGAAGCGCGGTCCCCCCGTATTTATCTCCGGGTTTCACCAATTCTTTTATGAAAATGCATCCAAGCAATGCCCAACGGAATATGTTAGCTGTATGACTGATCTGCTGCGTAATGTAATACAGTTCTACCTTTATCAAAAGTTTCCATCACACTCTTGGTCAAGCTATCTAACCCAGCTTGATTTTTCTCAATGCTTTGCAGTACCCAATATATAACTTCAGTATTCTTCTCATCGCACGATAACAACGCAATGGCTTCTGTTTCTTGAGAGCTCAAGTTAATTCCAGAGTAGAGTTCTTTAACAAATGGCTTATCTGCCAAATGTCAATAGACAGTTAGCTTTATTCGCTGCTATTGTCCATTAAAATGAGATGAAGTAAGATAGGCTACATACTTGGTTGTCCGGACGCCTCTGTTTCGACTAGGAGCATGCCACCCATGTTTTGTCGGTCATATCTATAACCGGGTCCACTCATCCATCCATCTAAAAGGCGTACTATATCCCACGACTCGAGGATCTCTTCTTTCTCAATCTCTTCAAAACATGTTTCCACCTCATTCACACAGGCCAAACGCCTACGCCCTAATATTTTCGTGGGAGCCCTTTTGCATTTCTTGGACATTTTCTGAATGGATCACAGGCTAATCCAGATGTAACTTTGGTTATTCCTGCCCTCTCTTACCCACTTAACATTGGCAAGCGATACAAATTCTACTAGAGTTTAACGCAAGTCCCCACATTAATACAAGAAAGGGACAATAATTCTTTTTCCACGAAACTTCCACACAATTCCGCACGTTAGTAAGATAATTCATTTTAGAAAAGGAAAACACCACCTCATTCCACACAACTTGCACATTAGGTACTCCCACATTAGTACAAAATTATTTAAGTCATACACCGCTACATAACTTATTCATTTCAAGCAATAAGAAAACTATTAATTCAACCCTTTTACACCACATAAATGTTAAGGTAGTATTTGTTTATATGAGTAAGGTAGCAATTGCATATGAGTTGCAATCTTCGTCTAAGTTGGGCATTTCATTCCAACAATTGAATTTGCAAAGCGGTTTTGTACATATCATGGCTCCTCTGTAACCATAATAACCACAAAGTGGATGCAACATTGCAAAGCAAGCTTGTTACGCCTGGTTGTTAGCCTCTTCTGCCCTCGACATATGCTTCACAGAGCTTCCCGACATTTCCTACCATGAGGAGGAGGCCCATATGAAGATCGAAACTCACATTTTGATCTTCATGGAGAAAGCAGCACCGCATGTCAGAAATATTCTCCAATCCTCATCTTCCCCAATCTCTACACTAGTTACAAATTTCTTCTAGACCGCCACTTTCGATGTTACCGCAAAGCTAAACATACCCACATACATATTTTTTATGTCCTTTGCTTCCATACTTTGTGTCGCACTAGCTCTTCCAAACTTTTTCATGAGTACAATATATCGTCAAAAGACGACGTCGATCTTTCTGTGAACGTTATAGGGGTTTCACTATTTTGTGTGAGGGATCTACCTGATCCCGTTCAAGATTTCGCTATGAAAAAGTTAAGTGAAAACTAAATTGTGATGTTTGTGAAAATTACGCTGAAGAGAATCCAAATATTTATATATTTATTTGGGTCATGGTATGCACAAAGTCACTTTACAAATTCAGCTGCAGGGATGAAATGTCTTTCTCTAGCGTAGATTGCAACTCATGGGCAATTTTTATCTCCTTCATTAGTTTTATGGGTTTTTTACATACAACTCCAAGGTGTGAGAGGAGGAGAAACAGATTGCCTCTCGGGCTATTTTCATGGCCTGTAATGGGAAATCTCCACCATTTGGCGAAGCTTCCCCATAGTGCTCTTCAAAATCTCTCTCAAATATGGGTCGTTTATATTTCTGAACTAGGTTCATTTCCCACCGTGGTGGTGTCTTCATTTGAGATGGCAAGAGTTAGTTTTATAATATAACTATTCGAGGAAAACAAAATAAAAGGTTTACGGGAGATGATAATTCAAATCAACAAAGAGGAGCAACCTTCTAAAGGATATCACTAACCTTGTAAATCTTTAAGTAGTTGGAGTTTTCAGTAGTTCCATAGATCATTCAGTCGTGCGTACATAGTTAAATACATTTCATTTCCTTTCATGTCTTGAATACTTTGACAATCAACACTCGATGCATGTCCTCAAACAATCATGTGTATGCAAGTGTCTAAACCCTTATTCTTTCAAATGACTGCTTAGACAACTAGATAGATATCTTATAACATTCATGAGACCAATGCTAGAATACTAGTAAATGTTATAACGATCTCTAAATATTTGAATTATGCTTTTGGCACGAGGATGCTCTTAGAACTAACAAATTCTCCTTTCACAATCTCAATATCATTCTTATATTAACTTCTCATCATAGTTTGTTGTCTTGAATACACTAATACGTTCATATATTTAAACATTTTGAATAAAAATTAAGAGTTATTGGTAAACGTAAAAAGTCAGGAAATTGACAAAAGAAAAGAAAAACATGGAATTAATATACCCTTTGTTTTTGAAGGAACGTTAAGAAAATCAGTCTATGAAACAAAATAGTAATCTTCAACTATTCAGTCTGTAGAAACATCTACAACTTTGTTTTTGAAGGAACGTTGAGAAAATCAGTATATGAATCAAAATAGTAATCTTCAACTATTCAGTCTGTAGAAACATCTACAACTTTGTTTTTGAAGGAACGTTAAGAAAATCAGTATATGAATAAAAATAGTAATGTTCAACTATTCAGTCTGTAGAAACATCTACAAGTCATGGAGATTTAGGTTCAAGCAAGATGATTCAGTCATCAACAATAAAACTTGTTCTTCAACCCATAGGTGAATTGAAAGGGCTCGTGCCTGAGAACTTAGGTAAATCAAATAGGATTGTGCCTCGGCCCTTAAGTGAATTGAAATGGCTTGTGCCTGAGAACTTGGGTAAATCAAATAGCATTGTGCCTCAGCCCTTAAGTGAATTGAAAGGGCTTGTGCCTCAGCTCTTAAATGAAATGAAAGGGCTTGTGCCTCAGCCCTTCCGTGTAGTGAAAGGGCTTGTGCCTCAGCTCTTAAATGAAATGAAAGGGCTTGTGCCTCAGCCCTTAAATGAAATGAAAGGGCTTGTGCCTCAGCCCTTCCGTGTAGTGAAAGGGCTTGTGCCTCGGCCCTTAAGTTAATTGAAAGGGTGTGAAGAATCGCAGCTTTACCAATCCCCAACTTTGAGTATATCTGAAAAAGCATCAGATGAACGTCAAGTTTCTATTGGCACTGGTGCTTTTTACCTTTCAGAAAACATAAGACGGGTTTCTAAAGAGGGTCTGGACTCTGCAGAGGAGTGTCACAAGCTTGTTCATTCCATGCATAATTTGTCAGTATTGTTGCTTACCAATTCATCATCTTCAGACCATGTAAGCGAGTCCGATCTTCAAGGTCTACAGTGTCATTTGCAATCTTTCTGAGTGTCTTCTGAAAAGGATGAATGTTTCCGCACGGACACATGGATCTGCTGTCAATCCTGAGAAACAAGATGTCACTGTAAACACAAAGAAAACTGAAAAGGTTCGATTTTACTTCTACTTCAGTATGTCATTCTTATAATTTATAGCCTATATTTATTGCTTTTAGAGAAGGAGAGATAAATTAGTTTAGAATTCTTTCTGTTCTGTGTTCGTTGTTGAAATCTCAGTTTTCAAAATGAGCATCTATAAGATGAAATATTCTAGTTCCTTTTGTGTTCATTGTTTTGAGATCGTATTCATTGATATTGAAAGCTAAGTTATTTTTCCAGGGTTGCAATACTTCTGAAGAAAAGGAAGATCCAGCCAGGATATCTGCCAAAGCTATTCAGTCCCAGATGCTTAATATTGAGGGGGAATTGAATTTAATGAAATTTGAGGTCAGATGCCTCGGGATGGAGCTAGAAATGAAGAGGCTAAAGAAAAATCATAAAGGCGAGTTTCTTCTTCCTCGAGTACCTTATAATATGTACCCTTTCCATGTTGCCAGTATGTTATTGCTGTTTTAGAAGACAGTTCTAATTTTGGTTGATGTCCTTTTAGCATTGGAAAGATATCGAATAAATTTTAAAATATAAATAGGTCTGATCAAGATCGTTGGCCATTAACACATAGTCTTCACTTTAAGTCTAGGTAATGTGTTCTCCACGATTTAGGTTGTGGTTTCACAATACCATGTTATAAGTTACCCACAATTTTGCTGGCTAATTTTCTTTGTGCATTCTGTCAGCTTTTCGTGTAATTTTTATATTAACCTAGACTTGTGTTTTTCAATATATAACCAGGTGCACATGGAAATCTAAACATTGAAACTTTAGCAAACAATAGTGATACAATCAACGGTAGTTGTCCAGAAGTAAATTTGGGTATTCAGGGAAATGACTTTGACTACACTGCCGCACCAATTTCACAGAGGGAAAGTAATGGGCTGCCTGATTTGAAGTTGAATTAAATAATGGACAGTCAATCAAAGACAGATGCAAATTTCATTGAGAACCATGAAGGCATTATTCTTTCCCAAGACAATATGTTTGGGGAGTCTATTCCTAATGGTAGTTTAGAAACTTCTGGTCATAATTCAGGGCAACCAAATACTGAGACAGAAATTGAGCAAATTGAAGGCCAATTCAGAGTTGTACAAGATCAAAGATCCAAGCATTCAGATTTGGAGGATCAGGGTATAGAATTTTTTGAAAATCAAGCAGAAATTGAAAAACTGAATCCTGGAGACAACATGGATTTCGTACATATGAGAGCTTATATGGGCAGTGACTGCGACACTTTCCTAGAGGATGGTGCAATGGTTGAAAGTCCCACAGATTACAAATCTTCACTTTCTGGTCATAATACAGGCCAACTAAATACAGAGACAGAAATGGAGGAAATTGAAGGTCAATTCAGAGTTTTACAAGAGCCTAGAAGCTGTTCTGAATTTGATATAATAGATCGACGATTCAAGCATCTGCATTCACCACAAAGAAGTGATGCTTTTGTAGTTATAAACTCTGATATGGATGAAGAAAAGGATTCAGATTTGAACGATCAGGGCAAAGATTTTTTCGAAAATGATAAAGAAATTGAAAAGCTAAATCCTGGAGATAACAATGATTTCATAGATATCAGAGCTTGTATGGGAAACACTTTTCTAGAAGATGATGCAATTGTTGAGAGCCCCACAGAGCCCAAATCTTCAATTTTTCCCTTGACATGGACAATGCTGATGCCATACATACTGTGGAATGTTCAGAATCAGATTCAAGTTGGGAACAGATCGACTTTGACGAGGAAGATCGTATCTAATCTTCTGATAGAGATTGGTTGTTATTAGATATTGACAGCCATGGGAGTTTGTAAGTGCTTTTTTTTTCAGCTAAGGTTTCTTAGGAGAGAAATATACATGTCAAAAATATTTATGGGAGATGTCCAGGAATTTTATAGATGAATTTTTTCCATACTGCTGTTGTTATTTTTTCATGGTATGTTGGACTTTGTAACTTTACAAATTTATGGAACGAGGTTCCAAAGTTAGTGTTATTATGTGATTGCCAACCATGGGAGTTTTGTATGTACTACTTATGTTAGTTTTACTGCTTACAGAGATGTAAATTTTTAAAAACTGCAGTGATTGTAGCATACAAACAAAATGAACCTCTTTTTAAATCCTTTTGGGTTTTTCTTTGGTTTTGCATTCGTTTCTGAGCAATTGGGAGGTTAGCGTCAGGTACGTGTATATTTTAATATAGCTTGACGCCAAATTCATTGCTTTCTGTGTAAATTCTTACACAACTGCTTGTTTGTTATGAGCTCATTTTAATTTCTTCACAACTTGCACAAATTATACTGTTAAAGAATTGCCCTTGCCCTGATGGATGACTTTCCAGGTGTACGAAAGAAATATTTTGCAGTTTTTAGGGAGGTTTTGAAATGTACAACGGAGTATTGGAACCTAAGGGTGTAGAGAGTAATGTGGAACTAATAAATCTAGTGATTTTTTTTTTTATTATTATGAGGAATTATTACAATTTACATTCTTAAGTTTAGTTTCCCAATTTTTGGTAAACTTTAGCCTTTGTTAAGTTCAGTTTCCCAGTCTCGGTAAACAATAGTCTGTTGTGAGGAAGGGACTACCAGGTGCCTTCGTACAGCTGTGTACACTCAAGGACGTTGGGACTTCGGTCAGATTACTCCTCAAGCGTAGACATGTCAATGGGGTTTGAACCTTGGACGTCCTCTTAATAAATGTCTGGACTTTACCAATCAGCCAAAACCCCATTTTCAATATATTTTTAATTCTTTACTGAGATTTGTTCAGCTTATAATTTCTTACAAAGTCAAAATAAAATGTCATTTGATTTTTTCTGATTGAAAAATTAGGGATTTTAGGAGATTCTCTAGTACTGTTTTCTTTTTGTGTGGAGGGGGGTAACTAGGATTCTACCAAACCCTTGAGTTCCTTCCTATTATGGAATCTTAAAAAATCAACTTTTATATGGACTCTTAAAACTTCAGGACTTTTATATGGACTCTAAAAAGTGTATGACTTTTATATGATGTACAATATCTTTTTATGCAAATACATGAAACCTTAAGTCGCCTTGGCAAAAAAATGGAAGTAAAATAGTAAAGACGATATATACAAAGCTAGATGTGCCTTTTTAGAGGGAGCATGCAACCATCTATTACTTCCCCCAAATAAATGTCCCCTAATAAACCACAAAATATTTCTATTACTTTTTTAAAGAAGAAAAATAAAGGTGGGTTTTTCCCCCTGTTTTTCATATCGCTTTCTTCTCTTTCAAAAACAATAAAAAATATAGTCTCCAATACGTCCCTCTAAATAAATAATCGAAGATAAAAGGTAGATTTTTGGTTCCTTATTCCAGATTTGGATGGAAGTCCCAATTCAGAGCATGCCCACAACTGAAATCTTTTTTACAACCCTAAAATATTTATAGTGGTTGGAGGTAAACCACGAGAACTCCTTCCTAGACTATACTTGTTAACACAGTTTTGGTTTCTTACTTTCACATTTGTAGTTACAGTTTGTGTCAAATAAAATTCTATATATACAAAATGTTCCATAGCAGCCCTTATTTCATAATTAAAACTCCAATTATTGTTGCTTATGTCCGGCTCATAGGTGTTATCCTACGGAAACAATTTCTCAATTGACTAGTTGCATAGTCAAATTCTTGTGTGTTTAAACCACACTAGTCTTAAATATGTACACTACGAGATCTCATTACTTATATGACTTATTTTTTACAAATTGTAAAAATGATATGAGACAGTATTTGGCATTTCTCATGGCACCAATAGTTACTAGGCTCTAATACCAAAAATGAACTTGTTTAGCCACAAGTTATTGAGAACTCCAATTATTGTTGCCTATGTCCGGCTGATAGGTACAATCCCATTGAATAATGTCTTAATTCACAGCTAAAGACACCACCACAGTGGGAAATGAACCCAGTTTCAGAAACATAAGCGTCTCATATTTGAGAGAGAAATTTTGAAGAGCACCTTGGGGAAGCTTCCCCAACTCGTGGAGATTTCCTATTACAGGCCATGAAAATAGCCCGAGAGGCAATCTGTTTATCCTCCTCTTCACACCTTGGAGTTGTATGTAAAAAACCCATAAAACTATGAAGGAGATAAAAATTGCCCATGTGGACAACTGCATCACAATGATGAAGCAGTGATTTACAGTTAATTGCCCACGTGGTTGTTTATTGCGTTTGGTAAAAGAAGCTGCTGAAGTTTTGGAGGCGCAAATTCTCCCAAGCATTGGGTCTTTCTATGAAGCATCTTTTTTATTAAGAGATCACCGGCCACTACGTCCTTCTGTTGTTGACAGTGAATTGACTGCCAAACATAAACTGGGAATATCCCTCTTTGAGAGATTAATAAATGGCGGGGTAGAGCACGTAATTCTTCAATGTCAGATAAGAATGAGGCCTTCCATCTCTGCTCTGATATCATGAACTTTGAAGATAACAAAGGAATCAAAAAGTGTTTTTCTTAGATCACAAGGACCAAGAATCAGAGACCATGACAACGAATGCCAACAACAAAATTAATGTGAAGCAAGCAAGGTTAATTGTAAAACTTTGCCTCTACCTTACCAGGCAAGGATATGAAAACAATGATATAACCATTTTGAGAATGTACAAAGGTCGGATGAGTGAAATTCAACAAATTTTAGAGAACCGTAATCTTAGCAGAACTCGAACAGAAAGGATTGATGTTGAAGCATTAAAGACTTCCTAGAGTATGTTTTGTGGATAATTGTCAGGGAGAGGAATGCAAAATTCTTATATTATCTTTTGTAAGGAGTAACAAAGTGGTAAGGGTATAGGATCGAAAAAAAGTATTGGGTTTATCAAAGTTTCGGCAGCTAAAGATTATAGGCAGGTGGAGCAAGAGAGGGATTAAGGCCTAGGTAAACTAGGTAATTGCCTAGGGCACTAACATTTTGGGGGGCGTTAAATTATTTTATTTTAGTATGGTTTTTATGAAGAGTGTATTTATTTATTAGTTCCATCTATGCTACTAGCAGTTAGTGTAATCTTGCATAACAATTCAACTCATTGTATTCAAAATAAAAGTAAAATTACGTAATTGTATTAAAAATATTATATTTAGGAGGCCTAAAGTTTTTTTGTTGGAGAGATCAAGAAATGTGAATATGTCAAAAACGTGGGAAAAAATAGTTGGGAAATATATGAGAAAAGGAGGATTATAATAGGCAATATGTTATAAAAGTGATTGGGTATTCTCGACAGTTGCACCTACAAAAAAAATTATTACGATGTTTTTCTAGAATAGCAGAGGCATAACATATCAAATAATATGATAATTAGTCACGGTTAATTACTTTTTCTATTATAAATTTTGTTTATTTATAGAAGACATTAGCACTCATAACCCTTAATTCGGCCCTGGGTGGAGCATGGAGGATGCAGGAGGCCTTGTGAATCTCACTTAAAATGTGGCCATGCTTGCCCAAGGAGGTGTCATCCCTTCCGTCGTGATAATATAATTTGCACCAAACCTTGCCCCAAAATATTTGAGGATTCATGTGGTCATTAGTGTACAAAGATATGTCATTTTTTCGAGGCATGTCCAGTATTCAAGATTCTCCCTTAATGTGGGCATCCTATAGTCGTTGCTTGCTCTGATCTCCTTAATGATGCCCTGTACTACGAACCCTGTCCTGTCAAGTTTGAGTGTGGTCATCAACACTCCTTCATATGTGGAGGACCTTGTAAACATTGTAGAGTATAAGTTGTCAAGAATTTGCCTCATGGTCATAAGGAAAAGTTGCCTTGTTGTGATGACCCTGCTACCTTCTCCTACATAGAATCCTATGTGAAGATTCTAAGATCGGTTGCCAACATATCTGCAGAAGCACATGCGGATTATTTAAGCAAGGAACCTCCCATGTCCCCTGCAAAGAAGTGTATTGCAAAGATCTACCATGTGGCCACCAGTGCATGGTAGGTTGTTCAAAGATATGTCCACCTTGTATGCATCCTTGTGAAAAAAAGGTGTTTGCATAGCCGTTGCACTCTTACATGTGGAGCCTTATGCATTCCTAGCTGGAAAAATGTCAATGTAAATACCAACATCATAATTTTAATCTTCTCTATTATGAGACTTGCTAGGCTCCATTGTGATCGGCCACATTGAGAAACCCTAAGTTGCAAACATCCTTGTAGATGACTTTGTGGGGAGACATGTCCTAAGCTTTGCAATGGGTGTTATCCCAAGCATGTGGGTATCGTTTCACAAATGACTCTAGAAGAATATGTTTCATCTGATGCTTGGTTATGGAATGAGTATATTTGTTTGTTGGGTCTTACCCTTACTTCTTATGTATCTTTTATTGCAAGTCGAATATACCCTTTGATACATCTTTGAATTATTTTGACAATTTTAATGTCATAATGAAATAAGACTTGTCCTCACAAGTGGATTATTTTTAGAATTCTAATGTCCTAATGAAATAAGACTTCTCCTCGCAAGTGGTTTTCATCCCATGTTGAAATGGTATGTACATTTTGTTTACAATATTTGTAAAAGTACATACATATAGTACACTACATATATTTTTATACAAGATATCCAGATCTTACCTTCAAATTAACATGACATACCACATACCTAAATAACATTCACAAAATACCAAGAAAGAGTTTACAACTATCAACCCAACCTTGCAAAGAAAAATATTTCCATAACACACAAAAGAAATTAGTATAATTTTAAAATGTCATGACAATTTTGAATAAAAATCAAAATTTGTAATTTAATATGGGAAGAAATGCTAAATTATATATCATATAGACTAACTTTATAGAGATAATGAAAAATTGCGTTATAAAGCAATTAAGATCTAAGACCTATAATTAATATATTATAGCTAAATCATTACTTATATTCTTATGTTCTCTAGCGTTGTTTGTAGCTCATGTGCAATTGCACATGAGTTGCAAATTACGTCAGATAGGATAACAATTTTAAATTTGTTTGAGTTGTATTTTTTGGTAAAATGTATGCTATTTTCAATTGTTTTAAGTGTGTGACGGGGAGGAGCAAACAATGTAGTATGACTACAACATTCAACAAACAACACTTCCTCTTTTTCCTTAATATTGGATGTCCATACCCTATTACAAAGATCTTAATTTTCAGCGCATGCGAGTAAGTTGACAAAGTTGAGTTGATCGGGTTGAATATTTGTTGATTACATTTGGTGAAACAATTTCAATGGCTCTTGAGGATGATATTGTTAGAGTTGTAATATGTGGTGAAATGTGAATTACAATGTATATAATTGTTGTCCACATTGTACTTGCAGAAGGTTGTGAGGTCGAGCTTGGAGGTGTACTCAGGGTGGGTGAGGAGTTGGGCCATCTAGGTGTAGCCTACGGAGACGAGGGATTCAAACACGGGACGTGGGGATAGCATGGGAGAGTGGATTATGGAGGCATTGTCATCCTCGTGCGCATGGATGGCCATGCAGAGAATGAAGATCACAACAAGAGAGTGGAAGTAGGGTTCCAAGTGCGCGTTGAAACGCCTCGACAACCTGAGCAATCTACTGTTGATTTCCATTATCTTCATTGCAGTTGCAGGGAAAATAGAAATGAATTACTAGGCAATATTGTCGTCATCTGACAATAGAAGTCGTGTCTAGTTTGTTATGTCTTAGGTCAAAATTGGTATATCATACAGTCATGCAATTTATAAGCATAAAAAATGACGGAGGAAATAACATAACATTCACATCCAATAATGTAAATGGAGGGCCCTCACATAACATCCACATCCAAGCAGTTGTTATGGATGCTCTGGTGTTATTCTAAACATTGTTGCTCTCTATTTCTATTGCTCTACATGTTGCTTCCGCTAATTTTTACACGGACTTTGACATCACATGGGGATGAGTCTAGACCACACTTCAGGCTCAGGGTTTCAATCCAAACAAGAATACCTATTTTCCACCATTGATATGTAGACTAAGTTGGTCCCTGGAAACTTTGCAAGCACAGTGACGACCAACTATGTAAGCCAATAATCTATCTCTACTCTCTACTCTTTTGTATTGATATTGCTTAATATGTCATTTCTTAGTTCTAAACAACTCTTTGTGTTACAATTTTCTTCTCAAGGCCCCACCCACAACGAAATAGACTTTGAATTTCTGGGTAATCTGTCAGGAGATCCCTATGTTATACACACCAACTTGTTTTCTCAAGGAAAAGGAAATCGTGAGCAACAATTCTATTTGTGGTTTAACCAAACCATGGATTTCCACACTTACTCTGTTTCATGGACTTAACGCCACATTATGTAAGAATATCATTCTACTATTCTGTTTGCATCTCCCATTAAATTATTTATTGCTACACTAGAAGAACAACTCCCATTAACTGCATTGGTGATTGCATATTTTGTGTAGATGGGAGCCCTGTTAGAGTGTTCAAGAACAACGAGCAGATGGTCGTTCCTTACCCCAAGAAGCAACCCATGAGAATCTACTCCAGCCTATGGAATGCTGAGGACTGGGGAACTAGAGGTGGCCTCATCAAGACCGACTGGACCAAAGCCCCCTTTCTCACCTCCTTCCGTAAATTCAACTTCAAACCACATACTACTACTTCCCAGGAGGAGGAGGTAGAGACACAAACACAACCTTTGGATTCCACCCAAACACAAAGGCTCAATTGGGTGCATAACAAGTATATGATCTATGATTACTTTGCTGACACCAAGAGATTTCCCAATGGCCCTCCACCAGAATGGACATTCAATTCCAAGCCATAACATTCTCCACCATTCTTTCAATTATTCTAACAAAATTTGAATGCCCTGTTAGCACCTACAACGGCAGATGATCAGAGGTTCTTCATAATGTCTCAATTCTTTCATTCTTTTTTCTCTCTTTAACAATCCATTGCACATTGTAATGGCCTGGATTAATTGATTTGATGTACTCTAAGAAGAAATAGAAGGTTACATTGGGAACCTCCTGCTATTTTGCAATACGAAAATTTACTCTTTCCTTGATTTTTTAAAATTTTGTCTTCCTCCATCATTTCCATTTATGTTTCAACTTCAGAAAATATACTACCTACCAATTTGTAACACACACTCATATGAAATGGAGGCTAAATATGAATGTGAGGATGACCTACATTCTATGTTGCCTTGTGGGCAATATCATTTTAGCATGAATGAAAATCTCTAACAGTATCGAACCAGAATAACATGTGTCGTAGTTGCATTGTTTATACTTTTAAAACACATTGTGTTTAAACGGGCAAAGACTTTGCCTCATTAGGTTTTACGTCTTTTCAAAGGGAATACCATTTTCTTAAAATGAAATCACGACTCCATGGAAATCTGATTTTCTAAAAGCCGCCTTTGCAAGCCGTTTAAATTCCACTGCCTTTGGATTTTCAAGATCACGAGGTCGACGATTCGATCTTCGGCTCCATTTTTGAGTGCCCACATGAAAATAACAAAACCATTATCAACAGTCGTTTCACTAAGAGGAATGATTCTCAAACCGGAGACACTGTGCAAAAATTTAAAACTGGATCTGATTCTTCTATACAATGACCTGCACAAAACCCCACAGTTCAATTTCGTTCTCCTTGTCGTTAGATCCGTCATTTAGAATCTCGTGACTGCTGCTCTATATACATTTTGTAATCTCAACATGGTCAGGCAGAAGCCAACAGGTAACGAGGCAACCAAATGATGATTTTTGAAACAAAAAAAACAAGAATGCCAACAAAAGTAAAGCCTCCAATTAGCTCGAATTGATGGATGCCATACATCATCTAGTGATAAGCAAAACCAGATAACCACAGGATTTTATTCAGATTGGACCACATTCTATAAGCTCTTGGGGGTAGACCCATGTTCACCTAGAAGCTACTGGCCATCCTTTCAAGTAGAAAAAGACAACCAAAGTAACTCAAATTTAGACATGGTGCATTATTGAATCTAAAAGCATAAAATCTATGTTGCCAGGATACGGGTTCGATATGCGGATACGTCATTACTTAAAATGTGGCAACCCTTGGGTACGATACGTCTATGGATATGGATCAGTTTCTACATCAGGATGCTATTACTCAAAATTAAAATTGTACGACACACACAGGCTACACACACACTACACACACTGTTACACACACAGTTTACATTTTTCCCCAAGACATAGCATACAGTAGTATACCCATTTTACATGCTTTTACTTTTGAGTTTAGTTTTAGATTCCTAGCTTTAGGAAAAGCTTATAAAGATCAATAAATCAAAATACTTTGTATTGCACAAAAGCATGTGGCTTTTTAGTTCTATTTCTAGCGAGTATTTAAGTGTTTTATTGTTAGATGAAGCCATCTATTTATTAGAGGCGGTTGTAAGTATTTTTATATAAAACACATTCAGAGAGTTTGTATTGAGCCGAAACTCTGAGAAGGAAGGAGAAATATATGCACAGAATTGCTGATCTGAGTTTGCAATAATCTATTTTACTTGCAATTCTTTATTTTATTTCTGTTAGTTGTTATTTTATGTGCCTAATTTTTACAAATTGGTATCAGAGCGTAGATTTTTTCAGCAGGTTTCTAATTGAGAACAGGGTATGGCTTTCATATCCAGTCTGCAGACACCGCAATTTACAGGAAAGAATTACGAGTATTGGTCATTAACCATGAAGGCACTATTTGGATCTCAGGATGTGTGGGAAACTATAGAGAATGGGTACATAGAGCCCATAGATGCAACAACATATAACGCACTCTCACAGAAAGAGAAAGACACTTTGAAGGAATTAAGAAAGAAATACGGAAAAGCTCTTTTCTTCATTCATCAAACCATGCATGAAAGCATTCTACCAAGAGTGGCAGCAACTAGTAAAGCACAAATTGCGTGGGAGACTCTTCAAGTTGCGTATCAAGGTAAAGAGAAAGTAAAAACCGCCAAGCTACAGTTACTTCGTAGAGATTTTAAAAATATGTCAATGAAAGATTCAGATTCCGTAGAATCGTTCTTTACTTTTGCAGTTGGTTTGGTCAATCAAATTAAATCTCATGGTGAAAATATTTAGGACAGAATAATTATCGAAAAGTTTCTTAGAAGTTTGTCTGCAAAATTTGATCCTTTGGTAGTTGCTATTGAAGAAACTAAGGATCGAAGTCAGTTTTCAATTGATGAGTTACATGCATCACTAATAAATCATGAACCGAGGTTGAATAGATCACATGCGGATATAGATCAAGTTTTTTATCACAGGTATCAGAAAATCGTGGAAGAGGAAGAGGAAATTTCGGCCCTAGAGGCAGAGGAAAAGTTCATCTAAAGGACGCAGCAGCGGTCCATCAAACTCAAGTGGAAAAGGACATAGTCAAGAGCATAATCATAATCATTTTTCAAGTCAGAGACAGGATAAATCACATGTTTAGTGTCACTATTGCAAGAGATATGGGCACTATGCTTTTGAATGCAAGAAAAAGCAATATGTTCAGAACAAGCAAAATCAAAATCAGGTTGGAAGCTCTACTCCAGCTCCATGTTTATTGTTTATGCACAAATTTTATCCAAAGATCGGCCTATTCATAGTGTAATGCTATCCCAAGAGAGTCCTAGTGATGTGTGGTATTTGGATTCTGTTGCAGTAATCACATGTCAAGAAACTTAGATTTATTTTCTAATGTTGGATTTAGTAGAGTAAAGTCAGAAGTTACCTTGGGAATAATAATACAGTGAATTTAAAAGAGCTAATCTAGGAATTTGATCTATACATTCTAACTAAAAAGTGTGGGAGCAGAAGATTATGCAGGATGTTTATTATGTTGCAGAGTTTGAAGCATAATCTTATGAGAATTGGTCAATTGGTACAAAAGGGATACATATTTTACAGTGAAGACAACAAATGCGTGATCGTGGATAAAGTTCCAAGTACACAGGTGATTGCTAAAGTAAAGATGATAAACAACAGAATGTTTCCTTTTAAGATTATACCAACCACATCCGGAGTTCATACTACAAATCAGTCTGGAGCTAAAGAGATTGAATCATCTTTTCACTCAGTTGAAAAAGATGAATCGTGGCAATGGCATCTCAGGTTTGGTCACTTAAACTTTGGTGGTTTGAATTTATTACACAGAAAAAATATGGTGAAAGGCTTGGTTTGATTCAGAAACCAGATAGAGTTTGTGAAAGTTGTATTTTAGGGAAGCAACACAGAGAATCTTTCTCAGTTGTCAAAACAAGAAGAACAAGTGCACCACTTGAAATTGTTCACTCAATTTATGTGGACCGATGCAAACTAAATTCTATTGGAGGTTGTTCATATTTTTTTGACATTCATTGATGACTATACAAGTAAACCTGGTGTACTTTTTTGAGACACAAATCAGATGTTTTTGATATATTTCAGCAGTTCAAGGCTTTAGTGGAAAAGCAAAGTGGGTACTATATCAAAGTTTTGAGGACAGACAGAGGAGGTGAGTATGTTTCCAATGTTTTTCTGAATTTTTGATGGTATACACAAACAATTTACTTCCAGCTATACACCACAGCGGAACGGTGTGGCAGAGAGAAAGAATACAACCATCATGGAGATGGCGAGAATTATGATGAAGGCAAAACATCTTTCAAATGAGTATTGGGTAGAAGCAGTAGCAACTGCTATTTACATCATAAACATGTGTCCAACGAAAAACTATTCGAAACATGGTTCCTCAACAAGCTTGGACTAAGAGGAAACACAGTGTTTCTCATTTTAGAATCTTCGGTTGTGTGGCATATGCACATGTGTCTGAGGAGCTAAGGAAGAAGTTAGACAACAAGGTGAAAAGTGCATATTTGTTGGATATTCAGAGAATATATGCTAGCTAGATTTTCTGCATAGCACAAAACCTAGGCAGTCATGAGATAAATCTCCCTCATTTAACCGGTGAGGCTCCCGTGTCAGATTCGTCTATTAAAGGTATGTTGATTATCTATCATGGGGTTTTACTTTAACTACCCAGTTCATGAACCATAACTAAGAATGGTTCTACAGCAAGTAAGCAGTTGTTTAAAGAAAGGAAATATTTATAGAAGAAGGGAATTATAGGAAACATAGAGAAGAAATGGGGAAGATGTGCATCCCAACCCAATAGATAGCAGAGTTGATTACGTGCACATAAAAGAAACTCAATAGATATAAACACAAAATTATAAAACAAAGGTAGCTCTAGATATAAATCTAAAATAACATAGTTTATTAAGAGATCTAAGATAAAAAGCAAAAAACACAAAACACCGTGACACAAAGTTCTCCGGAAATCTGCTCCTATATATCCTTTGCTTCAAGTGGCTTTCAAGGGTTTCAGCACAAAGTCTGGAACACATGGTTGTTGCTTACAAATTCTGATCCTTAACCCAGAGGTTCTTCTACTACTTATAGAATGTAGAAGGGAAAGTACAAATGGGAAACCTAACTGAATTGAAACATAAACAAGTAAAGATGACATTTGGCAATCATCTTCCACTAACTTCTCCTTAAGTGACACATGTATCACTTACCTAATAGAATTGTTTCACATGACTTTAAGTAATGGTTTCAAAACCAGTAACTTTGAAGTCTTACAATTTCATCCGGAACGTGGAAAATAGAAGAAGAAAGAATAGAAGAAGAAGTCAAGCCAACTGTAACATTTATGTCTTCTTTTTGTTCTAATATTGGATATACTTGTCGAACATGTGATTCAACATCTTCCCATCCTGTTTTAGCCATTGCTTCCTTCTCTGTCCTGAACTGCAGCAATCCTTCATTCAACACCTTGATGCACGCTTCCACATCTTTCAAGCTCGGCCCGAACCTCGCAATATCCGCCTGCAGTGCCACCAGTCTGCTAATGGAATTTATCGTGAAAGGTTTAGTAACTCTATCAATTCTCTTTTGTACCATCAGAAGAGACCCTTCCAGGGAATTAGGCACTTTGGTAGGAACGATCCATTAGTGTATGAAGTAACATTTCCGACCACGGTCCTCCTCAGTGAAAGAGATGATACTGTCTGGTAAGGATGATGTCCTACTCTCAAGTGCCTGCATCCTTTTCAGCAAAACTCTGCAGATCTCCAAACGGAAAGATACTGCAAAACTCCAGTTGCTTCCCCTTCTCAACTGATCCATCCGGTACAATCTACTCTACAACCAATACATTTCCCGGTAGCTTGTTGATCTCGGCCAAAGTACTCAGGTTACTCTCAGCAACTGTGTTTACGTCCACTATGCTCGTCACCAGTTGCTTCAGCTGATTTGCTACATCATTCATAACCTTCAAGCAGGCTGGCACCTCTCCAAGTTGTACAGAAGCTTGACGAATAATCAGATTCTTCCATTCGTCAATAGCTTTCACCTGATTGCTTGCATCTTCCATTTCTTACATAAGATGATCACTCACCTACTCTGAAATGGGCTGAGTGGAAGATTTAGCAACTTTAGCTATGATCTCACACAATTGAGATACTTGCTTCTGAAGCTCGTATTTCTCTGCTTTTTCTCTGTCAAGCCTAAGGAATAGAGCATCTATCAATGTCTGCGTGTCCTGCTTCAATCCTTCTGTGGTGGCTTGACCGAGGGGTACTCTGGTTACTGTTACATCTTCTGCCGTGAGCTCATCCTCCTTCTTTCCTTCCGCTGGAACTGACATCTCAGAAAACTTTTGCCCGACTCTTCGATGATCAACCTTGAAGTTACCTTAACAACTTTAGGCCTTCTATCTTTTCCGCCTAGACTCCAGAGTAGCTGCAAGTCGTGTTCTTCTAAGTTCATCTCCACTCTAGCTTCTGGAACCAACTGCGAAGCCAACCATTCCTGAGAAGTTACTTCTCGAAGAATAAGAAGCTACTGAGTGCACTACTATCTCCCCGCTCTGTTTCCTCCTCCATCAAAAAGTGCTACAGTGTTATGGCTGCCATCTTATAAATCATCCAAGGACAAAGCTCTTTCAAACTCTACCATCTGCAGCTTCAACGTCTCTTCTGGAACAGGCGCTGAATGGAGTGGCTAAGGAGAGAAGATGAATGTTGCTGAATTCAGTGGAGGCATGGAAGTGTCCTGCTGAGGTGCAACAGTTGGTGAACTTACCGGATGCTGGAGAAGCCGGAACTAAAGTCATGGCCGTGGAAGTGATCTTCTCCTTTGATTGAGATCTTCTGTGTACTTTCAACTCTCTCGCGGACCTTCTGCATGCTTTCTCCTTCGTGCTTCCTTTTGAGGGAATCTCCTGCGCCAAATTTGCCTGTGACTTGATTCGTCAATGCTTCATCAAGGCAATATCCTTTCGTCAGCAACCAGTTTGAAGTATTCGCCAAAACAGCGCTAGACCTTTCTTCAATTGTATGGCAGCCACCAACGTTATCCTGAAGTATGGCTCTATCTCCTCCCATTTGATGGTAAGTGTCAAGTAACACATTTCCATCATCTTTAAGATCCGCAGATATTCACGCCAGTCCAAAGTCGAACACTTGTCGTGCTGATATTCTGCTAAAATTCCTCTTTCTAACTTCGTACTCACTTTTGCACTTCATCTAGAAATCCTCTAATGAAGGCACATATGCGTACTCTTGGGAGATCATCTTCCTAGCTACTCCAAATGGATCGAAGCTTAGCCATGCCGGGAAGAACTCTTGCTCATACTCGGATAACATCTGCGTCTCCATCCCTCAAGCTCTATGAATGCTCTGGCAGCTATAATGTCCCACAGTGATCGGGAAGAAGCCCGTAGACTTGTGCCGTTTTGACTGAAGATCGTGTAACTGCACAAGTTGTCTGCTCAGCTCCATGGTGATCAATCTATCATTCAGATATCTCGACAGCTTAACCAGTTCTCCAAAAACGCCAGTAACCCTGAGGTATGTGTGAAATCTGCAAACTGAATGAATAGACTGCCAATTTTGGATACAGCTTCCCACGCTTCCTTACATCACCCTGTTGGCCTTTAGGTCCTTGTCTAGCCTGCAAATGAATTCGTAGAAGAATTCATCATTGACCACTTTGAAATCTTTCTCGCACGCAGGTACAGTAAGCTGTGGGTAGCACTCAAAAATGGGCGGGTCCTTAGAAAAAACGCCACATCTATCCAGTTTGGAGAAGACGCCTTGTGAAGCTGCAGCATACACCAAATAGGAAGTCATTTTGAAGCTGAAAGTACGCTTCACATTCCGGAGATGCTCACCAATGTTGTCGATTTCCAACCAATTGATTATGGAATCAACCTTGTTGACTTCAATGGTCCTGATGAAAGCATACATCCATGTACGGAAAGTGTGAGCATTCGCCTCGCCATTGATCTTACATAACAATTTGACAATATCATCAACCTCTTGCACCAGATTGGACCGTGGAAGAGTTCTTGGGAACTTAGAAGGAGATCTGGGCTTCTTCATGTATCTGTTGTTCATTATGTTCACGTAGTCAACTCTATGCTTCTCCCACCTGTTGCCCGGCATCCTGAATGCTAATGGAAGTCACCACCTTTCGCCGTCGGAATCTTCAAACAATAATTGATGAACTCTATGTCCAATCGAATTATTGTTTTCCCCGTAGCATCTCGCACTGATCTGGGTGAAGGATGGTAAGATCTAGCGCACTCCATAACAAACTCTGACAACTGGGCTGTGTATGGAAAGGCTACAGCTCGAATAATTCCACTGCTTTTAATTACACGCATGAGTGAAGTATTTCCTGCTTTGGATCTATCAATCAATTTGGAAAGAGGTTCCGGACCTAGATCTATGTCTCCTATGTCTGCAAATTTGGAAGTGATGCATGACTCCGTTGTGCTTTCTTTTTCGTCCCTCTTTGCCATGGCTTTGTCTATCTTTGTCTGAACAATTCTTTTTCTTCTTATTTGGCCGGATTTCTTCAAAACTGGTGCAGATCTGTATAATTCTTCAGATTCGGAGGATATATCCAATGTATTGGACATTGATAAAAGCTCATTTTCTTTTGTAAAGCACCTGTAATGAATTCATGCAATTTATTCAGACAAAAATGGCCACCGGAGCATGTTTAGTGAATTTTAATTGTAAAAATCAGCACTTTTCAAGCCTCCTACCCCAAAAAATGGTGTTTAATTTGCACATAAAGAGAGCATGAATCCTTTCAACAACACCTGAGCACCTGTAACAACTATGCAAACAATTATGCAGACAAAGCTCAACCTCCTTCAAAGCATGCGCCAAATCTGGAAGCTTTTAGCCTTGTTACCACCTTGCCTTAGCAAAATCCTTTTTTAAATGGGGGCGCACTTTTCCTCTTGGCTGCAATTCTTTACCTGTGAATCAAATAACTCACCCATATGGCTACCCATGCTTATATAACCTTCACAATTCTATAATTAATAATTGCCCTAACAATTAAAGGCAATTAATTAATTAAAAATCATGTTCTTCTCTTTTAAAAATAGCATGTTTAACGACAGCCATCCAATAAATTAAATTAATCCAATTTAATCCTTCACACTTCACTTCACTTGAACTTCACAGTGTGCCTTGACCATAGCCACTGAAAATAGAAATTAATTTAATGATTTAATGCCTTAAAAATCATTAAATATCTCCCAAATGGGGTGCACTTTTTGAAAGGAAGGGGGCAGCGATTAAATAAATTAAATTTAATGCATTTAATCTATTTCTTTTATTCCCCTTTTGACTTATTGACTTCTTCCAAGCTTGGGCGCACTTTTTAGAAGAATAGATTAATTAAAATAATCACTTCAAAGTTGTCATCATCTCATCAAAGGGGGTGCACTTTTTTGCATAATATAATTCTGTTTTTAAGAATTTTTCATAATGGGATTTTTTACCCTGCAAGGCAGGCACTAAAATTTCATGATCCACTTAAATGATTTGACTTTGACAATGGAATTATTTACCTTGCAAGGCAAGTACTAAAATCCCATGATTTCACTTAAGTCACTTTCCTTTTATTTTATCATAGGAATTTTTACCCTGCAGGCAGGCAATAGATTCCCACCTGCGTGCAGCCTCTAACTTTCCCACTGTAGCTTAAGTGAATTTTATAACACGGGAAAAAGTACCTTGCTAGGCAGGTACAAAATTTCCACCTTGCCTACTGCTTCTATTTTTTCCATTGCAGCTTAAATCCTTTGTTTTTCAAAAATGCGCCCAAACCCCGCAGGGACTTTCCCGTGCATGACTTCGCTTTTTCCCAGTGATCCAGACCTTCGATGGCGACTTCCTCCGGGCATAATGTGCGTATATGTTTTCCAGCTGCTCCAAGCCAAAAATTGGGCTTACCCGGAAAAGGAATTTTTCTAGAGAAATTTCACAAAAAACAAAATGGGACGACACAAAAACACGAAAAATTGCCAAAAGTCACAAATAAAGCCCAAAACTTATTCTAAGTTAAAACCCTTCTGGCACATAGGAATAATGACATATTCGCTCATAACAGAGTTAAAACGGAACGCAAATAGCCTCATACGGGGCTCAAAATAATTAAATACAAATTTTCCGCAGACAAATCCCGACGACAGAATATAACAATTTTAAGCATCTGGGTATTTGGCGAAAAAGGCCAATATGGCTTTTTGGGAATATCTTGACGCAATACAAGAACTTTCAAGCAATAAAAACACAAAACGACCCATTATTTTAAAAGTACAAAAAAAATTCGGATAGGGTACAAATTTCAGGATGAAATCTGGGTGACACCAATATAAAAGCTTACAAGTTGTTTAATCCAATTACTAGAAAGGTCATAATCAGTAGAGATGTACAGTTTGTTGAAAATGAGGCATGGGATGGAAGTATTGAGAAAACAGTTAGTGTAGCAGCAGTTATTCCTCATGATGATATGGCAGATGAAAGCATTGAGTAACAAGGTATTATATCTTCTTCGAATCTCAGACATGCATCACAAGTTGTAGCACAAGCTACACCTCCATCTTCACAACACCCCTGAGTGCCTGCAACTAGATGAGTTGAGACTCTCAGTGTGATTGCACAACATGGAGCATCTCTCAAAGTGTGGGACCTTACGAGTTGAGAGAGCTCTCCGGATTAAGGCCGGTTCCTATTCCTCTGTTCAGGTGCACACAAATAAATTGCAGAGGATCTACTCTAAACCTACTCTATCTTACCAAGGAGACAGGGTTGAGAAGATACAAGAAAATAAACCTAAGCTAATGAGGTGATGCACCAAAGGAATGTTAGACACCCATTTTGCAATTTAACACAGACCATAGAAATGCAATACAAACACCATGCACAGGTAACCAAACTACAATGAGAGATCATAAAGACAATAATGAACACATGAGAGGGTTAGGAATCATCCACAGACATATATTATTTCTCAGGAGTCAATACAATACATTACAGTGGCCAAGAGGAAAAAAATTTTATTACAACTCGAATGGGAGGTTTAAAAGCTCCACAAATTGTCTTACAGACAAGGGAAGAAGAGAGGGTGCAAAACACAACTGTCCAACCCCTTAAAATGAGCCAGCTCCTTTTTTTATAGATGCATCACGGAGAGAAGAGAGAAGAGGTGGGAAAACTAATTTGAAGCTCAGCTACCAGCCATCAATGCCCTTGCAAATCTACCCACAATCTATCAAATCGACCTTCGATTACTTGTTCAGCGTGTTGAAGGAAGGAAGAACGGTGGATCAAATCAAATCTGATCTGGTTGTTGGAGAGATTGGATCTTATATTAATGGCATGAAGAATTTTCCCATTTTTTCCCCACCTAACCTTAGAAATTAAAGTTTCAGATCTCCATGGTGTAGACGAGGTCGAGATCTCTCCAATGGTGCCAAATTTGTTGGATTTCGGGCACTGGATCAGAAGATATGCCCATTTGAATATTTGAATCAGGTCCGTACAAAAAATGGTGGAAACCAGTTAGCAGAACGGGTCCGTGGGCCCAAAATTCACTTTGTGCCCTTTTGCACAAAAATACAAAAATGCAAAAATTTCCCCACAATACCCTTTTTGTCAAAAAACCATCTTCGGGCCAACTGGTCCACATTTTTCATTTGGGCAAAAAATCACTCCAAGGCCCACTAGCCCGCATGTAATTTAGGCCTGACACATGGCTCCTTGGGCATTGGCGGAGGCACGACTCATTTTTATACTTTATGTCCCTTGGAAACAAAGTCAAAAAGTTAAAATTACCTCCGGTGACCCGCCTTCCCGCTTTGACTTGGAACATGGCCACGTGGAGAGTTGGCGCGCGTTTGGGGACCGCTTTTGGAGTTTGCTTTTGAAGTTGAGTCGGGCTGACGCGTGGCTCCTTCTGCGGCTTTTCTCTGTTCCTTTATGTTTTTGACTAAGTCCTTTTGTTTGGCGGGGCCATATATCTGACCAGGGACACATGGAGGCTTGGCGCTTGTCTAAGGACCCTTTTAGTTTTATCTTTGAAGATGTCGGGCTGACATATGGCTCCTTCTACGAGTCTACAATACTTAGCCAATTCGGTATGATGTCTTTCTTTAATCCTAGACATGTGGAAGCCTTAACACTCATTTGAGTCTCTGCTTTGGGCCGTGCCTTTGAATGTGTGCCATTAAGACACGTGGTGCCTTCTGCCTACACTCTTATACTTAACTGATTTGGGCCTGCCTTCCATTTGACTTCTGTTGACCCCTGGCCACATGGAGGGCTAGTGCAAGTTTGAGTCTTCACCTTGGGCTCCCATCTTGAAATTGAGCCAAGATGACACATGGTTCTTTCCACTTGTTTGGACTCTTTAATGGCCGGCTTTGTCCCTTTTCGGACCTGGGACACGTGGAAGCTTTGTGCTTGTTTTGGGACTGTTTTTTGGGTTTAACCTTTGGAGAAGCACTGATGAGGCACGTGGAAGCTTCCGCTGATTCTTCCATACTTAGCCAATTTGGGCTCACTCTGAATCATTTGTAAAGCCCGAAGACTTTGAGCCTTTCTCCATTTCTCTCCTTTGAGCCTCTAGTTTTCTTTGACACTGTTTGGCCCTTCCCCAACCCTGCTACTTCATTTTAGAGCCCACCTATAACCTGTTTGTTGGATTTGAAACATGGGCTCGTACGACAGAACTGTCCCTTGGATTTCTTCTTGTAGAGGGTCGTGTTTGATCAATTTTTCCATGGGAAAAATTGAGATAACAATTTGGTGACTCACAGGGGACATCTACCTGCTAGATGAAGAGATCAGTTGCCTTGTTGTATCCATTGGGCATAGAGTCATGGGTGGTGGCCTGACGTTGATCCTATTCTTCTGAAAATGGACCCTTTGGGACCTGATTTTAGTTGCTCTGTATTTGTTCTATTAGAAAATGAGCAACTATTACGGTAACTATGGGTCTCCCTGTTGCAAATGTTGAAGGGCCTGGCGCATTCACCTGGAGGCACATTGAACTGTATAACGAGACAAACCTGGAGCAACAAAAACCTGTGCCACAACACTTAGGGAAATAAAACCTATGCTACAACAAGACAATGTGCATACACACTTAGGGAAATTAAAATCCTATGCTAATATTTACAAGGGTAGATTCTTCCTTTTAGTAGCAATGTTTGAGATAGATCCCGTTAACTGGGATCTGTAATTCTTCACCATCCAATTTAGCTAGCTGGAAGGCATTGCTGCTTTTGCACCCTGTGATCATGTAGGGGCCACTCCAAATGGCATCAAACTTGGAATGCTTTCCTGGCTTTTCCCGATCTGCATCCCACTTTAGAACTAAGTCCCCTTCTTGAAAGGTCCTCATTCTTGCTTTCTTATCAAAACTCTTCTTGATCAATGCTTGATCCTTTTCCATGCTCTGCATTGCATGCTCTCTTGCTTCTCCTACTTCCATCAGCTCTACATACCTGATTTCCATAGGTTCAAACTCGGCTAGCTCCAACTATTTCATGAGCTCCAGAGCAGGAAACTCCAATGATATGGGCAATACTGCCTCTTTTCCATATACAAGCTTGTATGGGGAGTTACCTGTGGACCTTTAGGATGTGATCCTATCAGCCCATAGAGCTGATTTGAGCTTTGTATGCCAAGTTCTCTGATTTTCATCAAGAGTCCTTCTGATAATCCTTAATAGGTTCTTGTTTGTGGACTCTGCTTGGCCATTACCTTGAGGGTAATAGTTTGATGAAGTGTTGAGGTACACACCATTCTTGACAGCCCATTCAGTGATCCTTGTACCAAGGAATGCCAATGCATTATCTGATATAATAGTGGCAGGGACTCCAAACCTGGTGGCTATTCCTTCATAGAAATCCAAGATGTTGGATTCATTTGCTTCTTTTAGTGCCACTGCACTTCAGTCCACTTGGTGAAGTAGTCTGTTGCTGTAAGTATCCACTTGTGGCCCTGGCTTGAATTTGGGTTAATCACCCCAATGAAGTCTAGTCCCCATTGCATGAATGGCTGATCCACTGAAATTGGGTGAAGGGGCAGGGCTGCTAACTTCTCCTTCCCTGTGAAGAATGCACACTTCTTGCACTTCTTGATCCATGAGTAGCAGTCCCTAAACACCATAGGCCAGTAATAACCAGCTTTCATGATCTTGAGAGCTATTACTCGAGGAGAAAAGTGGCCTCCTACTTCTCCATCATGGAACTCATGCAACACTCTCTCAATTTGGCTTGTCCCAATGCACCTCAATAGGAAACTATTGATATCCTTCTTAAACAAGACACCACCAACAAGCACATATGGGATGGCTTGTAACCTAAAGTATCTCCTCTTTGCTTTGTTCCATTCTGGAGGGCACAAACCTGTTTGGAGATAATGCACCAAGGCTTGAGTCCAACATGGAATAGGTGCATCATTAGCTGGTTTCTCTTGATCATTCTGTAGTAATAGGACAACCTCTTTTTCATCCACTGACTCATCCTGTTGCTTGGAAGTGAGCTACTCACATAGACCCTTGCCACGAACTAGTTTGGTCACCTTGATCTCAATGTCATATTCCATTACCCAAGTGATCCAACCTGCTCTCTTCTCATTCAAGTCCTTGTTTAGGAGAAAATCCTTGACACCAGCATGAGATACTAGCAGTTGAATCTTATTGTTTGAGACCAAGTGTCTGAACTTCTTCAAACTCCTAATAACAACAAGGACATGTTTTTCAATGAAAGAGTATTTTACCTCATAATCCTCCAAGCTCTGACTGAAGAAGGCTATGGGTTTATCTGAACCTTCCTTGTTAGGCTGAACCAAGATGGCTGAGATGGTGTCTGACCCTCCAAAAGCATACAACATGAAGTCTTTTGAAAAGTTTGGGTTAATAAGAGTTGGGGCCTATGATATTGCAAGCTTGATGGCCTCAAAACTCTCTTTACCTTCTGATGTCCATTTAAATGCAAGACTCTTCTTTAACATCATTGTTAAAGGCTTCACAAGAGTGGAAAAATCAGGCACAAACCTGTGAACAAATTTTATTCTCCCCAAGAAGCTTTGGAGAGACTTTTTGTGTTGTGGCAATGGAAGTGTCTGGATGGCTTCAACCCTTTCAGGATCAATTGTCAACCCTTCTCTTGAGACAATGTGGCCCAAAAATTTCCCCTCATGTGCCAAGAACACACACTTCTTTGGGTTTAATGACACTCCAAACCTTCTACACCTCTGAAATACCTGTCTAAGGTGGAAGAGATGGTCTGCAGCATTTTTGAGAAGAAAATGATATCATCTAGATACACCAGGACTATATTTTTGATTAAGCCTTTGAATGCCATGTCCATAGCTCACTGAAATGTTGCTTTGACATTTAACAGTCCAAATGGCATCTTCTTATAAGCATATGTACCCCATTTGGTGGTGAAGGTTGTCTTGAATTGATCTTCTTCTTTCACCATTATCTGGTTATAGCTTGAGTATCCATCTAGCAATGAAAACCTCTCGGAGCCAGCTACAACCTGTAAGATCTGTTCCATTGATGGAAGTGGATAGTGATCCTTGAGTGATGCTCTGTTTAGATCATGAAAGTCCACACATAGTATGATTTCTCCATTTCTTTTCCTCACAGGCACCAAGTTTGCAACCCAACTTGAATGCTTGATAGGGAAGATGATGCTGGCCTCAATTAGCTTGTTCAATTCTTTTCTCATGAGAGGCTCAATGTGAGGATTTACTGGCCTTTGCTTCTATCTGAAAGGCTTAGATCCTGGATCTAGCTCGATAGTGTGTTGTGCCAGCTTTGGGTTGAAACCTCTTAAATCTTTGTAAGTCCAGGCAAAGACATCTGGGAATTCTTGACAAAGTTGAATAAATTCATATTTTTCTTGTTGAGTGCTTACCTTGCCAATCTGCAACGTTTTTCCTTCTTCTATGAAAATGGGCTCTGAATCTTCACCCTTTACCTGAATATTTTCCTTCTCCTTTCGGAATTGGTCATTTGGGTTGAAGATTGATTCCAAAGTGACAAGACCCTTTGGTAGTTTGTTGGTCCTCAGCTGCACCACTTGATCGCCATACTGCTGCTCCAATCTGTCTTGGTTCCTGGAGGAGAACTCAGCTTCTTCTTGTAGAAAGTTGACAATTTTTTGATCATTTTCAAAGACTTGCCAACTTGTGTTGTTGTCTGGGACAGCTAGCCTCACAACCAACTTGATATGGGGCTAAGATTTATCACTCTTGATACTCTCTACAACATCAAATGCTACCCCAATCACTTCCAATCTGTCTGCTGCTTCATTCTTCTTCCTTGGGATGGAATTGATGTTGAATGCTTCAAATCCTCGATGAGGTCCCATACCTGGTTCTTGTAGCTCTTTAGCAGATCATTCTTGGTAGCATTTTGTCCTTGGACTTGATTAGCAACTAGCTCACTATCGCCAAACACTTGCAAGTTTCTTATCCCTCTTTTCCTTGCCCAATGCAGTCCATGGACCAAAGCCTCATACTCTGTTGTATTGTTTGAACAAGAAAATTGGAAACAGAAAGCTGAGTAGTATTTCATACCTTGGGGGGAAACAAGCATAGCTCCTCCTCCGGCTCCTTGTCTACTTCTTGAGCCATCAAAGAATAACTGTCATACCTCATTATCATCTTTGTGGTCTGGCTTAATGATGTCAGGGAGAGGATGATCCTCCTCACGCAAACAGTAGACTCCTAGCTCAGATTCCTCCATCTCCTTATAGGGGTCAAAATCATGCCTCTTGTTTGCCCACTCATCGAGGGTCAAGTCTGGGATACACCCCACCTTGGTATCTTCTTCACAAGTGCTTGGGAGGTCCTCCTGATCAAAGGCTGAACAATTGGCATTGATTGGGCTGGGTACATAAGACTCAATATGGTAATCTGTAATGGGCTCAGATCTGATTGTAGCCTTAGCTCCATACCTTGTTCTAAACAACATGTGTGACCAATCAGCAGATAGATAGCCTCCAATCTTAGCAGTGAAGTCTCTCGACAAACACAATGCAAAATGTGGTGGCAAGTCTATGACTGATATGTTTTGCAATACAGTCACATTGGGGTAGGTGTGCAATGTGAGGCTCAAATCTTTGATGACTCCAACTGTTGTTACCGCTGTCCCATCCAATTGCACTACACCCCTGGAGATGACTTCGTATTGAAGACCCAGCTGATCGGCTATTTGTTTTGGCATTACAGAGCTACTTGCCCCCAAATCAATCATGCAATTATGTACCAATTTGTCTCCAATGATCAATGAAACATAGAATGGAGGGGGCTTCATATTCTTACCTTGTTGTCCTCCATGGTTTCCCTCGGGCTGAGCCGCATTGGTAAACACTTTCTCTTGCTGGTTGGGGGGCTGATTTGAGTTTGACCAATTGGCCATAGCAGTCTGAAACAGATCTCTCTGTCCTGGGATAGCCAATGACTCCCACATTGAAATATTCACATTTGTCTTCTTCATTTGTTCAATGATGTTAAATGAGCTATCCTTTTGCTTCCCCTTCCCTGGCACATTTTTCTCTTGCACATGGGTCATTACAACCGGTGCCTGAGTGGGTTTGGAAGGTGGCTTGGACTGACTCTGCATATTGGGAGTTGCATTTTGAGTGCCAATACCTTGTGGAGTAATGGAGGGTTGAGGATTACCTGAGTTTGGTGATTGTCCCTCTCCAATATTCCTTTTCTTGGACCATGTATTGGAAGCTACACTTTGAGAAGGGGCTTGATTCATACCACAAAAATCTTCAGCCTGCCAATTGACAAGCATAGTCTCACTTGGAGGTGCCTCTTTTTGAACTCCTTGCTATTGATTTTCCTCTTGGCTAGACTCTTGTGACACACCAATGGTCTGTACCATCAAGGCCTGGTTTAGTGCACCATTAAAACACATTGATTGGTTATGGGGCTGATTGCATGGGAAACACCAATCATATTCTTGTGCCATGTTGTTTTTTGTTGGAACCAAGGCCCTTGATGTTGAAGTTGTGTTTGGATCATATGACCAAAAAGGCCTAGTAGCTTGAGGTTTTCCTTGGTTTTGGTTCTGATTTGCAATCTTGAGCTAGTGGTCTATTTTGCTGATATGGGGGTCTAGCCTAATACTGAGTTTGAGGCTGATATGGCCTAGAACTCTGAGCTTGTTGCCTTTTGATAGTCACTAGCTCATTCCCTAGGTTTTGTAGTTGTTTCATAACTTCTTGAAGCTCTTTTGAAGTGCTAGAGGATGAGGTGGAGGCTTCAGCTGAACTCTGATTCCTTGGAGTAGGTATGGGAGCTAATGTGGGTGTCTTGACTAGTGCTTGATCTCCTAGTTCTTGGTATAGAGTCATGGGTGGCCTAGGAGCAAGTTTTCCAACCTAAATTAAACAATTTTCAGCTCTAATGGAAATGTTATAGGCTACAGGTAAGGTGGTGCCTCCCTTTGATTGAATCATTAAAGCAATATCAAATTTAGAGCTCTAAGAAAGTATAAGAAAGCACCTTCATCAGTGGGCCTTACAGCCACTGGAATCCTATCCCATGTCCTTTGAAATCTAAGGTTGAAATCTGTCAAATGCTCATTAGGAGCCCTCTTGATGGTTGTCAAATGCTCTAACAAGGATAGGTTATCTCCTTTTTCTCCAAATTGATTGTGAAGAGCTCTGCACAGATGGTCCCAATTCTAATACCATTGTTAGACTCTTAAACCATTTTGAAGCTTTACCCTTGAGTGAAGAGGCTAACAATTTGACTGTAATGTCCATCTCAGTGATCTCATGAATTGCGTAGACATTTGCAATGTCTTGAATGTGGTCACTAGGAGAAGTATGGTTCTCTCCAGTGAAATATGGGATGCTCTTTAATGCTGCAATTGGGACTGGAGTTTATGCATTGAGAGCAAGTGGGTTGCTACCAGTGAATTTGACATAGGGGTTGGGTGGTTGTGCCATTATGATTGGCCTAAGAACCCTTGTTGATTGAATGAACATGGCCTACTGGGAAGAGGTGTTGACAAGGTTCTATTTGGTGGAGATGGAGACCTTTGGGCTCTTCTTCCCCTTATCTCCTCTATCTGGGGACACGTGCAGGTAGAAAAATAGTCCCTCATCTTTGGTTCTTTACCTTGTTTGTATTCTTCTCATGAACTTGACAAGCTTGGATTGTTGAAACCAGTGGATTATGTCTCTTTTGGAGTCGTCAGATTTGTAACTTCAGAGCTTCTCCCCACCGGGCATGCCAAAAGTGCAGAATCACTGGAGAGATGTACAGGGACCATTTTCAAAACATTTGTCCTTTTCAAATTCAAAAGAAAGGTTGATTACCAGATACAAATATCACCTATCCATTTCAACTCCTATGGATCAATTTAAAGACTAGGGCCAAGTGCAAGTATTGAACAATGTGGCGACTTATTAACAAAAGTGTGGACAAAGAAGGATAGTTTCTACATCAAGATGCTATTATTCAGAAGATAGTTGATGGACAAATAAAGGCTAGGTAGCATTAAGAACAAAATTCAGTGAGGGAGCAAAAATTTCTTCTTGTGGCTAGTGTAGATGGAAATTGGTTTTTGGAGATATTGGAATGCCGATTTATTGAATATCTTGAATGCAAACAATTCATTTTCACTGAACCCAAAACATTTGATTTTACTATAAACAGAAAATCGACTACATCCAAATTTAAGGAGAAAAAAACCAAAATAGATATAGAACTCCTGCCATAATACAATAATTCCTTCATTCCTCTAAATCTTCGTCTCAAAAGATTGAAACCAACCAATGAGTAACACAACGAAATGGCGACACCCACATGGGATCCGACAAGGGAATCTTGTCCGCTGGAAGTGGCTATAATATCCTTAGCAGAGATGAGAAACTATAATATATAGAATATGACTAAAAACATTTTCCATCTATGTGAGTAGGAATCTGAGTACACGATTATGTGGGAATATGAGGGTTTACAGGAAGAAAATGCAGAGTATGGGCGTGGGTGTGGACAAGATTGCCAACTTTACAGCTCAAAGGTGGACGCAACTCATGTTTACACATGATGTAAAGATGTACCCACACACTTTAGATGTTTAACAATTCAGCCGTAAACATGAATGAGCGTGAACGGACATAAAAGTGGCAATACAATTGATTGATAACACGTATAATTGTTCTTTTATCAACAAAGTGTTAAAAGAAAACAAAGTAAACTAAGTGGAGTTGAAATGTGTTTGTCCTCACTTCAACGAAATTTCGCCTCGCCTTATGGTGAGTGAAAAACTAAGCAAAAGTAATGTTGCAAAAGTTTTGTGATGAATAACGCGTAGTTTGAACTTGAATGGACTCTTCCTTTGTTTGGTAAAACAATGTAAAATATAATCACTGGTAATTGTGGTCACCCGGGAAAGTAGCTCACATTAGGTCCGGCGTATTTTTATTTTGAAATTGTAAAAATTACAACTGAAATTAACAAAACAGGTCCACAAAGCATCAAATTCTGGACGTTTTTATCATTATAACAACCTTATTACTATTGTTTTCATTTGTCTACTTAAAATTGTTGAAATTACCATTACACTTCCGCACATCACCAAAATAGTCCTGTGCTTTCCTATCTTTCCCACACGGAACCGCCGAGCTGTAACAGTACAATAACAAACCACACATAATCTTCTAAATAATGCAATTTCAAATCTAACACTAAGGAAAGCAATGGGAACATCTGAAAATAATGGATTCAGTAGAAAATAGAAAATACCAGAGGCATCTACAGTAGGTAAATCCGCGTCGGGTTGGAACACTCCACCGTTACCTATGAGTGCCTGGATCTCAGCGTTACCAACAACTATGAGACCATAATACTCTCCATTTTCATTGATGCTGTTAATCTGCTGAGCTACCTCTTTTGGAATATGAGCACGGGAGGGGAATGGAAAGGCCATCAACAGCATCATAAAAAGAAGAAGGGCAGAGGGAATCTCTGCTACAACATTATTGCAGCGGCTGTGGAAAGCCATGATAATGATGATGAGAGACTGACTAAGCTTTTAATGACTTGGGCTGGTTTGAAATGGCGACGCGTCTTCATTCCCAATTATAGGCAGGAATGCCTATGTTTTCCACATCCTAAGAGTAATTACAGCGCTAAATAACATTAATATGTTACTAAACAACCCTCATCTTCTACATAATATCGACGTGAAGAAAAACAATAGAACCGACACACGCTCTGTTTTATTATTACACGACGCCGGCATAACCGATGAGGTTGGTGGATGGTCTTATCACTGTGTGTCCTTTCTGGAAAAGCTGGGATAAGGATGGTGACATTTATGGCTCATCTTTGACCAATACTGTCCACGTGTTCATAACCTAAAATATATTCTTATATTCTAAAACGCAAACTCGTCTTCCATTAATATTCGCCACATTCTTTTTACTTCTCACCTTTTCTGACGTTGTATGTATGGAAAGATGAATAATTCAATAAACTAGCAATTGCACATGAGTTGCAAGTTATATTGGATGTGCAAGATTTTTGTCTGTCAATAAGGAATATTAAAAAGAAAAAAATGAAAAACATGTGTTGTAAACAATAAGATGGTTGGAATAGAGTAGCCGGAAAAAGCTCACCAGAATTTGACACATTCCAGCAAAGACATCCTCAAAGAGAGACACCTCCGGTGTAATTAATAGATAATGCACTAGGCAACTGATTTTGACCTTCACAGCGTGTATTCAATCTTTAAAAAAAAATAAAGGAGATAGGTAGAGGTCTATTTTATATAGAATAGTCACATTATTTTGCGTACAGCATAGTCACATCTTTTTCATATTGGAAATATAAAATAGGCTCATGCGTGATAACTTTTGTGTAAATTTGAACTAGATGTTAGGTATGTGACTTGGTAGATTTTTGACTTGGTAGATTTTTAGTACATTCACTAATTGAAGAGAATATAAAGATTGATAACAATGTTAAAAAGTGGATTATACTCGCAATTTCTAACCTACTAATAATTTTTTATAAAATTTGTATTTATCACCAAAGATATATGAGTTATGATTGTTTAAAGTTCTAAAATATATTTGAGACCCAGACCACGCAGAAACCCAAGTCAACGTTGTAAATTTTAGCATGAGTGGGATAGTTGCAGCGTGTAACAAATTGATAGGGGGAAGTGTCAAACGGAGCTCTCAGCCAGTAGCCGTCCTAAACTCAGTCTCTCTTGGACAAAAATGCCCCTACGCATGGAGATTAATTAGAAACCCACAACATCTCCTCATATTACTATATACAAATTAATCTATCTGGATCTGTAACTGCGCCTGAAGCGAGTTCTGTTGTCTCTGAGAGAGAATAGCTGCCTGTCACAGTTTTGTTTGTTGGATACAATGGAGGAAGAAAGGAAATTTTTGGTTGATGAAAGCTTCTATCTTGTTGAACGCAATCAACGGTAGCAACTGCAATGGCATTGATCTTTTTAATGTAATTTGCACATACAGAGATCCAGTCTCACTGAAAACAATTCAAACCACAGTAAATGAACCTTCTATTGAGCGTCCAAAATCAATCACCATGGAGCAACGGTCTGTCTACCTTGAAGTTGATAGGCAAAGAAATCAATTAAGTACTGCGAATTCCATTTCTGATGCCAGAGCATGTGCAGATATGGGTGATTTATCAAGCGCACAGTTAATCCTAGGCACAGTAAGAGCTGTTGTGTAAGATTCTCCAACTACTCAGGAAGGAGACCAACTTTGTAAGGCACTTGAGTCCTAGTTGACAGAGATCCAAGAGAGAATGGCAAATGCAGAGCTGTATGAGAACTCAGGGCATGCATATGTTCTCTCAGCACATATTTCTCACTCTCGACAGAGGGCTACTACTCGAGGGCAATCCAATGATAGCTTCAGCACAGGTTGCGAATGTAAGATGCCTAAAATGGTAGACATGCTGATGCGTTCTCAAACAATGTTACCACCAACTCAAGCTGCTGTCTCGAGAACATTGCTCCCCTCAAAATCTTTTCCATTGGTAGAATCAAGATCCTCTCATTAAGAAATGTTACTTTCTAGCCTTGGAAGTTGGAACCATCTGATCGTGCATATAATTTTATCATTTTTGCAATAATACTAAATAAAGCTTCTATATCCTATGCTTATAATCATGGATTCATTGTGTTAAAGGAATTACAGCGAATCTTCATTGGGAGATTAGTGTTTGAATCTCTTGTTGTCAGGCTCTCAGTCTGGGTTGAATTGTGAGTTTTTTTTAGCTATGTACAAATCATGCACTTGAAGAGACTTGAGGCTGTTTACAAAGATGCCTCAATGTGATGAGACCTCGTTGAATGCAATTATGCTTTGGAGGTGCTCCGGATGGTCATGGTGAATTAAGCAATGAAGTTATTTAGAAATTGGACTGGCAGGCATAAATCCAAAAATAAGTATCATTTGCGAGTATTCTTCCAGCTTGTGCTAAAATGGGGAGTTTGGGAACCCTATGCAAATCATGTGATCCTTTTGTTGTAATGACTCACGAAAGGCAGTCATGTGGGGGTAGCACTTTTAGGTTTTCGTGGAGCGGTTGAGTGAAAGGGTGAGAGCATATAAGATCAACTCGTCTGCCTATAGGCATGGTTTCCTTATCTTTATCTCTTATAATTTTTGTATAATTTGGTCATTTATTTGTAATAAAATAAAAATATTAGATTATTAGATACTCAAACAATTAGAAATTTTAATCAGATGGCTATTGCAGTCAATAAAACCTTACCTTGTCGTTTACGTAACTAATTTATGCTTGACCATTATTTGCACTTGCTATCTCAATCTTATGCACTGCTAGACCAGGGAATCAAATTTGGTGCTGATACCCATTGGCATTGAATTATTCTATAAACAGATATACTTTACTTCAACTAATGTTTTACATCTATCTTCAATTGTATTTGTTGTAGTTTTGTATGTTGTAATTTTGTATGTATTTATATATACATTAATAATGGGACTTGTAGAAGAAATATTAATCAGATAATGAAAAACTAATTAAAAACAAAATTAATGTGAACAAGTTTTTCTCAAAAACCTAAAAAAACTAAACTACTTATAAATAAAAATTATATAGAAACAGATATCTAAATTTTACTTATACAACATACCAAAAAAAAAAAAAAGGGGGAAAGAGAGAGAGTGTCCTAATAAATAATTATTTCAAGATTGATGGATGAGTTACTAAAATAGTGGTAAAATAGTCAGATTGTAGAAGATCCTTCCCACTCATAGCTGATAGCAGCAAATTAATTTTTACGCACTTTTTATTTTGAAACTCTAAAAATCAAAACTGAAATTAACAAAACCGGTCCACAAAGCATCAAATTCGAGACGTTTTATCATTATAGCAACCTTATTACTATTGTTTTCATTTGTCTACTTCAAATTGTTGAAATTACCATTACACTTCCGCACATCACCAAAATAGTCCTGTGCTTTCCTATCTTTCCCACACGGAACCGCCGAGCTGTAACAGTACAATAACAAACCACAGATAATATTCTAAATAATGCAATTTCAAATCTAACACTAAGGAAAGCAATGGGAACATCTGAAAATAATGGGTTCAGTAGAAAATAGAAAATACCAGAGGCATCTACAGTAGGCAAATCCGCGTCCGGTTGGAACACTCCACCGTTACCTGTGAGTGCCTGGATCTCAGCGTTACCAACAACTATGAGACCATAATACTCTCCATTATCATTGATGGTGTTAATCTGCTGATCTACCTCTTTTGGAATATGAGCACGGGAGGGGAATGGAAAGGCCATCAACAGCATCATAAAAAGAAGAAGAGCAGAGGGAATCTCTGCCACAACATTATTGCAGCGGCTGTGGAAAGCCATGAAAATGATGATGAGACGCTGACTCAGTCTTTAACGCCTTGGGCTGGTTTTATTTAGCGTTTTACAGCCCTAAATAATATTGATGTGTTACTAAACAAACCCTATCTTCTACATATTATATACGACGTGAAGAAAAGAAAAACAATAATACCGACACACACTCTGTTTTATTATCACACGAGGCAGGCGTGACAGATGAGGTTGGTGGATGGTCTTATCACTGTGTGTCCTTTCTGGAAAAGCTGGCACAAGGATGGTGACATTTATGGGTTAGCTTTGACCAATACTGTCCACGTTTTCATAACCCAAAATACAATCTTATATAGGCCTGACAAAGTTAGATTTTGCAAGGCTTTTAGACGTTTTTAGTCATTTTAGATGTCAAAACACAATCAATTTTAAAAAACGATCGTCGTGATTGAAATATGAAATAGGCAGTAAAATAATGATAATAGAATTATCTTAATATCTTATTAATGAAATATAAACATATGCATATCTCATTGATACAATAGAAACATCCATTAATTTTGATTTTTAATTAATTTTGTTTGATTTTTTTTTAATTTCTTATTTAGTTAAATTTTATTGATTTTGATTTACTATTGATTTTTTTTTTTAAATTATCCATTTGATTTCTTATAAATAAAAAATTTGATTATACACTAGATGCATTGGATTTGGGCTTCTGCAAGAAAGGTTAAGTTTGAACACTCACCTTATAAGTCTATAAGCTAGAAGTTGGAAACATAATTGCAAATTTGTATTGAGCGAGTCATTTATATAATTTTCATCAAATTTGTTTTTAATTGTAATTTGAAATTTTATTTTAATATTCTCATAAACTTTAATGATGTTTATGGATTTTCAAATTGATTAGTGCATCATGATTTTTTGGGGAAACAATGAATATGTCAAAAACTATGAAATTGGTTAGTACAATCTATTATCCAAACAAAGTAAAAGTATAGTATTACAAAGAATACCACCATTCATATAAAATCTAATTTATTTCATGTATTTTGTAATAGTTATTATAAAAACAAATTTGACGTCCATATTAAATTTTAAATGTCAAATGACCGCCATATAATTTTCTAGACGGCCAAACAATTTTAATGTAACATGTGACATCGAACGTCAAAATCCAACACTGATTGGCCACATTCTTTTTATTTCCCACCTTGTTTGTATGGAAATACGAATAATGCACTCGAGGACTGATCTTGACCTTTGCGGCCTGTATTCAATCTTTCAAAGAAATGGAGGAGGTATATGTAGTTCTTAGCCTTTTTTTTTTGAATAATAGTGATAGAAAAGGAAATGAGACTGGAAATTTGGAATGCGTGAGTGGTTGGAGGAGTGCCAGTTGTGTCGGCATGTGGTTAGAACATGGGCACAATAATTCAAGCTACGGTCCACGTGAAACCCTGGTTTTTATTGCAAATTTAATCAGATAGTTGCAGCAATTGAAGATTTTTGTCCTCTCAGAATTTAATTAAACCGAACATTACGTGGAATATACCTGCAAACCCAATATCTCCGTTCTAAAATCAGTACGTTATGGGTTAAATCAGTCATGCACGCAGGGATATACCTGCAAACCCAATATCTCCTCGCTTTGCTCGAATTGACTGATCTGGATCTGTATGTGTATCTGAAATGGGTTCATTCATCTCTGAGTGGAAAGGAAGCCCTGCTGCCGCTGGTTTGATTGTTGTATGCAAAAGAGATGAAGAAACTTGAGGGTTAAGAGCGCTGTATTTTGGTCTAACATCTTGTTGTGTGGATTCTTACATTCTCTTGTGACTTGATGGAAGTAACGGCCGCATTCAAAGGCAATATAGAAAATGATGCAAATGCCCCTGCTTATTTTGATGTTTATGGCTCCCCAGGCAAGGGCATAAGCTATTCAAAACATACCAGAAGCCCGCACTACATTACGTTTACAAAATATTCAGGGGCTAATTGGGATCTTGGAGATGGAGTGATGCCATCATGGATATTTATAAAAAAATAAGCCTCTATATCAAAGGTAGTACTGTTTTCTATGCCAGGCCTTGATGCATTATTGTATATGTCTCAAACTCGTTTACTACGTAGTTTGAGGGGCTGCGGTGGTAATCCGCGGGCTGTTATGGCTGTCAGCTCAGTAGCAAAATTTGTCTCAAACAATAGAAACTCTATTAACTTGCAAGCAGAAAAGGAAGCACCAAGAGAATGCAAACGAAGCAACGAGGAGCTGCAAATTTCTGAATCAAACTACTGGAAGCTTTGAAAAAAAAAAAAAAACACTGGTTTGCTTTGCAACATTTCTTTTTTTTAATGCTTGGTGTATTTAATAGCCTATTTTTGGTGTAAGACTATTGTTGTGAGCATAAAGTTTTATCCAATTATATATTTAATAAACTTGGAGGGAACTATTTAAGCAATAAAAAACGGCAAAGCAATGGACGTGCACAGCGGCAACCGTAGCCCTATCCCGACAAAGGCAAGCAATGCGAACGGTGCTACAGGTGGACGGCCCAGCAGAGCCGGAAATAACACAGATGGCAGCGGTTCTTACCTACCCCATAGCCCTCCAAAATCCTTCTTGGCTGCTACTACAGGAACGCGACAACAGTTGTTTTTGGGGGCTCTTGATGTACCGTACATTGTGGAAAAGGCAGCAGATATCCCTCTTGTTGCCATTTCACTCCCAGAGTTAACTTATTCAATTTGTGCCCTTAAAATCTCTGCCATTATTTGTCGATTTAATGGATTTTGGCCTTGGTCTAAAGAGTTGCATCAATGGATCTATTCTACTTGCTTCCGGGATTGTGAGATCCAATTGTGCACAAAGGGTTTCTTTATTGTTCGGTTTTCCTCTTCTACAAATTATCAACAAATTCTTAACGAGGGTCCTTGGTTTTGGGGTAAGGCTTGCCTCTTTCTTACACCGTGGTTTCTAAATTTTGATCCCTCTTTTATGGTTGTCTCAAAAATGTCAGTTTGAGTTTGTCTCCCCAATCTTCCTCTCCCTTTTTGGAACCTTGTAGTTTGTGCTACCATTGATGATTCTCTTGGTCGATTCATCAAGGTGGATGACAAGCGGCCTAAACAAGGGCTATTCACCTATGCTCGTATCTGCATTGAGATGGATTTTAGCAAATGTTTTTTAAACAAGTTGGAATTAATCCATGATGGCTTCAAGTGGATTCAAACTCTCGACTATGAGAACACAACATTTTTATGTTGGTTATGCCAACAAACTAGACACCTTAAGGAGGCCTGCTTGTTGTCACTCAGTCAGAATAAACAGAAGAAGAACAAAGGGGTTTCTTCGTGGCCCAAAGGCTAGCAACAATTTTCAACACCAGAAGTCAACAAATGCTCTCATCTCGAAAAAATCTTAAAATATGAGTGTTAAGATTCCCCCGGCTAGCGGTGGTACCAAGCGGTCGCATGTCTCTAAGTCTTCTAGATCATACCCTAGTCAAGATAGCCCTCATCCAACCCCACCGCTTACACTGGCTCCCCCACAGACGCAGTGGATTGTTGTCATGAAATATAAGGAGAAGAAGGGGTGCTTTGTTGGTCATGCTTCTCAGAGTTACTTTGGTTCTCTTGGTCCTTATACTCGTTCGATGATTGATGGTTTTGTTTTTAACATTTAGTGATGTTTTGTTGTTTTCCTAGGCATGGCCTAGTGTACTTGTGGCTTTGAGGCATACTCTCATACCACCCGTATTTTTTGTTGAGAGAATCTTGTATCATGTTGCATTTAATATAATATAAGATCTTTTTCATCAAAACAACTTGGAAGGAGTGTGTCCAAAGATGTACAACATTTTGGACAAGGGTATTGCGATTATAAGCCCTAATATTATATATAACCAATGTTTAATATATTTTTAATCCTTATGTGGGAACTATTATGTTATTTGTAATTGCGTTACACCAACAGATATAAATTATGTGATGTAGTTACAAGGTGCAAACTATTGCCGCGATACCTGAAGTTGATGCGGTCTCATCAAATGCAGGGATCACGAGTTTTGCGTAAAAAGGTATAGTTTTTCTCTTTTTTCTTAACCTAAATTCCGCTTCATCATTTCTAGTTTTTTTTTTTTAAATTAAATGTTGAATGATAGAGAATGTAACCCCAACAATTGACAAAATTTTACTTTGACGTGAATTGTTAAAACAAAAAAATGAAATGTACCACAAAATTGAAACTCTTTGCATGACCCTGGTAACACGGAACAACTTATAGAACCTTAACCGAGTTGTTTGAAATTATTTAACGCTTCTACAAGTCGTATTCCTAAACCCTCTTAGTTTATTAATCACTAATGGTGACATGGTCATTTTAATAAAACATGATCGGTTTTGGCTTACGGTTGTCGCTAAACTCGACCAAAATTGAAAACCACTACCACCTCCTTCCTCTAAACTACAAACATGAGAATTGTAACCCACATTATGTCCTTTTAAAATGCCTTTGGAAACTAGTTTTGCAAGTGGGTTTTAGGGCCCACTGGTCATTGTGCGACAAGAGTTGTTAATGCAATTACGATAACTGGCCTCATTGTTGTCCTTGTAACTTGAACTATGCATGTTCTTATCGACATCCGTTAGTCATGATGAACTATTTTTATATGGGGGAGTAAGTAAAAATCATTAAACTTTGTGATCAAACTTAAATTGAGTGTTTTCAAGACCCTGTTTGTAGGACCTTTTGATGTTTTGGTCAATTTCCTCAACCTTAGTTAGAATCCCCTTTTTGAGCCTCGTTTGATTTCTAGCCACGCGTGTGACCTCATAATACCATTGCAATGTGATGTAGAATTTTATTCAATCTTTTATCTTGTATAAATGAATTTTGGAATGTATGGTGATTTTCTCTATCCACCCTCTTCTCTCTCTCTCGAAAGGACTATGATACTTGATTGATTTGAAAATGTAAATGAAATAGGAAATGTGAATTGGTTTGGAATGAAGTGATAATGTACATGATGTTAGCATAAATATACGTAAGATTTATTTTATATAATTAGGAGAGTTTATTTCTTGTTTATTCCTTTATTCTCTCGTAGATAATAATCTCCCCTTACATTGTGGAGAGTATTGTTAGCTATCCTTCCTATAAATATTGTATCCGCTTCTTGAATAAGAAAGAATAATAAGAGATAACAAATATCTATTCTCTCTCCTCTATTTCTGCCTCACAGTTTGGTATCAGAGCATCAAAGAATATGACCTGTGTGTAGATGTTTTCTATACTGCTGAAGTCGTGGAAATTTGCTGGAGTGAAGTTGTGGAAGAGCTGGACGTGGGAGAAAGAGAGAAGATTGACCTACAGCAAGAGACAAAGAAGGAAATAAAACGAATGCGTGGAACCATTATTTACTTTTTGCGCTAAAGAGCAATAAGATTGCTACGTGGAGTTCTTTCTCTCCTACTGTGTGGAGGAATACTCTTCTGTTGCTACGTGAAAAATAGTCTTCAATTTCTGCGTAGAATTTCACCAAAAGATCAGCGTGGAGACGTTGTGCTACTGTAATTTTTTTTTTTAAAACTCCTCTTTGCGTTGAATCTCTTTCCAGCAACCTACATCCAATTCATAGCTTGATTTACTTGGAGGGAACATTGGCAATCAATGATGTGCGACCTATTGTGATGCACGTGGGGAAATAAAATAGAAGTTGTGTGGAACCATCAACATTTCCCTTCCTTGTCCACATAAAGCTAACAAAAAAAATTGTGTGACATCTTATTTGGTTGCGTGAAGTTTTTATACAACCTGTAAGAAAATAACATGGAGCTCAATAAAAAAAACATTGAATTTGTTGATGTGGAGCAGTGAGGAAAACAACACGTGGGTGGAAGAAAATCACTCTTCTACGTGGAGACAAGGAGTCTTCTTCAACTGCGTTAAAAGTATCAGAAGCTACGTGGATAAGAGGCATACTGGTGCGTGAAGCTTTTATGCCTGCGTGAAGACAAAGAAGTATTCTACACCTGCGCAAACTTGATTGGTAGACAAGCCTCTCAATCTGCATGTACGTGAAGAAAGGAGAGACTGCGTGGGAAAGCATTGAAGCTGCGTGAAAAGACCAGAGTTTGTTGCATGAAAAAGGTAATTATTCCCTGCATGAATTCCATTCATCACTGTGTGAAACACAAAGGAGAAGAGAATTTGGCTTCGTGAAAGCCTGAAAGTCTCTTAAAATATTTGTTTTTAAAAAGTGCCCAGAGAAGAAACTTGGAGTCTCTCAAAGCAACGCTGAATGTTAAGCGTAAACAAAACGATCGAGACAACTGAAATCTGCAACGTCGACTCACCAGCTAGAGAACACCGTGAAGAAGCTCTTGAGAGCTCTGAGTTCTATTTTTCTTTGCTAACGAGCTTCAGAACACTGGCAATCTAGTCTTTAATGAGCTAGTTCAATGAGGACTTATTGAATATTTCCTTTTCGATGTCAGCTGCTAAGCAAAGTGAGTACGGGAAGAGTTAGACGCTGGGTAGTATGCCGATTGTGAAGATGAAGAAGAACACCCCACCAAGCGTCGTCGTCTCTTAGCACGCGAGTATCAAGAGCATCTACAAGCCAGTACTTCTCAAAAGTGAGTAAAAGTTGTAATAACTCTTGAACAAATAAATATATATTTTTATTACGATGTCTTCTCCGAAGTTGCTTCTTTCCGATGCTCAGTTACTTAAAGGGTCCAATTTTGTTTCCTGGAAAATAAAATTGAGGACAATCCTTCAATTTGAAGGATTATGGGGCATTGTGACCAGATCTGTGACCGCTCCCACAACCCCTGATGAATTAATAAAGTATGAAATGGCTAGTGCCAAAGCCTTGATGTTGATAATGCTTACTATCAGTGACAATGTGTAAACACATGTTTGAAATGTGGAGAAACCTAAGGAAGCTTAGGACAAGCTGACAACAATTTATGAAGCCAAAAATCAGACTAATATTCTCCATCTTTAGTCAAAGTTACACACCCCCTCTATGGGGTCAGATGAGAAAGTTGAGGAGTTCTTACGTCATGTGGCTAAGCTACGATTGAAGTTATTAGCACTTGGTGAAACGGTGGAAGACAAAATTCTCGTATCGATCACCTTGAGAGCACTCCCTTTTCAATTTCGAGTGTTCGTTACGACATTGAATGTATCTAAACAAACAGTGGCATTTGAAGAACTTCTGAATTTGCTGCAACTGGAAGAGGCCATCAATTCATCCCAAGAAGAGTCTCAGGATAAAGCCCTGTTCTCAGTGGCCAAAAGAATCGGAAGGGTCCCCCAGAGAAGCCACATCAAGCACAACCAAAACAACAACATAAAGATCAAAAGTCAAAGAGGTGGTGTCACATTTGCAAAACCAACACTCATGACACCGATCACTGCTGGTACAATAGCTTGAAACAAGCGTCTTCAAGTCAAACAAGCACATTAGGGCATGAAGATTTTCAAAAGTCCAAACAACGTCCTCGCTGGAGAAAGTGTTAGTGCAATATCACAGCACCCCCGAATGGCCTGGTATCTGAGTGAGGCATTCGGTGTGATTGCACAACATTGGACCATCTCTCAAGTTGTGGGACTTGTGGACTTGAGATAGCCCTCCAGAGAAGGCTGGTTCCTTCTTCCTAAACTACATACCACAAGCTACTCTAGTGCAGGCATAACTAATCTATCCTAATCTAACTGTTCCAAGGAGACAGGGAGAGAGAGAAAGTGAAAGAGATCCTACACTAAGCGGTGATACACCAGAAAAGTAAAGGGGTGATATAATCTGCTGAGGGAGGATGAAACAGGGGAAAAAAAGAGATGGGGATATTAGACAAAAGTGACACAAACCCAGGTCTAAATCTTCCATCAAAACTCCATGAAACACAACATCGTGCACCTACAAATGTGAAATACATGCACTGAAGCAAATGCGAGATGGAGAGGCATGGAGAAACAACAAAACAATTTAAAGGGTTGAAGGACACCACAAAAACATGATTTCATTTCTCTATAAGGGTGCACAGACCATTACATCAATGCTTAGAGGCATAAAATCTACTTGTCAAGTGTAAGAGAGGGCTTACAACTCAAAATGGAGTCGGGAAACAAATTTTACAGAGTTTCCCTACACCCAGAATGTCTCTCCTCTCAAATGAGAAGTGTTTACAATATATAGACGATGAAAACCAGAGAGAAAGAAGAGAAACTCGATTTTTCTCTTAAAGCTGGACCACCAACCATTAATGCCTCATGCGGATCCACCTATAATCTGTCAAGTCGGCCTCTCCATGTCTTTCTGGTGTGTTGAATAAGGAAGAATGTTGAATCAAATCAAATGTGATCTGATTGTTGGAGCAATCAAATTGTACATTGATGGCATGAAAAATGTTTTCCTATTTTTCACCCACCTAACCTTGCCATAATTGAAGTTTTAGGCTTCCATGGTTTAGAAGAGGTTGAGACCTTCCCAACAGGACCAATTTTTTCAAATTTTGACTGTTGCGTCAAAATTTATGCCGATTTGAACATTTGAATCGAATTTGTACAAAAATGGCATAAAAATAAGTTTTGCAAAATGGATCCACGGGCCCAAAATTCACTTTTTGCCTTATGCAAAAAAACGTCAAAATCACAAAATTCCCCACAATGCCACAAGCCTAAGATTCACTTTTGGAAAAATTTCCTCCACATCCTCGCATACCCGCTTAGCAAAAGAAATCATCTTGGGCTCATTGGCCCGCATTTTCCCCTTTGGCGAAAAGTCCTCCCTAGGTCCACTGGTCCGTTTTGACTTGAAACATGGCCATGTGTCCCTTTTGTTTAGTGGGGGTCATATGTCTGATCCTAGACATGTGGAGCCTCAACGCACATTTGAGTCTACCCCTTGAGTTTTAACCTTTGGAGTTGTGTCGGACTGACACGTGGCTCTTCCGCTGCTTAGTTCTATTTCTTTTATACTTAGCCAATTTGGGCCGGATCTGTCTTTCTTGGTCCTTGACTACGTGGTGGAATGGCGCATGTTTGGGGTTTCCGTTTTGCGCTGCACCTTTGAAGTTGTGCCGATGAGACACGTGGAAGCTTTCGTTGGCCCTTCCATACTTAGCCAATTTAACGACCGGTTCTATCCCTTTTTTGACCCTGACCACGTGGAAGGCCAGCGCTAGTTTGGGGAACCGCCTTCGGAGTTGATCTTTAATGTTGTGCCGTGCTGACATGTGGAGGCTTCCACCCAGTTCTTTATACTTAATCGATTAAACGACTAGCTCTGTCCCTTTTTTTTGGACCTAGGACACATGGAAGCTTCACGCTCGCTTGGAGAACCACTTCTGGATTTACCTTTGAAGTTGCGTGGAAGGGACACGTGGCATATTCTGCTAGCTTGTAGAATTTTCAACAGCCGGTGTGACTTTTGGGGTCTCTGGACATGTGGAGGGCCAGTGATTGTTTAGGGACTTCCTTTTGTGCTTGACCTTTGGAGATGTGCCAATTGGACGCGTGGAGGCCTCCATTGTCTCTTATTTCCTTAGCCAATTCAATGGTCGTCTTTGCCCCTTTTTTTACTCTAACCACATGGCGAGCCCACGCTCACTTGCGAACCCACTCTTTGGACCCAGCCTTGGTGTTGCACCGATGAGACACGTGGAAGCCTCCATAGGCCTGTCCCGAGCTTGGACTTTTCAGTAGTCGATTCTTCCTTTTTGGGATTAGGAGACGTGGAGTGCACGCGCTTGTTTGGGATTGACTTTTGGGCCGCACCTTTTTAATTTAAGCCGATGAGACACATGGCACCTTCCACTGGCTCTGACGTTTGGCCCCGAGTCGACTTGTATGCGGCTAAGTCTAAAAACTTTGAGTCTTTTCCCATTTTCCTCTTGTGAGTCTCTGGTTTCCTCTGACGTCGTTAGCCTCCTTTGCCAACCCTACTACTCCATTATAGAGTCCCTAGTTTCTTTGACACTGTTGGCTTGCTTCGTCGATTCTGCTCCTCCATTTTTGAGCATGTCTTCCCCTTCAGACTTGGGATCATTTGTAGGATTTGAAATGGGGCTCGCATGACAGAGCTAACCCTTAGATTTTTATGTGTGGGGTCGTGTTTGATCAATTTTTACCGGGGGTGAAATTGGGATAACAGTTTGGCGAGTCACGAGGACATTTTCCTTCTAGATGAAGAGATCAGTGGCCTTAAAGCATCCATTGGGCATGGAGTCTTCCTGGTAAACACAAATCTGATCCCTGAATGGACTGCGCATGAGCAACAAAACACCACATCACACACTATGCATAAAACTAAAAATCATACATGCTTCAAGTGGAACATGTAGAGTGTGCAAAAGCACTTGTTCTACTAAAAATGAATCTACTCCTACTCTACGCTAACTAGAGAGAAATGGGACTCAAAAAAATCTTGCAACCTACAGGGAGAAGTACCTTCCCTTTCTCAAGACTGACAGTCATGCAAATGATTTGACACTAGATATGGATGTTTGTATGAGTGAAAACATGACTATAAGCCAATCCTCCACCCAAATCATCAAGGTGTCAACTGGAAACAAGAAAAATGCCTCTTTTAGTTGCTCTGCATTTGGACTGAAGAGGCATTGCCACTGATCCTTGGTACTTTGGAGCTCATCCTCATGCCCTGTAGTGGGCATGACCAATGACATTTCTCTTGGCTCCAATTAAGCCAAGTACCTGATTGGGCATGGTCTAGTCCTTTGAGTGTGCCCGTGGTTCTTAATTTCAACTCCATGGATGGAGTCTTCCTGCTGACCTTCCTAGATGGATGGTGTGAGAGAGATGATAACATCCTCTTGCTCTTTCCCTTCCTCCTCTTGAGAAGAATATGGAAGATCGTGATCCTCCAACCTTGGTTCCAAAGGGATGCTATGAAGTGCAGGTTGTTGTACTTGAATGTTCTCCTCCATGGTGGCAGGCTCATGTGCTTGGAAGGTGGGTGATAGGGGAGTAAATGATGTTATCTCCTTAGGCTTCTCTCCATCATAGCAATCTTCTAAGTCTAGCAGACATTCTACCTCCTTATTGTCCTACTGCACGTGCTTGACGTCCTCCATGGTGTCCTCCTGATCTAAAAATTTCTCACAAGGGTTCCCCTCTCCTTCAAACATGAAGTTTGAAAGCTCAAACTCTTCTTCAACATTAGAGCTTGAAGGGGATGAAGTGGGAGGAAGAACTGAAGGTTCTTCTGTGGCCTGCTCCACACTTGGAGCCTCTGAAACCATATGGTCCTCCTCTGTCATGGGTTCATCAATCAAATCAAGCCCTTGAAATGAAAGGAAAAAATCTTCAATGATGCTTTCTTCATTAAGTGGCCTCAGCGCTGATTTGATCTCCTCCAAATGCTCCTTTTCAATGGGACGTAGAGCTAGTTTTTCTTACTCTCTCTTGACTGGTTGTGCAGCTTGGATTAGATCAACATCCTCTTCAGACAAAGTTCCATTATGGACACTGCATTCAAAGAAAACATATTGTTGATCTTCTTCCTCTTGTTCTTGTTCTTTTTGTGCTGCAAACTTAGTCTTAGCCACAACTGGCTAATAAACCTTGAACTCCTCTGTTGGCTTAACCATAAAGGGAATCTTTGTAAATCCAAATCTGACAGCCCAACTCTTTATATTTTCTATCATTTCTTCTCTGTTGGGTTCCTCTTCTTGTTGTTCTCCTTGACTGGATTCTTGAGTCTCTTCCCAACATGGACTTGGGAAATCAAGAGTGGCGGGTTTTGGTTCAACCAATTTTGCTATTGTTTGTGGTGGTGAGGAAAGTGGAATTTCTTGTTTGTTTGGAGGGGATGATTGCTTGGAAGGGAAAAAGGCAGAATAATTAATATGAGATGGAAGATTAGGAGATAGAGAAGGGGAATCAACACTTGGGGGCAGAAGATGGGGAGCTAAACTCGTGACACTGCTGCGATGATATTGATTGACGAAGAGGAAAAGAAAATCTAGGAGGTGGTGGACTTACCCATTGACAAGGTTGTCTTGTGTCCAACACATAAGCCTCAATATCCTCAACCCATTGCGCAAGTTGGGGCAGCATTTCAACCATGAAGTCAATCTTCTCCTGAGGGCTGTAATGTCTTAGTATAGGGCCAACCCATGAACAAGGTGCCCTATAGCCAATTTTGAACACTTTCATCTGATTTGTGGCCCTTGATTGTACCATGCAAGCCTCCATTCTCAAAGTTTCCATGTACAAATTAACTTCTTCAGGTGTGGAACTACCTCCAAAATCTATATATCCATGCTCTGTAACAACTATATAGTTTGGTAAATGACCAAACTGATTTGAATTTGGCTCACCTAGATATCCATAGTGTTGATTTTCAATGAGAAACCTTTTTAGAGGTGTGTTGAATTAACATGGAGATGGATCTGAATAGCATTGATGTTGTAAGTGTGAATTCCATTATGGAAATGAAGTCATGATTACACAACTTCTTGGGATGGGAGAAAATGAAAGATATGGAAAGAATAATGGATGAAAATGGATGGGAATAAGGTATGCAACTTCAGAGATTGGGTTGTTGACCAGATGGAGTTGCCAGATGTGCTTTGCATGTGCCTCAAAAGGCTGTATCTCACCAAGAACACATCAACTTTATGAAATGAAGTGGTAAGGTGCTTCAGACCTATCCCACCGGGTATGCCAAAATTGTTAGTGTAAAATCACAGCACCCCTGAATGGCCTCATATCTGAGTGGGGCAGTCAGTGTGATTGCAAAACATTGGACCATCTCTCAAACTGTGGGATTTGCAAACTTGAGATGGCCCTCCAGAGAAGGTTGGTTCCTTCTTCCTAAACTACATACCACAAGCTACTCTAGTGTAGGCATAACTAATCTATCCTAATCTAATTGTTCCAAGGAGACAGGGAGAGAGAGAGAGAGAGAGAGAGAGAGAGAGAGAGAGAGAGAGAGAGAGAGAGCCTACACTAAGCGGTGATACACCAGAAAAGGAAATGGGTGAGATAATCTGCTGAGGGAGGATGAAATAGGGGAAAAAAAGAGATGGGGAGGTTAGACAGAAGTGACACAAACCTAGGTCCAAATCCACCATTAAAACTCCATGAAACACAACATCTTGCACCTGCAAATGTGAAATACATGCACATGAAGAAAACACGAGACGGAGAGGCACAAAGAAACAATAAAACAATGTAAAGGGATGAAGGACACCATAAAAACATAATTTCATTGCTCTATAAGGGTGCACAGACGATTACATCAATGCTTAGAGGCATAAAATGCACTTTTCAGGCATAAGAGAGGGCTTACAACTCAAAATGGAGTCGGGACACAAATTTTACAGAGTTTCCCCACATCCAAAATGTCTCTCCTCTCAAATGAGAAGTGTTTACAATATATAGACGATGAAAACCAGAGAGAAAGAAGAGAAACTCAATTTTTCTCTTAGATCTCAACCACCAACCATCAATGCCCCCTACAATCTATCAAGTTCGCCTCTTTATGTCTATCTAGCATGTTGAAGAAGGAAGAATGACGAATCAAATCAAATCTGATCTAGTTGTTGGAGCAATTAGATCATACATTAATGGCAAGAAAGATGTTTTCATATTTTTCACCCACCTAACCTTCCTAGAATTTAAGTTTCAGGCTTCCATGGCGTAGTGGAGGTCGAGATCTTCCCAACGGTACCAAATTTGTCAAATTTTGAGTGTTGGGTCGAAACTTATGCCCATTTGAATATTTGAATCGAATCCATACAAAAAAGGCAGAAAAACAAGTTTTGTAAAATGGATTTTTAGGCCTGAAATTCACTTTTCACCTTATGCGAAAAAATGGAAAATCACAAAATTCCCCACAGCACCACAAGCCCGAAATTCACTTTTGGTAAAATTTCCTCCGCATACCCGCTTAGTAAAACAAATCATCCCGGGCCCACCGCCCTGCATTTTCCCCTTTGGCGAAAATTCCTCCCCAGGTCCGTTGGTCCACTTTGACCTGAAACATGGCCACGTGTCCCTTTTGTTTTGGCGGGGGTCATATGTCTGATCCTAGACACATGGAGGCTCAGCGCACATTTGAGTCTGCCCCTTGATTTTTAACCTTTGGAGTTGCGTCGAGATGACACGTGGCTCTTCCACTGCTTAGCTCTATTTCTTTTATACTTAGTCGATTTGGGTTGGCTCTATCTTTCTCGGTCCCTTACTTCGTGGCAGGCTAGCACATGTTTGGGGTTTCCATTTTGGGTTGTGCCTTAGAAGTTTCACCGATGAGACATGTGGAAGCTTCCGTTGGCCCTTCCATACTTAGCCAATTTAACGACTGACTTTGTCCCTTTTTTGACTCTGACCATGTGGAAGACAAACGTTAGTTTGGGGAACCGTCTTTGGAGTTGATATTTGACGTTGCGTTGTGCTAACACATGGAGGCTTCCACCGGTTCTTTATACTTAGTCAATTAAATGACTGGCTTTGTCTCCTTTTTTTGACCTGGGACACGTGGAAGCTCTGCGCTCGCTTGGAGAACCGCTTTTAGATTTACCTTTGAAGTTGCGCAGAAGAGACACGTGGCATCTTCCGCTGGCTCATAGACTTTTCAACGGTCAGTGTGACTTTTGGGGACTCTGAACACGTGGAGGGTCAGCGCTTGTTTAGGGACTTCCTTTTGTGCTTGGCTTTTGGAGATGCACCAGTTGGACGCGTGGAGGCCTCCATTGTCTCTTCTTTCCTTAGCCGATTCAACGGCCATCTCTGCCCCTTTTTTGAATTTGACCACGTGGTGAGCCTGCGCTCACTTGGTAACCCACTCTTTGGACCCAGCCTTGGTGTTGTGCCGATGAGACACGTGGAAGCCTCCGCAGGCCTATCCCGAGCTTGGACTTTTCAATGACTAATTCTACCTTTTTGGGCTTGGGACATTTGGAGGGCCTGTGCTTGTTTGGGACTGGATTTTGGGCCGTGCCTTTTGAATTTGTGCCGATGAGACAAGTGGAATTTTCTACTAGCTTTGTCGTTCATCCCCAAGTCAACTTGTATGTGGCTAAGTCCGAAAACTTTGAGTCTTTCCCCATTTTCCTCTTGTGAGCCTCTGGTTTCCTCTGACGTTGTTAGCCTCCTTTTCCAACCCTGCTCCTCCATTATAGAGTACCTAGTTTCTTTGACGATGTTCGCCCCCCTTCATCGACTCTCCTCCTCCATTTTTGAGCTTGTCTGCCCCTTCAAACTTGGGATCGATTGTAGGATTTGAAATGGGACTCGCATGACAAAGCCGACCCTTATATTTTTCTGTGTGGGATCAAGTTTGACCATTTTTTTCCGGGGGGAAAAATTGGGATAACAGAAAGCACAAGGGACATCTCACAACCCAACAAGAAAATAAATCTGATGAGGAGACATTAGAAGGAGCCCATGGTGGTAAGGACCTTGTACTTGTCTCTCATACTTCACAACCTATGAAGAGAGTCTGGTTGATAGAATCTCGTACAAGTAAGCACATGTCAAGTGACAAGGATCTGTTTGATTCACTCGACAAACAACCCACTAGAGATCACGTTCGGATAGTAGATGAAAAAGAGTACGTTGCAGAAGGAATAGGTAGAGTCACCATCCCTCTAGGACCATGAAAATGTACGCTTACAAAGGTACTATATGTTCTTGGATTGACTAACAACCTCCTGTCAGTAACTCAACTATTGATTCATCACCTAAAGGTAGAATTTATTTTCCAAAATGCCATCAAATCATGTTTGATCTCGCGATAAGGTAAGATTATTGCTAGAGCATTTCTAAAAGATAAGTTATTTGCTTTAGATACTATTTCATCCTCTGCAATAGCTTTATCTGCATCAACAACACAATCTACTACACTCTAGCATTTTAGATATGGACACTTGTCAGCTAGTTCATTGCATTAGATGATATCAAAAGAAATGGTTCATGGACTACCCAAAATTTCCAATTCCTTACTTCTTTGCCCTGGTTGTCTTGCAAGAAAACAACACATGGATCCATTTCAGGCAAGCACCTTCCATGCCAAGTAACTTTCTGGAGGTAGTTCATACTGATCTGAATGACCCTCTGCCTACTTCGTTTTCAGGATTTAAGTACTTCCAACTATTCATGGATGACCACTCTCGCAATATGTGGGTTTTTTTCCTGAAGAAGAAAAGTGAGGCTCTTTAACACTTTAAGAACTTCTATCATTGTGTTGTGAAAGAGACCATACAACCACTTCTTCTACTTCACTGAGATTGAGGGGGGGGAATTCACATCAAACAAGTTCTTGGAATTCATAAACCAGAAATGCATAAAGTAGACCCTGATTGCTCCCTACACACCCCAGCAGAATGACATTGTTGAGCGTCGCAATCATTACATGATGATGGAGATGGCTCGCTGCATGCTATCAACTACAAATCTAGAAGAATGCTATTGGGATGAAGCAGTACAAACAACTATATATCTACTCAATAGGGCACCGAAAAAGATTCTACAAAATATAAATCCAGAAGAGGTATGGAGTGGTAGAAAGCCATCAATTTCTCATTTGAGAGTATTTGGCTGCACAACATACATGCATGTCCCAACTCAAAAGAGAAAGAAGGTTGAGCTAAAGACACTCCTGTGTATCCTACATGGCTACAACACTACCTCGAAGGCATATCATCTCATGGATTCTGAGACAAAGAAAATATATGAGATTTGGGATGTGGTTTGTGACGAGTCATCCTTTGACTCTGTAGTGACATCAGAAGAACCATTACCAACCATCTCTCACCGACTAGTCTCTGAATTAGATGAACTGCCAGAGGAGACTACTTAGAGAAAAGAAATACTTCCAAGAGAGCTATTTTTTGACCTTGGAGAACTGGAGAATGTGACTCCACATAAATCCACATGGAAACGACATAATTCTTCTCAAAAGAAGCCAAGTTCTTGTCTGAAGTTGGTACAAAGTACCATTAAGGACTCACATTTGCAACAACTCCCAGATACATCATCTTGAGTCAAAACAAGGAGTCAAACAAGAAATGAGGTAAACTTTGCACTCATGAGTTCACTGATTAATAGCTCCGAGACAGAAAATGTTCGTAAAGCACTCAATCAACCTCAGTGGAAGGAAGCCATGGATACAGAATATGCCTCACTTATGAAAAATTGGACATGGGAGCTTGTCGATCTGCCTACAAGAAAGAAACTCATAGGTTGCAAATGGGTTTTCAAGACAAAATATAAGGCAGACGGATCCATCGAAAAACATAAATCACATCTTGTAGCAAAAGGATATACTCAGAAAGAGGACATCGACTATGAAGAAACCTTTGCACCCACTACAAAGATCAATACAATCAGAGTTATTTGTGCATTGGAAACAAAGAAAGGATGCAAACTTCAACAAATGGACGTCAAGAGTGCGTTCCTAAATGGTGATATGAACGAAGAAGTGTATATGACTCAACCTGAAGGATTTTTTGATGAAGATCATGCTAAGAAGGTATGTCGTCTCATCAAATCATTGTATGGACTGAAACAAGCTCCAAGGGCATGGTATATCAAGATTGACGATCACCTTTTGCAGCATGGGTTCACTCATAGCCCCTCAGATTCAAATTTGTATATAAAGAAGGTAGGAAAGGAAATTTTCATTCTTGTTGTGTATGTAGATGATCTTGTGATTACTAGAAGTTTAGAAGATCAGGTTGATATTGTGAAGAATGATCTCAAAAGAACCTTCGACATGAAAAATTTGAGGCTACTACATTACTGTCTTGGCTTGGAAATATGGGGAAAAGGATCATCAATTTTTTTTCTCCTAGATAAAGTACACGAAGACACTCCTGCAAAAGTACATAATGTCTGATTATAAACCTATATCCACTCGCATGGAGAAAGGATTACAACTTTCAAGATTCCCGAATTCACCTCAAGTAGATGCTACTCTCTATAGGCAATTTTTTGAAGGATACTTGACATATACCAGACCAAATTTATGCTATGTTGTTAGCTATCTTTCCATATTCATGCAGGAACCGAAGAAATGTCACTGGAATGCAGAAAAGCATGTTTTGAGGTATGTCTGAGGTACAATTGATTATGGTCTAGAATATAAGAACCACATGGGATTTGTTGATGACAAGAAGTCAACTACAGGATACATATTTCATCTCGGATCTAGACCTATCTCCTAGATAAGGAAGAAGCAGAATGTTGTTTCTATCTCATCCACAGAGTCAAAATATCACGCCACATGAGGAGATGTGTGCGAAGTGATATGGTTACGTCACATTTTGAATGACCTGGAAATTCCTACAAAATAGTCTCCTATTCTCTATTGCGATAACTAGAGTGTGTTGAAGCTTGTGCAGAATCCAGTTTTTCATGAACAAACAAAGCATATTCAGATTGATTGTCAATTCATTCGAGAGCACGTCTTTAACCATCACATTCAATTCCAGTATTGTCCTACATAAGCACAAGTTGCTGACATTCTCAAAAAATCTCTTGGAAAAGTGAAATTTGAACTTTTTAGGGGTCACATTTGCAAGAATAATATAATTAGGGGGGGAATGTTAGCATAAATATACGTAGGATTTATTTTATATAATTAGGATATTTTTTTTCTTGTTTATTCCATTATTCTCTTGTAGATAATAATATCCCCTTACATTGTGGAGAGTATTGTTAGCTATCCTTCCTATAAATATTGTATTCGCTTCTTAAATAAGAAAGAATAATAAGAGATAACAAATCTCTATTGTCTCTCTATTTCTGCCTCACACATGAAATGCAAATGGTTATGACATTGCGAATGGAAAATAAAATGTCTTTCAACTTTCTCTCTCATCCATACTCTCTCTATAGTACCAAAATATTAAGTGTAACTGAATGTGAAAATGTGAATGCATGAGAACTGAACTTTGTCTTCCTCCCTTTCCCAAACTCTCTCTCTCTCTCTCTCTCCTATTTAATTGAAAATTTCAAAAATGATGAATGTGTGGATTAATGGTTGAGTGTAGGGGATTTCCATACTCAGTGCTAGGAATTTTTTTGATATGATATGTTGTAATTAATGATTTTTCATTGTAAAGTTATATTTATCTTGCAATAAATGTATTACCATCGAATAATGATATGTATTGTTGTTCGAAGAATTGTTCTTTGTATATTTTTAAAAGGGAATGCCAATGTGGCTATATTTTATAGTGTCAAATTGGATGTGAAGTTGTGCTCAATTTTGTATCTATGTTATAAAGGTATTGATTAAATATTTTGTTATGTTAATTATTGGTATATTTCCTTAACACCTACAATTATAGGTAGAATCTCCTCTCATCAAAATGAATGAAATTAAAAGAACGAGTTAGAATGCCTATTATACTTCCTCCCCCATTTGAGTCTTTTTCCAGTGTATAAAACATTGATTGTGTAAATAAAATACTTTGATCTCATTAATCATCTTCATTCTTCGCACCTAAGATGTCTTATTAAGGTCCATTACCTTGAAAATTTTATGTGGTGGTGTGTATATGTTGTGAAACCTATCATATTGGGATGAGTGAGGTGATTATGTCTAGGTGTGTTATGGTTGACCATATCATGAATAAGTTTAACCCCTTTGTGTGTAATTTGCCTTGGTACCCTAGTGGGTGGCCAAAGCCATGTAAGATAGTTTGTGGTTGTACCTACAATTGATTTCTTGTGAGATATAGATTATGTGAGTGGAGACTACGTGTCAAATTACTTACATATTTACACAAAAATTGAAATAGGTCCTTAGGAGGCTTTTGAAATGCATAAGATTGTTTGGGATATCTCTCTTACAATATACTCTTACGCTTCCATGTCTAAGAGCATTGAAATGAGTTGTCTTGTCCAAGGTCATACTCCTTGTAGTCTTAAATCCCTAGTGTTATGTAAGTTTTATAGGAATCACATTTGTTCAAAAATGATGTTAATATAGGACCCAAGTAACCACGTAATCGTAGTCAGTAAAAGGGTAACTAAGATTAAACTAAGAATGACCTCTATGAAAATGGTATGCCATTGAACGTTGTCAAAACAAACTAAAATTTCAAATGTGATCATAATATGAATGTAATGAAGTAGATCTCCATGAATAATACAACAACCTAATAAACTGGAAAACCAAATATGATGTATGATCACATGCTTTGTATGCATGAATGTGGTTAAACAACGATGCTAACAAAATAATGAAATGTAGCCTTGAGAATGGGATAACTTTAGTTGTGGCCAAGGTATTTTGAGTTAAGGAAATTGCACTCTAGTTGTACTTGTAAAATCTAGTAGAACCCTTGGTGTAGATAGAAATATATTAAACATATAATTACTTAGGAAGTAGAATTTATGGTTGAAACATGTAATTAACCCATTAATATTGAGAGTAAATCCTTAAGATGGTGAAACAAAAAGTTTTAAATGTGAAATTCGTCACTTAAATTCAAAGAAAATTCTCTATAATGGGAACACAGGTGTAATGTACCCTTCCATGCGCAATATGATTGTGAAAATATGAATTCCAAATTGGAACAACAGATTGTGAATCAAGAATGATACAACTTAATTAGTTAACCTTCATAGTTATTTTTAATAACTTGAAGATGAAAATAGTGTATTTTTCGTATTAAACAATGTTATGAATGAACTCATGATATGTTTTCTATTGATCTAGTAACCTTCCTTTTTCTTCCTGTCAAATTTCCTCCTTGTAACGAGAGTATTTTTTTCAAACTAAGTAAACACGAATCTTTCAAAAAAATACTTAAGTCAAATATTAGAAGACACACGTGCCTATATATGTTCCTAATCACAATCATGTTATATAAAATTATTTCCATAAGAAAAATGAGCATATTCTAAAATAACCACTATAGATGAAATGTTAAACAAAATCATCTGGTCTTGTTGTAACAGAACAAAGGGTCCCATGTTATGTTGTCTTTAGAAAATTATAGTCAACTAATAAAAATAGGATTGCAATAAATATTTCACCTTGAAAAATGGTGTGTTATGGGAAATTCTTGTGAGTAAGTGTATATTGTAGTGGGTAGTTGTTGTAACTTGTCATTTTTGAACATGTGGCTTCGATGTATATATGATGTTATCATGTTGTCTATGTGGGTCAATATTTTGTGTAAGTGTCATATGTGATGTGAAGTTTATCTATTGGACTCCATGTGGCGTTGTGTAGTGAGCATTCAAACAAAAAAATTCAGATAATTTTAATGTTGTATTAGTGTGTCAAATATTTGGGCATTACATATGGTATCAAAGTAGAGGTTCATGCTTTCAATCCTTTGGGATAGATAAGCGTTGTGATGATCTTGCATGGTGGTGGTGGAGATAGGAAGAGTAATGTCATATATGTTGTGATGTGGATGATGTTGTAATTGTGATATTATGAACACATGTGTTGCGTATGTCACTTAGTGCATATTTGTTATTATGTTGATGTGTTTGTGATGAGAGTATTCACTCTCCCTTTCGTGGATTCAATGAGGAGTTCACATGTGATGTATGACCTTGTTGTGTGTGAAAATAAGAATATTGTAGATTGTGGAGTGTTGGAGTGTTTTGGTTATTCAGTGATATGTAGGTGTGTTGATGTGTTGTATGAAAAAATTGGTGTATAATGAATTGGATTGTATCGTGATGTTGCAACCATGTAGTGATGAATCATGTGGATCACCATGTTGTATTTCAATTGACTATATGTTGTAATGTTAGTCATTGTGTTTATCATATATATAATTTTTGTATCATGTGATGGTTCATGTCGTGAATTAGGGGCATATGGTGATCGTATGACCCCTATTGTACAATGATTGCACTTTGGTTGCATTATGTGAAAATGTGATGTATTATAACTTGTGAAACTAATTATTCTGATACACCTTGTATATATACCATGCATAAGACACTATGGTTAATGTGTGTGAATCACCATCGTGTTAGTAATGTATTTATTTGTTATGTTGTGAACCTTACACTAACCAACCCTAAGGGAAAAAATTGGTAAAAATTGTATTTTGGAGAGAGGAAATGAGTACCATTGACCGGTCACTTGAGCTCAGTATGAGATAGGAGTTGAAGTCTTACATAGAGTGAAAATCCAACTTTGTTTATTATGTATGGTACATTACCGAATGGGCACCATATATATTGTGTTTCACAAACACCTTAGGCTCCGTAGATGGTGACCAATACTATTGTATCTCTCCCTATATGGTTTTTTATAGATGGCCTGTATATACCTTAGTATTGGTGTACTATTAACCATTCACTTGAGTCGAGTACGAGATATGGAGTGCAATCTTACATAGATTGAAAACCCACTTCTATTGGTTTGGTATGTATGGCCACCATTTATATTGTGTTTTATGAACACCTTAGGCTCAGTGAATGGCAACCTATACACCCCCCTCTCAGACTATGTTGAGACTATGTTGAGCCTTGATGGAGTATGAAGGGATGATTCATGAAGAGATGATGATAGTTATATTATTTGACGTGTTATTTTGCGAGATGAGGCTCGATATCCAATTTCCAGCAACTCGATGAGTACCCCTTTGACGTACGTATATGGCCACTTAATATTGTAATGTGTTATTTCTCTATACATATTTTATTCATAAATTGATAATTATCATTTTTCTTGTCAAAACTAGCAATTGTCTTTCTTGATGTGTTTTTTATATTTTGGGCATTTTATTTGGTTGTTGCACTATCTATCAATAATTAGCTATTTGTTTTTCTTAGTTTTAAAATTTCTTTTCGTGTTTAACAATTTTATAGCCTAGCCCAAGGCTTGAATTTTTTTTTCCTCTTAGCATTTGAAATAGATTTTTATGTTGGTTTTAATGTCGTATTATGCTAGAATAGGTTCATATGATTAATCATGGAGTGGTTGGACCTAAGGACCCAATTTATTGTATAGGGATACACCCCAAGGGCATCACAATGCCATGTAGTTTTTGAACTATGTGTTACTACACCACTTAGGTGTGGGTGACAGGGCTCTAGGTGCCTATGGCCATAGGGTGACCCGACCACATTAAATGGAGAAAGGATATGGGGCTCTATGGTTGAGTGAACCAATATTCTTTATGGGGCTCTATAGTTGAGTGACCCGATATAGAGAAATCAAGTGACGAGGCTTTATGGTTGTGTGACCCAGCTTGGTTTTGGCACTATGATTCTTTCTCTTTAGGAGGTACATGGAATTGTTCCATAATGCTTTCGGAGGTATATGGAATTGATTTTTGATGCTTTGGGAGATATATGGAGTTTTTTCATCATGTTTTGTTATGTGCAGAGTTGGTGTTATGAGTTATGTGTACTCGTATGAGTTTTATTAGGTATTGTTATGATTGAGGTTTGACACTCCTATTGGTTACTATGTACTATTGGGTATTATCTTGGCAATGTGTAGGTACTATCATGGTCATTAGGGCACATGATAACAATTGTATATGTATCATCTTGATAATTTTGTTTGTTAGTCACATGTGTGTGGTGGATTTATGCCTACAACATAATTGTTAAAAATTATTTGCTATGTGGACTACTTGTTGTCTTTCCTTAGTGGAATTAGAGGTATTATTATGTGATATAGTTGTGGAAGTATGTAGCAAGATGTATCATGGGTCGTTGTGTTGTGTTGAGTTTTGTGTGCCATCTTGAGGCCAATTATTGTTAGGAACCCATGAACATAAGACAATTGATATTTTAAACAAATAATACTAAGGGTTTGAGATTATGAAACTCTCTAATAAGAAAAGACTAATTGAGTAGTAAAGTAGAAGATAACTAACTACCAATTTTCACAGAACATTAAAATTTAATATATCATTGAAATTAGTTTTCTTCCTTGTGGTCGTGTTATACGGAAAAGTCATTTTTTTAAATGAAATGTGTCATTATTGAATTTATTTCCCACGTACACATTGAGCTTCGGTGTCATGTCACATCGAGGATGATGCTCTTATAAGGGGAGGGAAATGTAGTGCCTAACCTTTTAAAAAATAATAATAATATAAAAAGGGTAATGAGAATGGAATGTTTCAGAGGTTGGAGGAGGGCTATTTGTGTTAGGGGTGGCACATGGTCAGAGCATGGGCATCCTAAAAACCTACGAACCTGTCATTTCCTTACACAATAATTCAAGCACTATGTTTGGGATCCAATCCCGTGGACCACATGAAAGCCAGGTTATCATTGCAAATTTAGAAGCAATTAAATAGTTGCAGCGAAATAATTATTTTTTACTCTCATAATTTAATTAAACTGAATGCTACATGGAACTTTGCTAGTGGAGATCTAGTTATGGCCATTCTAAAATCAATACATTCTACGTTAAATCAGTCCTACATGGAGGGATATACCCACAAACCCAATATCTTCTTGCTTTTCTCAAATTGACTAATTTGGATTTGTATCTGTATCTGAAATGGGTTCATTGATCTCTGGGAGAAAAGGAAGCCTACTGCCATTGTTTTGGTTGTTGTATGTAAAAGAGATGAAGAACCTTGAGGATTAGGAGTGCTATATTTTAGTCTAACATCTTGTTGTGTGGATTCTTACATTCTCTTGTGGTTCGATGGAAGTAACAACCGAATTCAAAGGTAATACAAAAAATGACGCAAATGCCCCTACTTATTTTGATGTTTATGGCCCCCCATGCAAGGCCATAAGCTATTTAAATAACGCCAGAAGCCCGCACTACATTACATTTACAAGATATTCACGAGCTAATTACTTGGGTTCTTAGAGATGGAGTGATTCCATGATGGATGTTTATAAAAAATAATCCTTTGATATCAAAGGTAGTATTGCTTTATATGTCAGGCCTTGATGGATCAATGTATATGTCTCAAACTCATTTGCTAAGTAGTTTTAGGGGCTGCTGTGGTAATCTGCAGATTGTTATGGCTGTTAGCTCACTAGAAAATTTGTCTCAAATAGTAGAAAATTTATTAACTTGCAAGAAGAAAAGGAAGCACCAATATAATGCAAATGAAGCAACGAGGAGCTACATATTTATGAAGGAAACGATTGGTAGCAAAAAAAAGGACCGATTTTGTTTGCAACATTTTCATTTGTTTACTATTTGGTGTATTTAATAGCCCATATTGAGTTTAAGTCTATTGTTGTGAGCATAAATTAATTTCTAATAATATAGTTAATAAATTCGGAGGGAGTTTGTACAAAGATGCACAACATTTTAGACCAGGTTATTGGGATTACAAACCTTAATATTATATATAACCATGGTAGTATGTCTAATATCTTTTTAGTCCTTATGTGGGAACTATTAAATTATATGTAATTGTGCTGCACTAGCAGATATCAATTATGTGATGTAGTTACAAGGTGCGAATTATTTCTGGAATCCCTGAAGTTTATGTGGTTTTGTCAAATGAAGGGATTGTGAGTTTTGCGCAAAAAGGTATGGTTTTTCCCTTTTTGCTTGCACTAAATTCTAATACATCATTTCTGTTTTTTTGAATGATAGAGAATGTAACCCCAAAAATTGAAAAAATATTACCTTGATGTGAACTATTAAAACAAAAAACAAATGATCTCGAAAGTCACGCGCATGGAGCACCACACCCAAATGTACTGCAAAACTGAAACTCTTTGCACGACCCTGGTAACATGGAAAACCTTAGGGAACATTAACTGAGTTTTTTAAAATTATTTCACACTCTTGAAATTTGTATTCCTAAACCCTCTTAGATTATTAGTCACTTATGGTGACGTGGTTGTTTTAATAAAACATGATCAGTGTCAGCTTATGGTTGTTGCTTAGCTTGAGAAAAATTAAAATCCACTACCTCCTACCTTTAGAATGCCATCAAAAGAATTATAACCCACATTCTTTCCTTTTAAAATGCCTTCAGAAACTAGGTTTGCAAGAAAAATTTGGGGCCCACTAGTTTTGTGACAAGAGTTTCTCACATAATTACGATAACTAGCCGTGGATTTGTCCTTGTGACTCAAACTCTTCTTGTCATAATCGACATCCGGTAGTCAAGATGAATTATTTTTATACGGGGGAATAAGTAGAAATCATATAGCTTTATAATAATACCTAAATTGAGTGTTTTCAAGACCCAGTATGTAGGGACTTTTGATGTTTTTGCCAGTTTCCTCAACCTTAGCTAGAATCCCCTTTTTGAGTCTCATTCAACTTCTAGCCATGCGTGTGACCTTGTAATACCATTGCAATGCTGTGTATAATTTTATTTAATATTTTATCTTGTATAAATTTTTTTTGGAACATATGGTGACTTTCTCTCTCCACCCTCTTCTCTCTCTAGAAACGACTATGATACTTCATTGATTTGAAAACGTAAATGAATTGGGAAATGTGAATTATTTTGGAATGAAATGCAAATGGTTATGACACAGTGAATGGAAAATCCCTCTCTCTCTCCCTCTCTCCCTCTCTCTCTCTCTCTCCCTCTCCCCCACCCACCCTCCCTCCCTCCCTTGCTATGTTAATTATTGGTTTGTTTCCTTAACGCCTACAATGCTAGGTAGAATCTCCTCTCCTTAAAATGAACAAAATTAAAAGAACGAGTTATAATGACTATTTTACTTCCTCCCATGTTTAAGTCTATTTCTAGGGTATAAAACATTGATTGTGTTGATAAAATACTCTGATCTCATTAATCATCTTCATGCTTCACACCTAATATGTCTTATTAAGATCCATTACCTTGATATATTATGAGGTGGTGCATATATGTTGTGAAACCTATCATATTGGGACGATTGAGGTGATCATGTGTAGGTGTGTTAGGCTTGACTATATCATGAATAAATTTAACCCATTTATGTGTAATTTTCCTTGGTACCCTAGTGGGTGGCCAAACTGTTGCAAGATATTTATTGGTTGTACCTATAAGTGATTTCTTGTGAGATTTAAATTATTTGAATGGAGACTACGTGTCAAATTGCTTGCATAGTTACCCAACAATTGAAATAGGCCCTTAGGAGGATTTTGAAATGCATAATATTGTTTGGGATATCTCTCTTCCAATATACACTTATATGTCCATGTCGATGAGCATTGAAATGAATTGTATTGTGTGAGGTTGTACTCCTTATAGTCTGAAATCCCTAGTGTTACTCAAGTATAATGGGAATTACATTTGTTCCCAAATGATGTTAATACAAGATGCAAGTAACCATGTTATTGTAGTTAGTTAAAGGGTAACTAAGATTAAACTAAAAATGATCTCTACAAAAAATGGTGCGCCATTGAACGATGTCAAAACCAACTAAAATGTCAAATGTGATCATGAAATGAGTGTAATGAAGTAGAGCTCCACGACTAACACAACTAATTAATAAATTATAAAAGAAAATATGATGCGTGATGACATGCTTTGTATGCATGAATTTGGTTAAACAATGATGCTAATGAAATAATGAAATGTAGCCTTGAGAATGGGATAATTTCAGCTATAGCCAAGGTCTTGTGAGTTAATGAAATTGCACACTAGTTGGACTTGTAAAATTTAGTAGAACCCTTGGCATAGATAGAAATATATTAAACCTAGAATTACCTAGTAAGTAGAATTTATTGTCAAAACATGTAATTAACCTGTTTCATTTGAGAGTGAATCCTTAAGATGATGAAATATAAGTAGTTTGAAATGTAAAATTCATCTCTTAAATTCATAGAAACTCTATAATGGGAACACAAGTGTAATGTACCCTTCCATACGCAATATGATTTTGAAAATATGAATTCCTAATTGGAACAACAGATTATGAATCAAGAATGATACAACTTCAATTAGTTAACCTTCATAGTTGGTTGTAATAACTTGAAGATGAAAAGAGTGTATTGTTAGTATTAATCAATGTTATGAAATGAACTCGGGATAGATTCTCTATTGATCTAGTACCCTTCCTTTTTATTCTTGTCAAATTTCCTCCTTGTAACGAGAGTTATTTTTTCAAACCAAGTAAACATGTCTCTTTCAAAAAAATCGTTAAGTCGAATATTAGAAGAAACATGTGCGTATATACGTTCCGGATAGCAATCATGCTATATAAACTTATTTCCATAAGAGAAATGAGAAAAATTCTAAAGGAACCACTATAGGTGAAATGTTAAACAAAAATATGCAGCCTAGTTCTAAAGAAACGAAGGGTCTCGTGTTATATGTTCTTCATACAATTATGGTCAACTAATAAAAATAGGATTGTAATAAATATTTCACCTTGAAAAATGATGTGTTGTGGGAAATTCCTATGAGTAAGTGTACATTGTAGTGGGTGGTTGTTGTAACTTGTCATTTTTGAACATGTGGCCTCGTTGTATATATGGTGTTATCGTGTTGTCTATGTGGGTCTAGGTTTTGTGTAAGTGTCATATGTGATGTTAAGTTTCTCTATTGGAGTCCATGTGGTGTTGTGTAGTGAGCATTCAAACAAAAAAAATTGGATAATTTTATTGTTGTATTTGTGTGTTAAATTTGTGGTAGTACATTATAGGTCTATTTTGTATAGAATAGTCACATTATTTTGTGCACAACATAGTCACATCTTTTTCATATTGGTAATATAAAATAGTTTCATGTGTTATAAAATTTTTGTAAATTTTAACTAGGTCTTATTTTACTTTCAGCTTTTAAGATACAATGGTCTGTGACTTGGTAGACTAATAGTACATTCACGTTTTTATAAGATATTTTAATTTTATCATTAAAAAACTATAATTTACAATTTCTCGCCTACTAATAATTTTTTATAGAATTTATATTTATCATCAAATATATATGAGTGAGGATTTTCTAAAGTTCTAAAATGTACTTAGGAGTCATATTCAATTCTAAAAAATGTCATTTTTTAGAATAACTATTTATAACGGTTAGCTCATGATAACTTAAAAGTACGGTCATATAAATTCAACAAAAATCAATAATATTACTGAAGCTTCAAATTCTCGAATGAGCTCCAAGAATTCATGAAGCAATTATAAAACTTGGGTAATGAGTTAGTGACACTCAAAATGTAGCAAGCTCAAAATTTCAGACCATATCTGCCTCAAACTCAACCCAATAGACCTCCATATCAGCCTAATAGGCCACCCATTCAAATTGCAAATCAGAATCAAGTCAGGCCTCCTACTAATAGACCATTCCAACCTTACAATCCTAATGTTGCATCCACATCTAGAGCTTTGGTACCAATGCAAAATAACATGTCTCAAGAATATGATGGTGTATCCCATGCAATCAACCTCATAATCAGTCAATGTGTTTTAATGGTGCCTTGAATCAAGATATTATGGTAACAATGGTGGGTGTAGAACAAGAGACAATCCAAGAAGGAAATAAGCAACATGAATCAACTCAACAAGAATTACCTTTGAATGAGACCACACTTGTCAATTGGTAGGCTGAAGATTTTTGTGGTGTGAACCAAGCCCCTTCTCAAAATGTAGTGTCTAATACATAGTTCAAGAGAAGGAATATTGGAGGACAGTCACAAAATTCAAATGATCTGCAACATCCTATTAATCCATAAGGTATTAGCAATCAACATGCAGTTCCTAATGTGCAAGGTCAGCCCAAACCACCTTCTAAGCTAGCCCAAGCGCCCGGTGTAACAACTTATGCTCAAGAGAAGACAGTGAAAGGCAAGGGGCATAAGAGATATAGTTCATATCCATTCAAAATCATTGAGAAGATGAATAAAATGAATGTAAACATCTCAATGTGGGAGTCATTAGCTATCCTAGGACAAAGAGACCTATTGCAAGCTGTTATGGCAAATTGGTCAGCATCAAATCAGCCACCCAATCAACAAGACAAGGTACTTACCAATGCAATTTAACAAGGAGCATCAGATCGAGGAGGCCATCAAGGTAAAAATTTGAAGCCCCCTCCATTCTATATCTCATTGATCATAGGAGATAAGTTGATACATAATTGCATGATTGATTTGGGAGCAAGTAGCTTGGTCATGCCGAAACAAATAGCTGACCAGTTAGGTATTCAATATGAAGTCATCTCCAAAGGCGTAGTGTAATTAGATGGAACAACAATAACAATGGTTGGAGTAATCAAATATTTGAGCCTCAAATTACATGCATATCCCAATATAACAGTGTTGCAAGATGTATCTGTCATAGACTTGCCACCACTCTTTGTATTGTGTTTGTCAATAGACTTCACTACTAAAATTGGGGGCTATTTGTCTGCTGATTGGTTACACATGTTGTTTAGAATGAGGTATGGGGCTACGGCCACAATCAGATATGAGCCTATTGAAAAATTTCACATAGAGCCTCATGTACCGAGTCTAATTAATACAAAAATTTTAGTATTTGATTAAGAGGATTACCCAAGCACCTATGAGGCAGATACCAAGGTTGGAAGTATTGTAGACTTGACTCTCTATGAATGGGAAAACAAAAGGGAATGCTTCTGACCCTTAGAAAGAAATGGAGGAATCTGAGCTCGGAGTCTATTGTTTACATGCAGAGAATCATTCTCTCCCTAGCATCACCAAGACATATCACAAAGATGATAACGAAGTATGGCAGTTATTCTTAGATGGCTCAAGGAGTAGACAAGGTGCAGGAGGAGGAGCTATGCTCATTTCACCACAAGGTATGAAATACTACTCAGCTTTCTGTTTCCACTTTGTTTGCTCAAATAACACAACTAAGTATGAAGCCTTAGGTCACAGATTGCATTGGGAAAGAAAGAGAGGCATTAAAAACTTACAAGTATTTGGTGATAGTGAGCTAATTGTGAATCAAGTCAGAGGGCAACACGCTGTAAAGAATGACCTACTCAAGAGCTAAAAAAATAGGGTATGGGGATTAATTGAAGACTTTGAAGCTTTCAACATTGTGTCCATACCTAGGAAAAAGAATGAAGATGTAGATAGGCTTGCGGTAGTTGGAGCAACATTTGATGTGGTTGACAGTATCAAGAGGAAAAACACAACCACATATCCATGTGATTGTAAGGCCAACAGTTCTAGACAATAAAACAAGCTGGCAGGTGTTTGAAAATGATCAACAAATCAAAAATTTCCTACAAAAAGAGGTTGAACTCTCATCTAGGAATCAAGATAAATTAGATCAGCAGTACGGGGATCAAGTAGTGTAGCTGCGGACCAACAAGCTTCCCAGAGGTCTGGTGACATTGGAGTCAATATTCAACCCTAATGACTAGTTTTGTAAAGAGAGAGAAAAAATTAAGGTCAAGGGAGATGATTTAGAACCTATTTTTGTTGGGGAAGGAAAGACATTCCAAATTGGCAAGGTGGCCACTGAGAGAGAGATATATGAATTCATACAACTTTGCCAATAATTTACAGATGTTTTCACCTAGAGTTATGAAGACATGTGAGGATCCAATCCAAAGTTGGCACAACATACAATAGAACTGGATCCAGAAGCTAAGCCCATTAGGTAGAAGCAAAGACCAGTCAACCCACACATTGAGCCTCTAATGAAGAAAGAGTTGAACAAATTGATATAGGCAAGCATTATATTCCCAATCAAGCATTCAAGATGGGTTGAAAAATTGGTACCAGTCAGGAAGAATAATGGAGAAATTAGGTTGTGCATGGAATTTCGAGACTTGAACAGAGCATCTCTCAAAGACCACTACCCACTCCCTTCAATGGAACAGATCTTATAGGCAGTATCCAACTCAAAAAGATTTTCTCTCTTGGATGGATACTCATGGTATAATCAAATAATGGTGAAAGAAGACGACCAGTTCAAAATGGATTTCACCACTAAGTGGGGCACCTATGTCTACAAGAAGATGCCATTTGGATTGTATAATGCTGGGGAGTAAGTGCAGCAAGTTGGGGGACAAAAAAGGGGTCATAAGTGGACATCATATTGCAAATAACAACATAATATCAACTCGTAGGGATTATTAGCAATGCATACACTCAAAATTAGAAAACCTTATATGAATATGAATCGTAGCATCCAGAATCTAGTTTCTAAACTACTATTTTTTAAAAAAATTAGACAAGTTTAGCTATATTAAACACTCAAAATTCAATGACTTGGTATTTTTTTTAAAAATGCCTATAAGATTGTAGTCCGTTTGCCCGTGATTTGGATGACCAAAAATTGATATATATTTTTTTCCTTTTGTGAGAAGTTATATGCCGCTATCTATCTTGGGATGGATTTTATTTTGTATTTTTTGAGCAATATTTTATTTTTTATGATTTTTTCCGTGAAAGTGATCTGAAAACCTTAAGAAAACAAAGCACTTTCCGTTTGTCTGCCATAACTTCATCAAAAAATAATGAAATCAAATAATTTTTTTTGTTAACATGTATATAATTTCATCACGGTTGGGATGGTATAAGTTTTATCAAATTTTGACAAGTGAAAAAAAATTTGCAGTCTTAAATGTAGACATAAACATTTACGAGAAAAAGTGTCTTAAAGACCTAGTATTAGTAAAAAATTATAAAATGATATTTATCATATTTTATTCACTTTAAAATCAATATTTTTACAAAGCCAATAGTATCCCCTACGTGATGGTCCCATTTTTATGACATATTTTTGACTTTTTCAGCATGGTTCAAGTCTGCGGAAGACTAAATTTGATGTTTTGTTGTTTTTGATGTAAAATTCAGGATTTGATGTCCACTTAATTATCCCCCAACTTGCTGCACTTACCCCGGGCCACCTTCCATAGGGCGATGGACATGGCATTCAATGGGTTGATCAAAGAATAGTACTGATATACCTTGATGATATCACTGTGTTCTCCAAAAATGTAGCGGATCACCTTTTCCACTTAAGATAAGTATTTCAAATATGTAGGAGATTTGGGGTATCATTGAATCCCAAAAAATGCATATTCCTGGCTCACAAAGGCAAGCTCTTAGGCCATATTGTGTTAAAGAAAGGATTGATGATCAACCCAGAAAGAGTTGAAGCAATTCGAGCATTTCCCTTGCCAAGTCATAAGAAGGGTCTTCAGAGATTTCTAGGAAGAATCAATTTTTTCTGTCGGTTTGTGCCAAATTTTGTTGCTTTTGTGAATCCAATAACACTGATGTTGAAGAAGAGCATGAAATTTAGGTTGACAGTTAAGGGAAAAGAAATTTTTGAAGCCATCAAAGAAGCCATATCCCAAGCTCCAACTCTCATCAATCTAGACTTCTCCAAGGACTTCATGCTTTATGCCTTTGGTGGCGGGGACATAATTTCTACAATCTTAGTGCAACAAAAAAAAGAGGGATTTCAACAACCAGTTGCCTTATTCAGTAAAGGCTGGGAGGACTATGAAGTGAGGTACTCATTCATCGAGAAACATATCCTTGTAGTGATCAGGAGCTTAAATAACTTCAATCACCTAGTCTCAAATAACAGGATCCAACTATTAGTTTCTCATGTGGGAGTCAGGGACTTCCTTTTGAACAAGGATGTGAATGAGAAATGTGCAGGATGGATCACTCATGTCATGGAATATGACATTGAAATTAAGGTCACTAATATGGTCCATGGAAAATGACTATGTGAACAGCTAGCCTCGAGTCAACAAGTTGATGCAAGAAATGAAAATGGAGTTGTCTTGGTACTACAAGATGGTCAAGAACAAGCAAATGATAATGTGTCTATTCCTTGTTGGACTCAAAATGTGATACACTTCCTACAAACATGCCTATGCACTCTCAAAATGAGCAAATCAAAGAGGAGATACTTCATATTATAAGCCATTCCATATGTGCTTTTTGATGGTGTTTTTTTCAAAAGGGACATCAATAGTGTTCTACGGAGATGCATCAAAACAGGTCAAATGGAGAAGGTGTTACATGATTTTCATGATGGAGAAGCCAGAGGTCATTTTTCTCTGTGATTAACATCTCTCAAGATAATGAAGGAAGGATACTATTGGCCCATGGTGTTTAGTGACTATTACACTTAGATTAAGAAGTGTAAAAAATGTGCATTCTTCACAGGCAAGGAAAGATTAACAACACTCCCGTTGCACCCAATTTCAGTCGACCAACCTTTCATTCAATGGGGATTAGACTTCATTGGGGTCATCAATTCAAACTCAAGCCAAGGCCACAAGTGGATCCCCACAACAATAGACTATTTCACCAAGTGGACCGAGGCGATAGCACTCAAAGAAGCAAACGAGTCTAGCATACTAGACTTTTATGAAGGGATAGTGACTAGGTTTGGAGTACCAACCACTATCATATCAGAAAATGCATTGGCATTCCTAGGTTCCAAGATCACAGAATGGGCTGTCAAGAATGGGATCTACTTGAGCACCTCTTTGAATTATTACCCACAGGGTAATGGGAAGGCAGAGTCCATGACCAAAAATTTGGTAAGAATCATTCGAAGGACTCTAGATGAAAATCAAAGGACATGTCATACTAGGATCAAATCAACCTTGTGGGCTGATAGGATCACACCAAAGAGGTCAACAGGGAATTCTCCCTACAAGTTGGTCTACGGGAAAGAGGAAATGTTTCCTATATCATTAGAACTTCCTGCATTAGATCTCATAAAGCAGTTAGAGTTTTCTGAATTCGGACCAATGGACGATAGGTATGTAGAGATAATGGAATTAGAGGAAATCAAGGAGCATGTAGTTCAAACAATGAAAAAGGATCAAGCCTTAGTTAAGAGGTGGTTTGACAAGAGAGAAAGAGTAAGGACCTTTCAGGAAGGGGACTTAGTTCTAAAGTGGGATGCATATCGGGAAAAGCTAGGAAGACATTCTAAATTTGATGCTATTTGGAGTGGCCCCTACATGGTCACAAGATGTAAAAACAACAATCCCTTCCAATTGTATACATTGGATGGAGAGGAGCTTCCGATTCTAGTTAAAGGGATCTACCTTAAACATTCCTAGTAAAAAGGAATGGTTTCACCCTTGTAAATATTACCCTAGGGTTTTGATTCTTCTAAGTGCATATGTACATTTGTCTTGTTATAGTTTAGGTTTCAGTTTCCCTAAGTGCTTTGGCATAGGTTTTATTTCTCCTCGGTTGAATCATTATGTAGATCAATGTGCCCCTAAAAGTGAATGTTGTAGCAGTTCATTTCAGGGGCACATGAGCGTTTAAGGATCAAAGAGTGTAAGCAGTTGGGTTTAAGTTTCAAAAGTAAGATCAGTATCAGGATATCATCCATGACTCCATGCCTAATGGATACTTGAATGCCACTGATCACTTCATCTAGAGCAGGCCGTGAGCTGCCAAATTGTTATCCAATTTTTCCCCTCAGGTAAAATTGATCAAACATGACCCTGCATAGGAGAAAATTGAAGGGTCAGTTCAGTCATGCGAGCCCACATTTTAAATCTAACAGTCAGGTTACAGGTAGGCTTGACAATGACAGTGGAAGGTAGTGTTCACTCGGGCCCAAATCGGCTAAGTATAAAAGAGCCAGTGGAAGCCTCCATGCGTCAGCTTGGCGCAGCTCCAAAGGTAAAATCCAGAGGTAGACCCAAATAAGCGTAGGGCCCCCACGTGTCCAGAGTTCGAAAAAGTTACACCGGCCATAAAAAATTCAAAGTACCAATGGAATCCTCCACGTGTTAGCTCAATGCAACTTCAAAGGAAGAATCAAGAGTGGGTTCCCAAATGAGCGCAAGATCACCACGTGGTCAGAGTAAAAAAGGGGCAGAGCCAACCATTGAATTGACTAAGTATAGAAGGTTCAACAGAAGTCTCCACATGCCTCATCGACGTAAATTCAAAGGCAAAATCCATAGGCATACCCCAAGCGAGTGTAGGCTCGCCACGTGGCCAGAGTTTGAAACGGTTTCACCGACGGTTGAAAATTCCAAACTCGAGACAAGCCAGTGTACGACACCACGTGTCTGATCGGTGCACCTTCAAGGGTTGAATCTAAAGGTGGTCCCCAAATGAGCGCCAGCTCGCCACGTAGTCAGGGACTGAGAAAGGCGGCAAGCCTAAATCGGCTACGTATAAAAAGGTCAGCGGAAGCCTCCACGTGCCTTGTCCATGCAAATTCAAAGGAAAAATCCAGAGGCAGGTCCCAAATGTGTACTGAGCCTCCACGTGTCTCAGGTTAGGCATAGTGTCTCCACCAACAAGAAGGGCTTAGGTAGAGTATAAAGAAAACATAGCATGCCCGCAAATGACGCCATGTGTCAGTTTGACGCAACTTCTAGAGTGAAAAGAGGCAGCAAAATCTTAAGAATGCGTGGGGCTCTATGTAAATCTGGTAGGGGTAGACTGGGTAAGTGCATGAAGTTGATGGACAAAAATGGGGTCATCTATGGACGTCATATTGCAAAAAATAGTGAAATCTCAACTTATAGGGATTATTAGCAATGAAGTGCATTTAAAATTAGAAAAAAAATATAAATATGAATCGTAGTATCCCGAATCTAGTTTCTAAAATAGTATTTTTTTAAAAAAATGGACGAGTTTAGCTATATTAAACACTTAAAATTATATGAATTTGTTTTTTTTTTTTGAAAAAAACTTATAAGATTGTAGTTTGTTTGCCCGCAATTTGGATTATGAAATCTTGTTTTTTTTTTTCATTTGGTGAAAAGTTAGATGTAGTTGTCTATCTTGGGTTGGATTTTATTTTGTATTTTTTCGAGCAATATTTTTTTTTTAATGATTTTTTCCGTGAAAGTGGTCTAAAAATATTTAGAAAACGGAGCACTTTCCGTTTTCCCCCCCGCCATAACTCTATTAAAAATATAAAAAAAAATTTATTTATTTTTAACGTGTATAGAATTTGTCCACGCTTGGGATGGTATAAGTTTTATCACATTTTGATAAGCGAAACAAAAGTTACAGTCTTAAATGTAGACATGAACATTCACAAGAAAATGTCTTAAAAACCTATTGTTAATAAAAAATAAAAAATGATATTTATCTTATTCTATTCACTTTAAAATAAATATTTCTATGAATCTAACAGTCTCCCCTATGTGATGGCACCAGTTTTGTGAAATGTTTTCAATTTTTTAGCATGGTTCAAGTCTTTAGAAGAGCAAATTTGAGGTTTTTTAACCTTTTACACTTCATAATGACCTTCTATAGCTTTGGTTGGGGAAAAAACAAAGATTTCCCAAGGCTTAAGGTCGGCAGATAGATCCGTGATCGTAGTTTATAAAGTGCGTTCATGATTTTTTTAACACAAACCATGAGTGTGCTTTAGAAACCATGATCGTGGTTTCTAAAGCGCGCTCACGGTTCATAAATCATATTTACACACATCCCAATGTCTGAATTACCATGTGATTTTTACTCTCTAACCTTACTGTATGAATTACTGTGAAATTCTATCTTTTTCTGCACATTCTTCTTATCATTGGAAAAAAACATCATGAGAGACAAGAAATAAAGTAAAAAAAGGAAGTCATTAAGTAAAAAAACACCGAATGAATTAGAGGCTAACAAAATTCAAAATACTGAGCGAATGCGGAATCTTCATGAATCAAGAAGAGGTTCATCTTCAACCCCAACTATTGTAAGCAATGAAGAACCAGGTAATGTTTCTACTGTTAATGTTGAAGTTGAATTAAATACTTGTGATGAAGATGTTTTTACTGTCAATGTTGAAGAAGAATTAAATACTCATGATGTAGCAAATGTTGCGATTGAAGAAGATAATGAAAATGTGAATAAGGAAATTCATGTTGAAACTGTAGACAGACAAAATTTGACAAAAACACCTCCTAGGATTTTACGTAAGAAACCTAATTTTTTTATTGAAATTGATGAAATTTTTTTGAAACCAATGTCTGACAAACTTTCTAAAGACAAATCAGAAGAAAAGCCACTGAAATTTGGGATAATCATTTTGAAATTTTAAATGATTCCCAAAGATGTCAGTTGTTAGTTAGTTTGATGAAATTTATTAAAATGAGACCTACATTAAACACCTTAGGATTGATAACATCTAATATACATGGTCAAACCTGTACAATTGTTGAAAACCTTCATGATGCATATCACACTATTGGTGTCAAGAGATGCACTAGGGATAGTAATATTGTGCGTCGTGTACTTGCTACTAGTGTTGTAAGTGAATCAATAAAAAACAACGTTTGATTACACAAACAAGTCGAATGTTGCAAGTTAATCAAAAAACTCTAATGAAAGCAATTGAAAGACGTAATATCCTTCAATCACTCAATAATGCCGATTTTTGGGCATTTTCTGCTAGAGCACCGAGTAAGGACAAAAATAATTCTGATGCTATAAGAGAAGTTGTTATTCAATTTTGGCATGATAACACTAGAGTTTCACCTAATACAAGAGATGTTATAAAACAGAGAGTTGGCTCTATTAATCGTGAACCACATCCAAAGCATTTCTTAGATATGAGTTAAACTCAATTTTTTCGTAATTTTGAATAAGAGAATCTAGAAATTAAAATTAGTCAACGTTTTTTTGAAATGTTGAAACCATTCTATTTGAAAATCAACCACGCTTGCACAAGGTAATGGCTGTGATCAATAAATGAAGAAAGTGAAGGAGAGAGTGAATACTTGTTGTACATGAGGAAATACAAAGGCTTGAGGAGATATTTATGACAGGATATTCAAAGCAACAAGAGACAAGTCAAGAGAAAAAAGAGAGAACAATGGCAGAATAAGAAGGAGAAATAAAGAAGCCTTGAATACATACAAGCAAATAAAAGGAAAGAGTGGATGGTAAGTCCAAGAAGAAAAAGACAAACAATGAAAATGACAGAGAGAAGTGAATCTACTTTAAGCGATAATCAAATTGAATGTTTAACTTCTTAGTTGATTGGCATATAGCACCAAATTATAAAGAGATAAGGTGTGTACATCTATTGATTCCCTTAATTTCTCAAAAGCCATGTAAATGCTTCCCTCAATTTCTTAACAATTGTACCATGCAATGTTGCACCATAAGTAACGTTATATTTATATCATTCAAGATGAACTCTACCTCACTTATTTCTATCAATGTTCGCATTAGTTGATATGCAACAGATGAGTTTTAACTTTAAAAGAAAAATAATAATTACGTATTGCCCTTTTGTAGTTCACCTATCATGGTTTTGCTTAATGGAATAGGTTTGCTTAACAATTGTACCATGTAGTGCTCCCGGACATGGTTTTTTAATTTTAAATCAAATATACATATCTAGAACTAATAAATAGTTATGAAAGCATACATAGAAGAATATCATACATGCAATGAAATCGAATCAAACATATAGAAGTAATATCGTTATGAAAACCAACACACATGGATATATAAGAATCAAACAAAGTGTGCTCCAGACACACGTCTCTAAAAATATGTAAGTTCATAACATGTGTACATCTCGAACTAAGTGTGTCATACATATAGGACCACATGCGGTCACAAAAGGCTATATATATACAATGGACTATATGAAGAAACATGTTCACTAGGACCAGATGGCCCATATATATATCTATGTACATCCAGGTGGACTATGAATCTACTCATGAAACATCTTCCCTCTCTTCACCCTGCTAGAATTAGTACGTCCACGACCTGGGGATGTAGTGGAGGGAGATGCCACTATGATCCATGTGGTCCTAGGCATCTCTAAGCAGGTCTGCAACCTAACCTGCACATTCATAAACAACAAGTTTTTAACACCCAAAATTTTAAAATACATTCAAAATTTAGAAACTTGTACAATTTAGTTAAAATGCATGTGAAATCTTACTGCAATGTCATGATCCCTATCAATTTGTCTTTGACGCATCACAGGGACAACAGTAGCCTCACGAGGGGTAAACTACATACAAATAATTAATTTTCAAATTAAATATTTCACATACATACAAAATTTGATATTGTAGATTTAAGTAATAAGAAATAATGAACCTCCAAAATTTAACAAATTTAAAAAATTGTACCTCAGTTAGTGGATCTACAGATGCTATGGCAGTATCTACACCAGCCTCCACAATCTGCATTTATGGAGGAGTCTCTCTGGCAGTCATAAGCTATACAAAAAACATGTACAAATCAATATTAAAATCTACATGACTGCACCACATAACAGAGGTCCAAAGCATGTAATCCACGTGAACTTCCAAAATTAGAAACAAAGTGTAAAGAGAAACTAACCTGCGTAAAACTCATGTGAGGCGTGTCAGTAGCCTTAGTTCCCAGAGAAGATGATGACCCGCCAGGCTCCTGTGTATAAAAGACAAACATATTAATATATACAACATACACATGAAACATTATAATAATAATCTAGTGCAATCAAATGGAATTAAAAATGTAAGTTTGTACAACTTGAAACTTACGTTTGAAACACACCCAGCTGCAATAGCTAGCATGTTGACGCCAGATGTTTCCTTCACCGGCTCTTGCTATTTAAAATTTAAAAAATAGTTTTTTACATGTATGCACATGATGTACAATCAAATACATATATATTAAAATCTCAAACATGAATTAAACTATTGTATATATATATATATTATTTATATTTATTTGAAATTTACCTATGAAAGACCAATATCAGTGGCACCAGTTCCAAAAACACCCCCCAGCATCTCATCTATATAAAAGAAATCATGTGAACCAGCAAATGATGTCTCGCCCGCAGTGCATACGACACCACATGATCCATAGTGGTGTGGTGCTCTAGAACTGGCACCTCCACCAACATCACCAGATGCAATCTGGTCACTATGCTGGGTTAGAGTGTCAGTGAGCTTCCTCAATGCATGCAATGTGTCAATCTCGACAATCTCCTTCACTGTAGGAGGGATAACTAAAGGCGGTGGGGGTTTTGGGCCATGGGGGATCCTTGGTTGACCTACGTGTGCACCAGGTCTACTCTGTGCAGAGCCGCCTCCTCACCCAAAAAAGTCAGAAAAGTCAAAATAATTCAGGACCTCATTAAGCACGAACTTGCAATATAATTTCTTCAAAAAATAGAGAGGAAACTCATTGTTGTTGCATGGTGGATAGTAAAAAACTATCCACCATCGGTCCCAAAAATTGTTTTTGATTCGATCATCGTGGCACCAATGGATTGGGAACCGTTTGCAAGTAGCTGTAAGGGGGCATTGGTTCTCGGGTCAATAAATAATGCACAAATGAGGTATTTTATATTTTTTGTCTTTTATAGCCGCATGGGATAATTTATCCACATACCACCGCCTACAATCACCTCTAAACATATTTCATCTATGTATTTGGTTGGTTACGGAATCGACTTCACCAATCAATGTTTGTAATGTGTTGGCTAAAGTCATGCGGGACGGATTTTTGGAATGATTTTGTCTTATAGTCTGAATAAGGTTCTCAATGACAATTTTATTTTCTCAGATTCTTCCAATGATATTATCTTGTGTTCATGCTGGTTCAGTGGGGACAGAAGGAGCCACATGAGGTGGATCTATGTTTGGAGGAGGGCTTTGAGGAATGTTCGAAGGGTTTTGAGTAACGTTTTGATGGTTTGCATGATTTTGAGCTTGCCGACCAACTGACAAAACAAGAAAATTGTATACATAAACAAACATTTCAAAAAACCCATGAAAATGCAAAAAAAACCTAAAATGCAAAAAAAAAATGATTGGCTTACCTTCTCATCTTAGCGGCATGGTTGAAATCTATCATGATCCAGAAGTCTGATGAGAAATTTTGAGGTGGTATTCAAAGCTCCAGTGAAAAACGTATAGGATAAATAGCCGTTTGAAATGAAAAATGGGGAAAATGAGGACTCACGGGAATTTTTTTTTTGTCTCAGAGTTCCGCGATCGCGGTTTATAACCGCGCTCATGATTCTATTCGGTTATTGCCAAACCTGTTAAATTCATGAACCACGATTGTAGTTCCTAAATTTCGGGTTTTTATGTCCACGGAATTGTCCACCAACTTTGTGCACTTACCTGACTCTAAACCCAAAGTATGTTTGGAAAAGATTTGGCAAATCATAAAGCCACCAAGATTTTTAAATGCTTGGATATTAAAAGATTGTGAGAGTCTACATTGGGCACCCGACCTTGACCTTCAGATGACCTCAACTACGACTGGAGTAAATATAGGCCGCCATTTTTTATGCCGTCACGCTTCTCACCCACCGCCGTAATGATGTATTTCTTGCCTAACAAGAAATGGAAAACGAGGCGTGGGCTATGTCATGAAACCCATTAATTTCGTAGGTGTATTCAATGCATCTCTTCGATGGTTGAGGATGGTTTTTGGGCTTCTTCTCATCTTCTTCTCTCTTTCTTCCTATATATTGTAAGGAGGTGCATTTTTCTAAAGGTTGGACAATTCTGCTTCGCACCCTCCCTTCTTCTCTTGCCCGTAAGTGGATTTATGGAGTCCAAGCCTCCCATTCAAATTGTAATGCAAGTTTGTGCCTCTTAGCCATTGTAATGCATTGTATCAACTTTTGGAGCAATAATGCATGTCTGTGGATAATTTTTAGCTCTCTCTTGTGTTCATTATCTCCTTTCTAATCTCTCATTTTAGTCCTAGTTATTTGTGCATGGTGATTGTATTACATTTTTATGGTTTGTGTTTATTGCAAAGCAGGTGTTCAACATTCCTTTGGTGCATCAACCTTGTTAGTCTAGCTTTTTTTTTTGCATCTCCTTAACCCTGTATCCTGGGAAAGTTAGAGTAGGTTTTAGAGTAGATCCTCTGCAATATGAACTTCTGCACCTGAAAAAAATAATAGGAACCAACCTTCATTCGGAGAGCTCTCTCGATTTGAAAAGTTCCACACTTTGAGAGATGCTCCATGTTATGCAGTCACACTGAAAGTATCAACCTATCAAGTTGTAGATTTCAGGGGTGCTATGATTTTGCACCAACAAGACCACATCCCTAGATTGAATGATTTTCTTGTCCTTAATACTCCAACATTTATATCCAAGGTCATCACCGCCATAACTAATGAAAGTACTTTTTTTGATTCTTTATATGGAAAAACACCTCACATCCAAAGACTCTAAGAAATTATTAATAAAAATTATTTCCATACCAAGCCTCCTAGGGTATGCCTCCATCCAAGGCACTTAAGGGTCTTCTATTTATCAAGTAAACAACTATTCTCACTACCTTCTTCCAAGAAAGAAAGAGGCATTCCTGCATGTAACCTCATGCTCCTAGCACGTTCCATTATTGTTTTGTTCATCCTTTATGACACCCTATTCTCCTACAGAGTTTTCGGAACCATATTTTACCTACAGGTTCCATTCTCAGAACAATAATCATCAAAATCAATGCTGCAATATTCCCCTCCATTGTCTGACCTAAGACAATTTATATTAAGACATGTTTCATTCTCTACCAAGCCTTTCCATTTAACAAAATTGTCAAATACATCATATTTGATTCTAATACAATATACCCAAACTTTCTTTGTTGCATCATCAATAAAAGTGACATAATAGTGTGAACCCCTAAGAGATGATACTTGAGCCACCCCCCACACATCAGAAAGTATCAGCTCCAACTTACTCTCTTTCTTCGTAGGTCTAACCTTGAGAAACATTACTCACTTCTGTTACCCATTTAGGATGTCCTCATAAAAATCTAAACCTAATTCTGTATATCTAGGTAAATCCTTCTTTATGATCTCCATGTCGTTATGGCTCATATGACCGAGCCTATAGTTCCAAAATGTTGCATATGCTTCTGAAGCCACAAGATTACAAGCATTAGTGCTAGCAGTGGTTAAATACAATGTTCCAACCTTCTTACCTCTTGCCACTACAAGAGCACCCTTAGTAACCTTCCAAGAGTCAACTGTAAATATCATAGTATAACCATCACTTCCCAACTGCCTCACCAATATAAAGTTTCATCGTAATGTAGGCACATGTATGACATCCTTCAATAGCCATGTATTCTCATTATGCATCTTAACTTGAACAGAACCTTTTCCAACTATGCTGTAAGGCTCATCATCACCAATAAAAACATGCCCAAAATCCCCTTGAACATAATAAATAAAATAATGCCCATGTGGAGTAGCATGGAAAGAAGCCCCCAAATCTAAAACAAAAGATTCAACAATATTGTGAAAAGAAAGAATCAAAGCATCCTCACATACATTACCCATTGTAACATTTTCCTCCTTGTTTTCTTATTTTTGTTTCTTCTTATCACAAATCTCCTAATAGTCCTTCTTTGCATGGCCAAACTTTCCATAGTGCCAACATACCATCTTACTTTTGGATTTTGACCTTTCTCGATCTTCCGATTTTTCACAACTTCCTCTATTCTTTTGTCTCCATCTAGTTTCCATTGTTAAAGCATTCCCTAAAGTAGAAGATTATCTGGAGCTTTTTCGTCGTATTTCCTCGCTTAAAATCACCCCGAAAACATCCTCAAACTTCAAATTCAAGTTAGCTAGAACTGAGTTGCTTACCGCTATTACCAGGTTATTCCAACTTTCAGGTAAAGAGCACAAAATTAATAAAGCCCTAACTTCTTCATCAAATTCTATTGTAATTGAAGCTCGCATATATACAACCGTATTAAAATCATTTAAATGCTCTACTACTGAACCATTCTCAGAAATCTTCATATTTAACAAATTTTTCATTAAAAATATCTTCTTAGAGGTAGAGTGTTTTTCATACAACTTCCCTAATACATCCATCATTTGTTTTGTAGTCTTTTCCTTTGAAACATTAAATAATACCAAAGATGCAAGACACAACTAGATTGTCCCAAGTGCCTTCCTATCGAGAAAATCTCATTTTGCATCCGTCATGCTCAAGGGTTTGGTCCCTTTCCCACAAAATGGATTATAAAAATCCTTCTGATAAAGGTAATTTTCCATCTGCATCTTCTAGAGACTTAAATTTTGTCCGGTGAATTTATCAACCCTTGATCTTCCAGCATCTACCATAGCTCCCACTTAGGCTAAAACTTTCCTTGCGATTCAACACTTCAGCAAACGAAACCATGCTTTGATACAAATTATTAGGAAATAAGGGATAAAATATGTGGAACAATCCCTCACAGAATCATAATAGTAGAAACTAATATGCAGAAAATATTACATATCTGAAATAAAAGTGCAGAATAAAAAGAACACAACACAAAGAGACATTATTTAACGTGGTTCACCCAATTTGGGCTACGTCAACCAAGACTCATTTTCTTAGATTTTTATTACAAGCCACCTCTCTCTCAATACAATACCTAGATTTGTTTGGAGCTATACTCAACAAACTCTACATAATTCACACCCAATTTCACACACATATACAATGATGACATCTCACCTATAAAAAAAACATTAATAGGCAACTACTTAAGCAGTTTTACAATACCGTGGGTACCAAAACCATGGGCCAAAACCATCACATAAATCTATGGTTTAAAAATCCCGCACATATGAGAAGAACACATTTTCTGAAATATCGAGCACAATTTTTAAGGCCAATTTTTTTCTCCAGTGAGACAACTATGGAGAGTGTACAATACTCTTAGTGAACAGTTTTCAACACTTCCACACATGAAAACAAGATCCACAACATAACAAAATAAACTCCCCCAATCCATTCATGTGTCGTAGGCCTACTCTATCTAGTCAAAGATCCCAACCAACATTACCCAAGACAAGTGATGCTTGCTTAGTTATGTGGAAGCCACGATGGATTTTCATTTCCCATGCACACAAATCTCGCTACCAATCATAAACAGCAAACCAAAAAACCATATATTTTGTCTCCCATATCATAAAAACCATGTAAAATTTAAAATAAAAAGAATATAATCTCAGGGACCAAACCGTTTAGACTACAAGACCATATTATACGATATTAGTCCATAGTGTATGCACCCATAAATTCATATCCCTATGTCCAAACTAGACTCTATAGCGTTGATTTGGCCCAACGCATACACAAATTCAAAAAACAAAAAATTCTCAAAATTCAATATAAAGCCTAATTTTGTACATATATTAGTCTCAAAACATGCTATTTACGAACTCATAGTTGATCTAAGTCTAGATGCCCTGTACAATTCTCTCCAACTTGGTCAGGATTAATCTATAACTCAATAATTACATTGCATTACTCCATCTACGACGGCATCATTATCAAGGGAAGGGCCCTCTCCTCCTACTCCAGCTATGGAAGGACCGCCTAGTGGCCCACCCACACCATCAACTATAACGAGGAATAGAATAACCCATCGATGCTCTACACACCACTGTGTGTATGTGGGAGTGAAACCCGCATCGTACCCCTGAACAAAGACTATATTTGGTTCAACCACCTCTACTAGTGGCAGTAGTAAATTTTCTACTATGGGCCCTGCCTTGACCCCTACCTTCCTAGCTACATGGAGTGATTTCTTCCAAATGTATGACTCCACTTGTCCAGCGAGTCTATCCCCCAACAACATAGATCATTGCATACAACATAACTCTATCCCATCCTTGCCATCCTCCAATATAGTCTTTGTATGGTCTTCATATAACTACCTCCAGGCCCATTTTGTCTATCAAGGACATTTATGGTGTTGTGGCATAGCCACGACCTCCATGTCATGTCTACCTCTCTATAAAAACCTATGGTGGTTCCCAATCGACTCGAGACCAAATAAGAGGTTTAAACATTGTTATATATGCATACGACCATAAGAATGTAATAATGTGCCTGATCATATTTCCTCCTCCATGACCATCTTGCATCAATATGTATAAATCCCTGTATAAATAGGTCAGCATACATTCACCCCAAGAACATCTAATACCTTCCTCTTCTATCCTTAAGAAAAATCTGTAGTATACGACGGGATATCATAATCCCATCACTATCTATTTCTACAAAGGAATATAATGCGACTGCTATAAAGTTTATGCACACGCAGAACTACAGCTGTAACATTCTCATCGAATTGCACAATGGAGCCTTCCCTACCTCGGCCACAAACCAAAAATCGACTACCCTTCCTCATTTAATATGGAACATCCGTTGGCAACACCTATACTCTCACTCCCATTTTAGGTAATCATATGATTTGATATGCATCCTTTATCATCACACGTATCTATCCAGTCGAGAGATAAAATGTATAAGAATCAACACACCATCTCTTACACAATGTCATGAAATCATATGCATATTGAGGGAAAATCCCCCAGTCTATTCATGTGTCATAGGCCTGGTCTATCTAGAAGATCACACGCGATATTAACCAAGACCGGTGATGCTAGAGTAGTTATGTGAAAGCCACCACGGAACACCCATGCATACAAATCTCACTAAAAATCATAAACAACAATCCAAACAAACCATATATCAGCCGCCCATATCATAAAAACCATGCAAAATTTAGAACAAAAATGAAAATCTAGTCTCAGGGACAAATCCATATGGACTACAAGACCATATCATACGATATTCATTCATAGCGTTAGGAACCATAAATTTCCCATCCCTAGGTCCAAACTAAACTCTACGGTTTTATCTTGGGCCAACACGCACAAAAAATAAAAAAATTCAATATTCTCAAAATTCAATAAAAATCCTAATTTTATACATAAATTAGTATCAAACACACTGTTTACCAACTCATAGTTCATCTAAGTGTAGATGACCTCTACAAATCTCTCGAACCTATTCAGGATCGCATCATTGGCACGGGGCATTTTCACAACTCAGAGCTCTCTATCACAATCGCTTGTAGTATCAAATGAAAAGAAAAGACTATTCACCATTTACTATTTACTATATACACGAAATTCATTGTCCTAACACAACTATACTATTTATTCTCACCGAATCTCCAACTAATACAATATTGCCTTATAGCCCATATCATGAGCCAAGTTCATCACTTTCCAAGGATCATGTTCTCATCATATACTGCACTAAGGCATCCATTCACACCCAGTTCCAATACTTCGATCGTTTCATCAGGAACACTCCAATACTTACCCAGTCTTATCTATACTTCCAATTATCTTACTATGGCATTCACACCATCTAATTTTTTTGTCTATACTTTTTGACTCAATTGTTTAGGATTAACGATCCCTCACATCTCACCCTCTAGCCAAAAGGGGGGGAAATATATTGGTATTCATACATGACTACCCTACCAATTCAATTGATCAAGTAACATTTTAAAAAAAAAATTAATCTCCACCAATTTAAACAAAAGATTAATACTCAACACAATTCAATCATGGTACAAATTACAAATTATAATCAATAATGCAAAGTGTCATATGACAACCCTTAGACGACCTAAATTGGGGTCAAATTATACAATGCATAGAAAATTTTAGTGGTGAATATCCATTATTTGACAAATATTCCCATATTTACGAAATCCGAAAAAGTTGAATATATCATAGTACGAAAGTGTACCTTTCGCCTAAAATTTCTAGTATAAATTTCTTAGGGGTCAAATTTGCCTACTGTTGAAAAATCCTCCTATATAAAAGGGTGTAGTTCACCAAGTACCTAAATTATAATTGAGTAAGGAGTTCAAGATTCACAATATGAGGTTAGACACACCTTATAAAGTTAGATGTGTGACAAGAAAATTATTGTTGCGCTATAGGAAACTTATTATCGCATGATAGACAACTTATTGTTGCATGATACGAAATTTATTTTTCGTGTGACAAGACATTTGTTGTCATGCGAAATAAACTTAATGTTTCATGAGAAAATGCTTGCTATTGTGTAAAAAAAATCTTTTCCATTTTCAAACATATATAATGAAATTTACCTATGTAACAAAAAATTTGCGAGTCGCGAAAGTGGTTCGAGGGATATTTTCCAGGGAGTTTCCACCTCCAATTTCTTATAGGCCTCTTAAAATTATCCCTGATACAATACATGGTGGAGGAAATGAGACAGTGTTACATTTTCAAATTTGCAGGGGTTTTCAGAAAACATCTAGTTTTACTCCGCATGTAGTGGTTAGGCCCTAATATGGAAAATGTTATAGTGGGCGAAAAATAGACCGCTCTCTTAACACTCTTCCTTTGGAGGTGGGACACTTAATTCCCTTAATGAATGGATACTAGCATAGGATTTTTTCACTCCCAATGCACTTAGAAACTCCAAAGCTCTAAGTCTCCCAAGTCTACGGTGAACAATATATCCTCTAGTTATTCATCTATGACAACATGATTTATTTTTCTTTGACTTCACGTGGAACAAAAAATGATGATCCACATTACTCCATGAAAACGTTTATCTCTCTCATCACGCTTACGACTATATATTCCTTGGACTTACATAGGTGCAATCTTTCTATCTCATTTAGACTATTAAATATCATTCACTAGCATAACAGGGGAAAAGGTAGACACTAAAATAAGCACTTATTAATAATACATTACACTTTTAGTATGCTATTATATATGTGTTATCCAGGCAAGAAGATTAAACATTATAGACATAAGTCCTTGTTATCTATTGCTTTTGATTTATATTTAATTGTGGTTCCTTCTCATTGTTTTCTAAATTTCTATATATACTTTTGGTCATATTGCATGGATCTATATTTTCATGTTTTACTTGCTCTGTTTTCTTAGCTTTTTTTACCAAAGTTTTCAGAATCAACCATAGTAACTGGTTCCCATGCACCATGAACCATTCAATACAATTTTGTCCCACCTTGCTTCCTTCAAGTTTTTTACATTGGGTTTTTTATTACTCTTCTCTTATTTACATTTTGTATTTGGGGTTGACCTTTCATGTCACTAGTTTCAAAATTTTTACAAAGAAAGCCATATCTACTTAGCTTTCTAAGAGAATTGAAGAGACTATTATTACTATCTATTATTATCCTTTAAACAAAGAACAAGCTAAAAAATACATTTGTACTACATTATCACAACATAAGAAGGGTATTATTATGAATTCCATACCACATATTACATTGGGGGAAAACTAGTGTAGCCCAATAGTTGGTGTAACACACACAAAGAAAAACCTAGATTCAATGGGACACGATTACGAACGCATGCACACATGCACACACAAGAACTACACAACGTCTAAAACACAATGTAGTTCTCAGTACAATCATAGTTTGGTGATTTATGAGGTTAGCATAAATAAATTATGTGCATTCCTTTTTAATCTATTATTTGTTTGAGTACTGTCCAAGGTATTGGTGCTCAAAATTGTCTCACCCCATTTGTGCCCTTGAAGATTTATTGATCCACGACCTCTATCATTTTATCCTTCCCCGTATGGTGTTTGGTTAGTCTTTGTTGCCATTTTAATTTTCTCCTAAGTTGAAGATCATGTGTGGGTCTGTATTTGTCTCATGGTTCCTTTGTTCCTCTGGAAAAGCTCTGTATTTTGAGTCTCCCGTGCTCTGTTCCTTCAAAAATCATGTTTTCCTATTTCCTCCATTTTCCACAGTCAAGATCTATTGTCCCTATCCATTTTTTCCCTAAATACTTGAGGATAAATGAGTTGATGTGTCCCTAAGGATCGTGTTTGAGCCTTGCAACAGTTTAAATTCTCTGTCCTTGAAGAAAATCTCATTTTCTGGCTCGAATGGACGTTTCTCTATGTTTTACGGTTTGATGGGTATTTCTCCCAGTCAAATTTGCATCATTCAGTCGACAGGGAAACATGGCACCTCTTGGTTGGATGGTTAGATGCAGGTCAACTTAATACTTTGGAAATTCTATACAAAGCCTCAACTTTAAAATGTGTCCATGTGGAGGAACGACGCTCGTTTGAGAATTCAACTTTTTGGTTTGGCTTTGGAGTAGCACCGAGAGGACACGTGGAGGGTTGGCAGGAAAGAGACACATGGAGACTTCCGTTGGGTTTCCCATACTTAAAAAATTTCAAAAGGTTTTCGGGAAGTCCATGACACGTGGAGGAATGACGCTCATTTGAAGATCTGCTTTTGGTCTTTGCCTTTGGAGTAACGCCGGGAGGACACGTGGAGGCTTCCACTGCTTGGCCCGGACTTGAGAAATTTTTTATGTAGATGGAAACATTTTGGCAGAACAGGGACACGTGGTGAGCTCGCGCTCATTCAGGGTCCCTAATTTGGGCACCATAATGAAGTTGTGCCATGGAGACACGTGGAGGAACCGTGTATGTTCGGGGAACCAGGCCCTTGAGTTTCAAATTGAAGAAGCATCGGGATGACACGTGGAGGCCTCCGCTCAATTTGCATTTTACTTAGAATTTTCAATGGCCAAAAGGAGACTGCCGTCCGAGCTTGACAAGTGGCACCTTCCATTGAGCTTCAAACATTCAAGACAAATTTCACTAGAGTAGGACATGTGGCGAGCCCGCGCTCATTCAAGTTATCAAATTTTTGGCACCACCTAAAGGTGCGTCATTGTGACACGTGGCAATTTGAAAAGTCATAGGGGGCGGGGAGGTGGACCATCAGAGGCAATTCAAACTTTTCACCTCTTTGCTTCATAAAGGTTAAAATAGCAAAAATGGCCCGCGAGCCCGATGGGAAATAGTCAATGTTTTTCCCCGGTCAACGGTGGAGGTGCGGACCCACGGAGGAAAAATTGGAAAATTTTCCTTTTGAGAAAAAAAAGTTAAAAGTAAAAGGGGAAGCGTAGTTCTACTGGGACCCACATTGGGACACGTGTCAAAAGTATTTCTCAAGGGTGGAGCTACGTGGAAAACTTGGAAAATTTTCCATTTTCCAAAAGAGAGTCAAATGGCAAAAATTTCTTCGTGTTTCCTTTGGGACCCACCTCAAGACATGTGTCGGGCCCATTTTCAGAAGCGGAGGTTTGGAGCAAAATGGGAAATTTTTCCATTTTTTCAAAAGGGTCAGAAAAGGTCAAAGGAAGCCCCCGAGCCTATTTTTGGATCTTCCACGTGGATGGCCCACATTCAAAATCAAAGATCAACAGCTGTTGAGCGTCTAAATCTGATTTTCCCCCCATTTTTTCTGTAAAACTGTCTGGGAGTGCGAGTCTTCATGATTTCTTGCTATTTTCTACATGCCAAATAGAGGAGTGAGTTAATTTTGATATCTAGAGTTTGGTGGGAGAGATCTGGAGACGTATTTCACCATTAAAATGGTCTGACTCTCAAGCCTGATCTGGTTTTCCATTTTTCTTCTCCTGAGCACGCAAGGGGTCAGATTTGATTGATATGGGGTGGAATTGGTTGGCGAATGGATGGAGGTGTGTTTTTCCCGAGAAAAGAGTTGAATGTGGGAAGAAATCGAAGAGATTTACCCTCGAGCACCTGGAGACTTTTGCAGATCTGATTCTGTGAATCACGAAAGAATCATGGCAAGCACTGGTGCATTTAAAGTTTTTGTCTTTTGGGAGGAAGGGGCTCTATTGGAAATGCTATAAAGGGCATGAATTCATCGTGCAAATGGTTGGGAGTTTTTGGAAAGATCAGGACTGATTTTCTCTAGTAGAAAAAGCTTGACAGAGCCCATCCATTTTGAGAAGCATCTAGAGAAGCCTGTATATCTCTCTTTGTGTCAAATTTGATCGTGTCAAGGTGGTTGTAAGTGTACAACCATTGAAAAGCTTTGAGATTGTTCTGGAAACTTTCCCTTGCTGATAAATTTGATCAAACTTTGAGTTATCCTGTGTCAATCTTGAGTAAAGTGTATTTATTTCATTTTTGAATGCATACAGGTAGTTTTTCTTGTTTCTATTGCAATCTTGTACCAAAATATAGTCCAATCACACAGGTCTCAGTCCTTGTGATAGTTTAGTGGCATCTGCAATTTCATTTCTTAGAAGAGCCTTCATCTGGGAATGGGATAAACGGTTTAAAATCACTTTTCTTTCATTTTGTTGATAGAGATTCTCTGTAAGCCTCTGGGTGTACCTCAGGCATGACTTAGTTTAAATCTTGGTGCTTTATTGGGTCCTCTGACTCAAGCCTTCATGACAAAATCCCACAGGTTGTGTGAAAGAGTGCTGATCTGGGCCTCCATTGAAGCACATATTCTAGTTGAGGAAACAATTTAACTTTTTGTAGCATTTTGTTGATTGAATCTTTCCATTTTGCATAAGCTCTCAAGGATCTGGTGAATCAAATCCATCCTGTCTCCCCTCCCACCAAAATTCATTTAACAAACAACTAATCCTACCCATACTACCCCTGTTTTTTCTCTATATACCCACCCAAGACCAAAATCCTTTTACTAAAGTATGCAGAACAGATCAGGGTCTCAAATGTCTTTAGTAACCTTTGCCTTGTTGTGAAGATATCTCCATGATCTGGAAGTGACAACTCATGAGAGTCAGATTTGGTGTGTTGATCATATTTTCCCCAAGGTCTCCTTATGTAAAATTTATGCAAAAGAAAGGTACCTGTATCTCCTTTCAAATAACAGAGGTTACAAAATAGGTTCTCTTACCTTGGTTGAAAGGCACAACCTAAAATAGTTAGGATAAGATCATATCCTTTTGAGGTGCTATCCATCTCTCCACAAATCCAAGTAACAAAGGGACAGTAGATTTCTCCCCAGGCTACAAAATGACATATATTTATGATCTATCTGCCTCTAAGCTCCCTGTTGAATCTATGTTGCTGCTTGGTTTGAAAAGGAGAACAAATTTGGGTACCAACATTAATGGCATCATTTCTGGGGATCTGATTTACGTTGCTGGGGACTTAGTTCAATTTAATCCATGTGCATACATATTTGAAGCCATATCTATTTATCCCATCAACAACACCAACACTTGTGGCACCGCTTGTCGGGGACATTCAATTTGATATAGTTGCATACTGAGAACTGATTTGTTCATTAAGTTTATAGTCAACAACACCAAATCCATTTTAAAAATCATAGGTCAAAATGTTCAGGTTTGTAAGAGGTTTCAAAGTCACAAAGTGTTGTATGCAACTTCTCTAGTTTCCACAAGTTTTGCAATGGTATTTATTGATAAATTTTGGTAAAGAAAGGTCAGATTTTTTCATTTCCAGTTTCTAGTGCTGACAGACACTTGACAGAACATTTTTAGTGCATTTTCACAACTAAGGTGAAAATCCTTAGTGGCGACTCCCTGTTGATTTGATTTTAATAAGGACCAGTGTCTTAAACCTCTGTCAAGTAAGATTTGTTACTAATATTTGCAAAGCTGGAAGGAAGAAGATATTTCTTTGCTAGGGATCCTGCTAGGACATTATTTCCTGAGTTAGGAAAAGCAAAGTCAGAAGGAAGAAAATCCTGGAGAGTTGTGGGAGATCAGCAGACAAGAAGAGGGATCTCCATTGATGAAAGTGAACAGCCTATCATTGAAGACTGCCATTCAAGTGACTCTGAATCAGGTAGCCTCTTTGTGGAGTTGAACTCTCCAGCTGGAGAGGGACCTTCATTTGATTTTGAAAGGTTTGCTTCACACTCTGCACCTGTGTTTTCTGAGGTTGATAGGGATTTCCAAGAAGCAAGGCCTTTGGGGGATCTCCATTTTGAAAACCACACTCCTATGTTCCAAGGACCCTCTGCCCCTCATCAATTTTTCACCCCTCCAAGATCACCTCCTCGAATCAATATGGCTCAACCCAGACCTCCATTTTTTGTAAACACCTTTGGACCTATAAATTTTGTGGGAATGGCTGGTTACCCAAATGCAGTGCCTTAAGATGTAAGGAACAGAATGCCAAAGTTCCAAGGAAATAATGCTATTACTGGTGACCAACATCTAAAGCTCTTCCTCAATATGATGGAATATTTTGAGATTGAGCATGAAGATGTGTACATCAAATTGTTTGTTCACACTCTAGAGGAGGATGCTAGGGACTGGTATAAAGCATTGCCAGATAATTCTGTTGATTCTTGGGCTGAGATGAACAATGCATTCAGATTGCAATATGGTGATAGGACTGACCCTAGGTTTCTTCTATCAGAGTTTGAAAACATCAAGAAGAATCCCAATGAGTCAGTACATGATTTCAACACAAGGTTCAATAAGACCTTGAGGAGATTCCCTATCAGGATAAGGCCATGTGATGAGTCATGCTTAATCAAATATATTGATGCATTTGATAAAAAGGATGCTTACTACTTGAGGGAAAAGAACCCTACCAACTTAAGGCAAGCATTCACCATGGCCCTACAAATAGAGAATAATATCAAGGCAATTGGAAACCTCCAAAGAGGGATGGTGTGAAGCTGGTTAACCCAGAAAAACCTCAGACAAGCAAGGGTGCTGATTTGGAAGAGGTTGTGAAAACTTTGGCAGGGGCTGTCAAGGAGATCTCCTACAAATTAGCCCGAGCTGAGAAAGGAGTTGGGTAGAGTTCACAAGGACAACACAAGCAACAAGGCCAAGACAGATTTACAAATCATCAAAGAATTGATGATAGAGGAAAAGGAGCTGTTGGATTTGGGAATAGGCAGCCTCAAGGCAGAGAAAGTAGAATGGTACCTGATCCTTTGGCTACCTAGAGTTGTTGTGGTGGAAGAGATAGAAGTCATTGATTGGTGTGACAGATGTTTCATGCCCCATGCTCCTTGTGAAGAAGATCAGCAAGAAGAAAATGATGATGATAAGAGTGATGATGATGTTTGCATGATGGGATGCTCCACTAGCTCACAACAAAGGGAAACCTCAACTGAGGTGATAAGTGCAAGAACTGCTGCCACTTTTTGGGACTGCATTCATAGAGTACATATTCTCCCTCCCTCTCATACTTTAGAAGTAGATAATGTACAAGCTTTTGAATTTCCCAATAATGAATTTGAATATTTAAGGGCTTTAATGATAAAAAAGTATGATGGAGGAATCCCATCTGAGGAGGACAAGAAATTATTAATGAATGTTGTTGTGGCTCAAGAGAAGGAATATAACACAAGAAGTAAGGCTATCAAAGGGGCAGGGCCTCAGGCCAAGCCAAAAGCTCCCTTACTTTCTAACATTCCTAAGGAGGCTCCTAGGAAAGATCCATCTGTCAAAAGCCCTGCAGTTCCAAACAAAAATCATACCCCTCCTTATGCTCAAGCTATCAAGAATCCTGTGCCACCCTATGAATGTATCAACTTTCCTTCCAATACTGCCTTGCCCAAGAATGTCCCCATATGACATTGCCCAAGTTTTAAGTCAAATCAAAGTCTCTGTCCCAATTGTTGAGTTGCTTAGGATTCCTGAGCACAAAAAGAGAGCATTTGAATACTTGGGATTGAATGAAGAGAGGACTGCCTTGGGGAGAAATGTGAACATTGTGGAGAATCCTCTAGCCATTGAAGAGTCTGAGACACCATCAGCATCAGAAGAGCTAGCTGAACCACCTGAGGTTTATTTGGGGACATCTTTGGTAGACTCTCAGCTGAATGTGGATCCATTCTTCACCACTCTGATCATCAAGGATAGGCTGCTCCACAACTGTATGTTTGACTCAGGGGCATCATGCAATGTCATGCCTTTGGAGGTCATGAATGAGCTGAATATTAAAGTAACAACAGCATATGGGAAGTGCACTGCCATGGACTCCAGAGAGGTGCTAGTAGTGGGATGTGTGAAGGGTTTGGTGGTGCAGCTTGCAACCTACCTAGGTAAAAATTTAAAACTTGATGTTGTCATAGTTGATTGCCTAGCCAAGTGGGGTATGTTGCTGTCAAGAAAGTGGGCTGCAAATGTTGGTGGTAGTGTCCAAATGGACATGTCTTATGCCACCATCCCAGTTGAGGGAAGCCTTGTCAGGTTATATGGGGAGAAGAAAATGTTGCACCTTATTGAGGATCCCAACAATGCGTCCTATGAAGTATTATATACAAATGTTGATGCTGACAACTTTGTGGGATTTACTGAGGGAAAAGAGCACAAGATTGAGGAGTGTAAGTGTCTTGAGCAAGTAGGCTCTCCTTGGACTCTATTGTTTGATGGAGCTTGCTCCAAATTTGGAAATGGTGCCGGTGTTGTCCTAATTTCTCCAAGCCAGGAAAGGTTTGTTTTTTCCTTTAAGCTTAACTTTGAGTGTACTAACAACATTGCTGAGTATGAGGCATTGTTGTTAGGTTTAAGAATTTCTTGGAAGTATGGCATCAGGGACATCATTGTCAAAGGAGACTCAGAGTTAGTTGTCAAGCAAGTCAGAAAACTGTATGCCACAAAGAATCAGTGACTGAAACAATACAAGCATGTAGTTTGGGACTTCATTGAGATGTTTGACTCCTTCAACATTGTGCATCATGACAAGAGGTTCAATGACTTGGTAGAAAAGCTTGCAGTGTTGGGGTCTCAGTTTGACAGTTCTGCAACATCCCCTTATTGTGAATATGAGGTGGAGGTAGTGACAAGACCCTTTGTCCCTGACAATATAAAACATTGGCAAGGTTTTTGATGATGACGCTCAGGTCAGAAGGTTCCTGTGAAACGATGGAGAGTTTTCTGATAAAAACATTGATTGGGAGCCAATGGTCTGTACAACAGAGGGGAAGGAAACCTTATTTGGCAAAGGCATCATCCAGCTAAAGACCAACACCATTCCTAGAGGGCTGGTTGCTCTTGAATCGAATTTTGATAATGCTGACTGCATTATTAATAGGCATATGGCAGCCTCGAGGGATGTTGAGGAGCATGACCTTGGCACGAAGGAGAAACCAAGGAAGATTTGGTTGGGTAGCAGTCTTAGCAAAGATGAAAAGCAGTCATACATCCAGTTGTTAAATAAATACCAAGATTGCATGGCTTGGACCTATTCTGAGCTCAAAGCATACAGAGAAGACCTGTTCCAGCATGAGATTCCCTTGGATCCCAGTGCAAAACCCTTCAGGAAGAAGTAGAGGCCAATTAATCCTCTGTTATCTCTCAAAATGCAAGAGGAGCTGAAGAAGCTAAGGGATGGAGGAATTATCCAGCCCACAAGGTATTCTTCTTGGGTTGCCAACCTAGTGCCAGTAAGAAAGAAGAATGGTGACATCAGGTTGTGTGTGGACTTCAGGAATCTAAACAAGGCCTCAATGAAGGACAACTATCCTTTACCTAACATGGAGCACATGCTACAGTTGGTGACTGGTTTTGAGTTGCTTTCTACTTTAGATGGCTTCTCTGGTTATAATCAAGTCATGGTGAAAGAATCAGAAAGGATCAAGACAACCTTCACTACTCCATGGGGAACGTATGTATATGTTAGGATGCCCTTTGGTCTGATGAATGCTGGAGCCACTTTTCAGAGAGAAATGGATGTTTCTTTTGCTGGTTACATCAATGACTTTATTGTTGTTTACCAAGATGATGTAACAGTGTTTTCAAGAAGGAGAAGTGACCATTTGCTGCACTTAGAGAAGATGTTGATCAGATGTAGGGAATATGGCATCTCACTCAATCCAAAGAAATGCCATTTTGGAGTGCAGAAGGAAAAATTTCTTGGTCACATTGTGTCACAGGAAGGAGTGATGATTGATCCAGAAAGAGTGGAGGCCATCAGCAAAGTCCCAATTCCAAGAACCAAAAAGGGAATTCAGTCCTTCTTTGGGCAGATAAACTTCATTAGAAGGTTTATATCAAACTTTGTTGAGTTGACTATCCCAATCACTTCCATGTTAAAGAAGGATCAGATCATCAAATGGGAAGAGGTTGCCATCCAAGATTTCAATGGAATCAAAGAGGCATTGAAGCATGCCCCTGTTTTAGCAGCCCCAAATTACAAGAAACCTTTCCAGTTATTTTCTTTCACTTCAAAAAACACTATTGCTTCTGTCCTGCTACAGAAGGATGATGAAGGGGCTGAGAGGCCCATTTCCTTTTTCAGTAAGGCTTTGCAAGGAGCAGAACTGAAATACACCATCATGGAAAAGCAGGCATTTTCCTTGGTCAAAGCAACAAAGGTTTTCAGGCCTTATATTTTAAGTTCAAAAGTTGTTGCTTATGTTCCCCATACCATGGTAAAAGACATCCTGTCAGAGATGGAAGTCTCAAGTAAAAGATGTAGATGGGTGAAAAAATTGCAAGAGTATGATATGGACATCCAAACCATGAAGTTGGTGAGAGGTTTGGGGTTAGCTAAGCTCATGGCTGAGAGAAACTTGTAGACCATTGAGGTAAATGAGATTGAGGAAGAAAGGGCAACTATTTTTGAAATATTGATGAGTTCTGATTGGTACAAGGATGTGATGTTCTATCTCAGACACTTAAACTACCTTGAGCATTTGAATAAGAACCAGAAAAGAGCTCTTAAGTTGGCTTCCCAGAAATATGTCATTACTGATTTTGGGTTGGCATGGAAGAACCCAGAGGGAGTCCTCTTAAGATGCATCAATAAAGATGAAGCCCTTAAAATAATTGTTGATCTCCATGGAGGAGTTTGTGGGGGCCATTTTGATGCAAGAGTCATAACACTTAAGATCCTAAGGGCTAGTGATTGGTGGCGTAATATTTTCAAGGATGCAACCATGTTGGTCAGAAGATGTGAGAGTTGTCAGCATTTCTCTGGAAGGCTGAAGGCTTCAGGCTCCCTACCTTTGCAGTCTGTATCAATTGAAGCCCCATTTAAGCAATGGGGAATGGAATTCATTGGTGAGATTTCAGACCCTTCAAGTGCTGGCCATAAGTGGATTCTTGTAGCCACTGATTACTTTACCAAGTGGGTGGAAGCAATCCCCACCAAGAAGGCTACACACCAAGTTGTCATGGATTTTGTGCTAAACAATATTATTTGTAGGTTTGGAGTACCAGTCAAAATCATAGCTGATAATGCCATGAGTTTCAGGGCTAGACCTCTGGTGGCAATGTGTAAAGGATATGGGATCAATTTGACATATGCCTCTAATTATAATCCCCAAGGAAATGGACAAGCTGAGTCTAGCAATAAGAATTTGCTAAAGATTATTAGAAGAACCTTGGAGTTGAACAAGAGAAAATGGGGTGAACAACTGAAGTTTGTTGTCTGGGCTGATAGGATCACTGTCAAAAGAGCCACTGGAAAGAGTCCATTTGAGTTGGTATATGGGACTCAGGCCCTGCTACCCCTGCATATGAAATTATCTTCATATCAGTTCATTCAACAACTGGAAGATCAAGAAGTGAGTCCTCATGATGCCCGCATCAACCAGATTGTTGAGCTTGATGAGGAGAGGAGGGCATCTCACCAGAGGCATATAAGGTTTAGAGAAAAGCTAAAGAAACTGTTTGACAAGAAGGTCACTCCTAGAGCCTTCAATATTGGAGATCTTGTGCTATTATGGGATAGCAGGCATGAGGATAAGGGAAAGCATGACAAGTTTGACTCATTGTGGATGGGCCCTTACTCCATTGACATCAGAATTGGTGAACACACCTTCTTCTTGAAGGATCTAGATGGTGAATTGCTTGAACTACCTGTTAATGGCAGGCATCTGAAGCATTTCTTGGATTGATTCCTCTGAATCAAGGTAAACACCTCTTGTACAGTGTATAGTTTGTTGTTTGCATCCTATTTTTTGTGTTTTTTTCTCGTCCTAGTCCGTGGTGACCTATTTTTGTTGGCTTCTTTGTTTGTTTTTGGAGATGGCTTCGTTTCTCTACTCTACGAGCTGACTCTGTCACCCAATGGATATTTTGGCACTTGGTCTACTATTGTTCTTGTGGCACTCGCAGGGAGTGCCCATCCCCGAGTCGGAGCCAATGTTGGTGCTCAAAATTGTCTCACCCCATTTGTGCCCTTGAAGATTTATTGATTCACGGCCTCTGTCATTTTATCCTTCCCCGTATTGTGTTTGGCCAGTCTTTGTTGCCATTTTAATCTGCTCCTGGGTCGAAGATCATGTGTGGGTCTGTATTTGTCTCATGGTTCCTTTGTTCCTCTAGAAAAGCTCTGTATTTTGAGTCTCCCGTGCTCCGTTCCTTCAAAACTCACGTTTTCCCATTTCCTCCATTTTCCACAGTCAAGATCTGATGTCCCTACCATTTTTTCCCTAAATACTCAAGGAGAAATGAGTTGATGTGTCCCTAAGGATCATGTTTGAGCCTTGCAATAGTTTAAATTCTCTGTCCTTGAAGAAAACCTCATTTTCTGGCTCGAATGGACATTTCTCTGTGTTTTACGGTTTGACGGGTGTTTCTCCCAGTCAAATTTGCATCATTCAGTTCGACAGGGAAATGTGGCACCTCTTGGTTGGATTGGGTCAGCTTAATACTTCAGAAATTCTATAAAAAGCCTCAACTTTAAAATGTGTCCATGTGGAGGAACGACGCTCGTTTGAGAATCAAATTTTTGGTTTGGCTTTGAAGTAGTGCACCGGGAGGACACGTGGAGGGCTGGCAGGAAAGAGACACATGGATCTACTTCCACTAGGTTTCCCATACTTACAAAAATTTCAAAAGGTTTTCAGGAAGTCCAGGACACGTGGAGGAATGATGCTCATTTGAAGACCTACTTTTGGGCTTTGCCTTGGAGTAGCACTAAGAGGACACATGGAGGCTTCCGCTGCTTGGCCCAGACTTAGAAATTTTTTATGCAAATGGATATAGTTTGGCAGAATAGGACACATGGCAAGCTCACGCTCATTCAGGGTCTCTGCTTTGGGTGCCATCTTGAAGTTGTGCCATGGAGACACGTGGAGGAACCACGCATGTTCAGGGATCGGCCCTTGAGTTTCAAATTGAAGAAGTGCCAGGCTGACACATGGAGGCCTCCACTTGCTTTGCATTTTACTTAGAATTTTCAATGGCCAAAAGGAGACTACCTCAGAGCTTGACAAGTGGTGCCTTCCACTGAGCTTCAAGCCTTCAAACAAATTTTACTGGAGCAGGACACGTGGCGAGCCCATGCTCATTCAAGGTATCAAATTTTTGGGACCGCCTCAAGGTGCGCCATGGTGACATGTGCTAATTTGAAAAGTCATAGGGGGCGGGGAGGCAGACCATCGGAGGAAATTCAAAATTTTCACCTCTTTGCTTCATAAAGGTTAAAATAGCAAAAATGGCCCGCGAGCCCGATGGGAAATAGTCAATGTTTTGCCCTGGTCAACGGCGGAGGTGTGGACCCGCAGAGGAAAAATTGGAAAATTTTCCTTTTGAGAAAAAAGAATTAAAAGTAAAAGGGGAAGCGTAGTTCCACTGGGACCCACGTTGGGACACGTGTCAAAAGTATTTCTCAAGGGTGGAGCTACGGGGAAAACTTGGAAAATTTTCCTTTTTCCAAAAGAGAGTCAAATGGCAGAATTTCTCCGCATTTCTTTTAGGGCCCACCTCAGGACACGTGTCAGGCCCATTTTCAGAAGCGGAGGTGTGGAGCAAAATGGGAAATTTTTCCATTTTTTCAAAAGGGTCAGAAAAGGTCAAAGGAAGCCCCCGAGCCTGTTTTTGGATCTTCCATGTGGACGGCCCACATTCAAAATCAAAGATCAACGACTGTTGAGCGTCTAAATCTGATTTTCCCCCCATTTTTTTGTAAAACTTTTAGGAGTGCGAGTCTTCATGATTTCTTGCTATTTTCTACACACAAAATAGAGGAGAGAGTTAATTTTGATATCTAGAGTTTGGTGGGAGAGATCTGGAGACGTCTTTCACCATTAAAATGGTCTGACTCTCAAGCCCGATCTGGTTTTCCATTTTTCTTCTCCTGAGCACGCAAGGGGTCAGATTTGATTGATATGGGGTGGAAGTGGTTGGTGAATGGATGGAGGCATGTTTTTCCTGAGAAAAGAGTTGAATGCGGGAAGAAATCGAAGAGATTTTCCCTCGAGCACCTGGAGACTTTTGCAGATCTGATTCTGTGAATCATGAAAGAATCATGGCAAGCACTGGTGCATTTAAAGTTTTTGTCTTTTCGGAGGAAGGGGCTCTGTTGGAAATGCTATAAAGGGCATGAATTCATCGTGTAAATGGTTGGGAGTTTTTGGAAAGATCAGGACTGATTTTCTCTAGCAGAAAAATCTTGACAGAGCCCATCCATTTTGAGAAGCCGTCTAGAGAAGCCTGTATATCTCTCTTTGTGTCAAATTTGATCGTGTCAAGGTGGTTGCAAGTGTACAACCATTGACAAGCTTTGAGATTGTTCTAGAAACTTTCCCTTGCTGATAAATTTGATCAAACTTTGAGTTATCCTGTGTCAATCTTGAGTAAAGTGTATTTATTTCATTTCTGAATGCATACAGGTAGTTTTTCTTGTTTCTATTGCAATCTTGTACCAAAATATAGTCCAATCACACAGGTCTCAATCCTTGTGATAGTTTAGTGGCATCTGTAATTTCATTTCTCAGAAGAGCCTTCATCTAGGAATGGGATAAACGGTTTAAAATCACTTTTCTTTCATTTTGTTGATAGAGATTCTCTGTAAGCCTTTGGGTGTACCTCAGGCATGACTTGGTTTAAAATATTGGTGCTTTATTGGGTCCTCTGACTCGAGCCTTCATAACAGAATCCCACAAGTTGTGTGAAAGAGTGCTAATCTGGGCCTCCATTGAAGCACATATTCTAGTTGAGGAAACAGTTTAACTTTTTGTAGCATTTTGTTGATTGAATCTTTCCATTTTGCATAAGCTCTCAAGGATCTGGTGAATCAAATCCATCATGTCTCCCCTCCCACCAAAATTCATTTAACAAACAACTAATCCTACCCATACTACCCCTGTTTTGCTCTATATACCCACCCAAGACCAAAATCCTTTTACTAAAGTATGCAGAACAGATCAGGGTCTCAAATGTCTTTAGTAACCTTTGCCTTGTTGTGAAGATATCTCCATGATCTGGAAGTGACAACTCATGAGAGTCAGATCTGGTGTGTTGATCATATTTTCCCCAAGGTCTTCTTTGCAAAATTTATGCAAAAGAAAGGTACCTGTATCTCCTTTCAAATAATAGAGGTTACAAAATAGGTTCTCTTACCTTGGTTGAAAGGCACAACCTAAAATAGTTAGGATAAGATCATATCCTTTTTAAGGTGCTACCCATCTCTCCACAAATCCAAGTAACAAAGGGACAGTCAGATCTCCTCCCCAGCTACAAAACAACATATATTTGTGATCTGGCTGCCTCTAAGCTCCCTATTGAATCTGTGTTGCTGCTTGGTTTGAAAAGGAGAACAAATTTGGGTACCAACACAAGGTAGCTAGAGACTATTTTACAAGAACATGTGTGAAGATTATGGTTTCAATTGAATTCAGAATGAAAAACATGTGAAGCATGGAGCATTCAAGCATGCCACACAAGAACCAAATCCAAATAGAAAAAAGGAATGAAAGCATATGCAAAGGTCCATAACAAGGGTATGCTTCGAGCATTACCATATTTTGTTGTCCTAACATAGTTTTAGGACACAGTTTTAGAGAAGTCATAACAGAGCATTCTTAGCCATCATTAGTTAGTAGTTCAACCCAGAACACCATAGAAATCAGAATATCATCTAAGACTTCTTCTCCATATTAGTGTTGATACTTGTTTGTATTGTTTAGCATTATTTATCTTTATTTATTTCATTATTCCTGATATTTCTACAATTAGCCTTTGAAGCTAATTGATTAATATAATCTATCATTGGTTACTACCCTTTAAGATATTAACCATTTAGGTTAAATCACACACTAATAAAATATAAAACCTTCTAAAATAATTCAAGATCCCTCTCCAAAATCTTTCACACTTATCTAAATGTAGAAGACACTAACTCTACTTACAGTATTTTCATTTCTAGTTTTATAATTATTAACATTGGATTCATAAATTGCTAGAAGAAACTAACTGCACTAACTATCATCAATCTATCCACTATGACAATGATCACCTCACGATGATATATTGACGTAGGTAATCCCATAATGAAATCCATGGAAATGGTGTCCCATTTCCACTCTAGTATAGAATAAGGTTATAAAAGGCCAACTGGATGCTCATGCTTAGCCTTCAACCTCTGACACTCCAAACACTAAGATAAAAACCAACCAATATCCCTTCGAAGACCCCTCCAATGAAATAGTTTCCTCAATGAAGGGTACATCTTCTTCACCCTTAGATGGGCTTTATAAGGTGCACAATGAGCCTCTGATAAGATATGATGTCTCAATCCTCTATCCCTGGGTACATAAATCTGACCCTTGTGGCAAACTATCCCATCTGACTCTAAATATAATCCCTTGAACTTCCCCATAAGGGTTTTGTGTGAATCAATCTCTGCTCTAGCTGCATAGAGCATATCCTAAGGAAGTTGTTGCAAGATCTTATCCCTCAAATATGTACCAAATGTTGTAGCCAGGGCAAGGTGCCTCTTTTGACTCAAAGCGTCAGTAACCACATTCTCCTTCCCCTTCACATGCTAGAGATCCATATAATACTTGCATAAAAGATCCATTTAACGCCATTGACATGTGTTGAGATTGGGCTGTGTGAAGAGGTATCGTAGGCTCATATGATCTATCCTGATTTTAAACCTCCATCCCAGAAGAAATTGTCACCACCGAACCAAAGCATGGACCACTTCTCTAAGCTCAAGGTCATGAGTTGAGTAATTGAGCTCATAATCCTTGATTTTGCGAGACTCAAAGGAAACAAATTGACTGTCCTGCATTAAAAATCATCTTATCCCTGCCAATGAAGCATTTGTACATACAAAGAAATCCCTTTATGGATCTTACACTTCAAGGATAGGAATTGTAGTGAGGAACTCCTTCAAAATCTTAAAGGCTTGCTCACATCTATCTGACCAAACAAACTTCTTCCCTTTCCATTGAAGGGAAGTGATGGGATGAGCAGTACATGAGAAGTCCTGGATAAATCACCTGTAGTACCTTACTAATACCATGAATCTACATACCTCAGTCACATTGGTTGGAACTCACCAATAAATGATAGCTCTAATTGTTGAAGGATCAACTGCGATCCCTTCCCTGAAAAATAATGTGACATGAGTACTAAACCTCTGACTAGAAGAATGCACACTTCTCCAAGTTCCTAAAAAATTGATGCTCTCTAAGACACTGCAGAACTTCACGAAGGTGTTCCTCATTCTCCACATGTGTGCATGAGAAAATTAATATATCATCTAGGAATATGAACACGAAGTGGTCTAAAACTTTCCTGAACACCCCATTCGTAAGACCGAATGACACAACTATGAACTTGTCATGACCATATCTTGTGTGAAAGACTATCCTATGAATATTTTCCTCCATAATCCTTAACTGATGATACCCTGACTTGAGATCAATCTTGCAAAACATTGTAGTCCCCTTGATTTGGTCAAACAAATCATAAATGCATGGAAGGGGGTAACGATTCTTGATCGTTATTTTTTTCAACTGTCTATAGTCAATACATAATCGTAAGGATCCGTCCTTCTTCTCCATAAAAATCATTATTACACCCAAAGGGGATACACTAGGATAGATGAGACACTTCTTAATAAATCCCTCCATATGAAGCTTGAGCTCATAAAGATCAGGGGCATTCAACCTATATGGTGCGCATGAGAAAGGATCTCCTCTAGGAACCAAATCTATATGAAAATCTATCTCACATGGGGGAGGTAGGCCTGGAAACTTGCTGGGGAAAAAATTACCAAACTCTCTCAAGATGTGATGATCATCTAATGAAGGCCCACTAAACTCATCCTATGATCTGTCACTAACTGTAATTGTTGATAAATTTTTCAATCATGTAAAACTGGGCAACTCAAAACTTCATTTCAGATGGAATGAATTGATGGATGAACCTAACTAAGGGGGTGCATACAGTTTTCATTTTGTTTTCAGTTGCAGTAATTAATTAACAACATGTAATCTGCAATTATGTGTGTTGTTACAGAATGTAACACCTCACATATACAACCATTCCATGTTAACCTTCAACAAGGAAACCCAAAATCCCTGAAGGACCACTTCTTTTCCTTGATGAAGGTGGGAATCATAGGATATGTGGGATTTTACATCCTATAGCAACAAACAAAGTTGTCGATTACAGGTTGCATATGTTCCTTATTAAGCTACATGTATTTTAAATTTGATCATTTCCTATGATTAAGTGTTATTAAGTATGTTATTGAGTTATTTAATTCATTATAAAGTCATTACATATCATAAGAGTTGAAAGTAAAAGGAAGCACACAACTCAATTATAGAAATAATATTATTTATTCACGAGGAAATTCAATATTTCCCACACAAGTCATGGGATGTAACTTATGACTACTGAAATATGAGATGCATGTGTACATGAAACTAAAAGCAAGGGAATGTAGAAGGAACCCATCATTTCCTTGGGGTTTTCTTTTGGTCTTCATTGTTTCTAGCTTCAACTCCTTATCATCATCTTCTGCATCCATCTTTCCATTGCATCTTTGTACTTAAAATAAAAATAAAAGATTGTCAAATTATTGAGCTCAGGGTTTAATCCGCATTCCTATGCTATCTAGTTTCAATAAAATGAATCATCCTCAAATTAAGAGGCATAAGGTAAATCAAAGTAACAGATGCAGAATCGAGAAACTAGTATCTTGTGGAAGCTCATGGAATTCAAAACATGAATCATGAAAAACAAAAAAGGAAAGATAAATAAAGTTACTATGGAATACAAGAGAGGCTAAAGCCTATTTTTTTTCGAACTATTTTGTTTAAGTGTGTAGGTACATGTTTCAATAGAAGAGACCAAAATTCATGATTTTAAATTATGTAATAATAAATATAACTTGCATTTGGCACATACAACAAAATAGTGGGCTGCATAAGAAAACCTCATTCATTCATTTCATAATGATCAAGTACAATAAAAGAAAATGCCATCATTAAGGTACAAGGACATTTTTTGTTAATAATATTCAAGTACAGATTCAAAAATTTCAAAAGCTTCATGGCAAGTGAAGAAAAACCTTATTTAAGTTGCACCAGTTCAAGAAAGGAATCAAGTTCATGAAACAGAGCATTGAACTTATAATTTTTACTTTCCAAATTTCAATTCTAGTATTTTGATGACTCCATTAAATGTTGCTTTACAAAAGGAAGGATTTTTCTTAATAAAGGAACAAAGAAAGCTACATGGCTTGGATAAGAACAAGAAAAAATAATTTTTCTAGCCTCATCAAGTGACATGGTTCTCATGTCAGAATACTTCATAACTTAAAGTTCAAGTGATATAATGGAACATTGTCATGACACCAAGAATCCAAAGTTAACTTTACAATTCTAGCTTCAACACATTAGTGCAAGTATAAGAAATAATGATGACATATTTTGACAATTACAATGAAGTAAATATCAAACAGGCTAAACAAACCTAATGCTAAAATTCAGAGTTATAACAGTCGTACTCTACATATTTGAAATGAACTCAAGGAACATTTAGGATTAATGAGACCAATAAAAATTTCATATTCATAGCAGAATAAATTTCTATATCACAATAGAAGATAAAATGAGTACAATGTTCAAAAAATTTGTTTCAGTAATGACTTCACTTTACAAAAGCAACTATCTTTTATAGTTGAGATAATATTTTCACAAAGTCAAGAATACAGTTTACAATTTTCTTTCAAGATTTGTGCCAATTTCTAATTGCAAATACCCCATATAGAGCTTCAGGTATTGATATAGATCCCATAGTGAATATAAAAGCAGGTTTCATCGAATTATTCATGAATGAACAAGTTACAGTGGCTTATAAGTGCAACTTAGTTATTATAGGATTACAAAGATCAAACATATTTGAAATGAGCTACAATATGGTTCATCATAGTTAATTAGTTATATCAATGAAGCTAAAATCAAACACAAGCTAATCAATGATGCAATACAAGTTTCAAAATTTGGCAAGAGTTTTTTATCATACAATAAGGAAGGTACGAAAACTTCATAATTTACAAGTTAGGGAGTACAACACAGATCAAAGAAGTACAAGCAATTCCTACAAGCACGTCATTACTTTTATTGAAAAGTTTAAAAGATAAAGGAACATCATCCTTAACCTTCAAGAGCACCTCCAAGTTCAAAATATTGCAAGTATCTTCATGGTAAAGCACAATTTCAAAGTACATGAAGATCAAACATCAGAATCATGCATAATACAAAGTAGATTTGTATCAATGTATTCTTTTAGTAGCCACTAAAAAAACTAAGTACAATAATGATAAATCTTCAAGTATTCAAGGAAAAAAAATGTTGAGCCACTATTGAAAGAACACTTAAGTTGATTTTAGTTATCAACTCAAATGACCAATGATATAACTCCCAAAAGTTAAAACAGGTAAAAATAAACATCTAGGTATTCAAATTAAAAGCACTCGGAAATAAGAATGCTTCAATTATTCATGTGATTATTCGAAAGGAAGCAAATTTTTTTAAGATGTTCTAGAGCTTGAAACTTGCCGTGAAAGAATCTTGAAAGGTCATAAGAAAGCAGTGTTACAGAACATGAATTGAAATATCAAGAAATGAACATAAGTCATTTGAAGCAATGAGGTTCAAGATTTCAATTAAGAAAAATCAGAACTGGGTATAATTCAAATGTCAACAAAGGAGAGAAACAAAGTAAAGTTAATTCTACAGAGTTACATAAGCCAAATTACAGATACAATTTCTTCAGAAATGCAACAAGAGAAACATGCCATTAGTGGTAAGATAGCTTTCCAAAATCGATTTCAACTCACGGTTGCAACGAGAGTGAAAAAGAAATGTAGAAGAAGGATATCTCAGACTTAAAAGTAGATTGAATTCAAATTAGGTATATGTGATGTTTCCAGCAAATCGACATCGTCTTAAATGAAAAGCAGAAATATTAGAAAGAGAGGTTCTCATTTCCATCCATTTGAAACTCAAAATTTAATCAACAAGCAGTTTCAGGAAGAATAGATGAAATGAGTATTTATTACTCGAAAATGTTACACTTGCATGGAACTAAAAGATAGTGCCATAGAATTCTTAAGCAAACAATTTTGAACCATAAAATAATCATTTCAACAATACTTTGAAAAACACATAAATGAGTGTATAGATCGAAATATGCAGCTCAATGTTCATTTTATATTCATCTAGAAAAGATTTGAAAAGCTATAAAATTGCAAGCCATCAGAGATAACAAAGCCGGAATAACTATCACATACAATGTGCCAAGTATTCGCACAAGGTGCAAGATAAACAGAACCATTTATCAGAAGTGATTATACACACTCAGCAAAAGCGAAATCACCAAAGGAAAAATCCATTTACATAGCCTGAAGATAAAGAAAGAATCACAAAGGTTACTAAATAGTTCGTACATAGAAAGAAACGAATACCCAATTCAAAATAGTTTTAGTTCATTTTCCGTTTTCAAGGAAAAGGTGGTAAGATATCCATATTTAACAATGACTCCATTCATGATTCACATTTAATATTTCAAGATTTTTAGAGGAGAGATGTTGAATTTTTTGCAGAAATCAACAACTGTAAGGAACCTTCATGAATGGTTTGCAAAGGAACTCAAAGAATCAGGTAGCAAAACTCACCGTTTGGGTCGAGATTTTGAAACCCCCCAGGAGATCTATCAAATAGTGAAGAAAATAACTCACCTAGAACATTTTGAGGTCGAAAATTTCATGCTTCAGAAACATAAGGAAAATGTAAACAAACTGATGTATCAGTGAATGAAGAAGCAAAAATTACAAGGAAAAAATCTTATAATGCTCGACGAAACCACAAACTTACCTCCTTCCGTATGAGGTAACACGAAGAGATCATAAATTGAATAGTATGCAAAACCGAGATCGAAATTCTCCAATAATGGTGACTATATGAGCTTCACAGAGAGCTCAAAAAGAGCACAAATGATAAAAATAGAGATCTAAATATTCACATTCATAGAGCCTTGCAGAAGCTAAAGAGTGCCAATAATCGAGCTCAAAAGAATATATGAATGGCGGTCTGGGAGAATTTTTCAAGGGCTTCGCCATATTTTTTCCACAGTACATCATAAGAGTGAGATGGGTTCGAGTTATTTTACTCTCCTAGGATAAAAAAACCTAACTCATCAAGAGATGGTTTCAAATAAAAAGATCATAAGGTACGAGATCAAATGACCAATAATGCAAACAAGTTTCAAACCCTACTCGTACATGGAGTTGGTTTCAATGGTGAAGATCATCCAAGTACAGAATCAATGGTCATGATACACTTACCAGTTTCCATGCAAACTACAAGATTTAACCGCAGTCAATGGCAACTCCATCAGAGTCAAAGGTACAAAATTCAATGGTGAAGATGATCACAGTACAAATTCAATGGTGTAAATTGAAAACCATAGTTGCCAGAAGATCAATGATCGAGATCGAGTAGTAAAGGGATTAAAGGTCAAAGAACAATATCAAATTCAATGTAAACCCCAAGTCACCATCCAAACCAACAAATAGATCAAGGTTAAGTCAAATGCCACCAATAAATCAATGATGGGGTGTATCATCGTGAATGGGGGCCAACCCCAGTTAATTATTATTTGCATTAACCTTATCAAAGATTACATAATAATATCCTTAATGATACAATAAATCAAAAGGGGCATGAACAATTATCATGTCCCAATGGTTAAATCAAAGGTCCGCAAATGATTAAGCTAAAAATCCATAGTCTATGCATGGTGATTTAAGGGGTCAAATTTCATATCAAAGGTGGGACATAAAAAAATATATTGTTCAAAAAATTCAAATGATCAGAGGTTCACATGTTTTGAATAAAATAATATGCCGCAGACCTTCAAACAATGATTATTATTCCAACTTCAAGTTTTGAATGTGCCATATGAATTGCAAAAGAGGGGTCCACATGAGGAGGTCAATATTACATAAGAAAGGTAAGGAATTACCTTAGGTTTTGTAAAAAAATTACATTAAATTTTCCAAATAAATCTCATACAAGGTGAGATCAAAAAAGAAAAAAATTGAGCATGTGCACATGGACAAGTGGTATCCCCACAAGGTATAATTTGAAAATGTTTTCTAAGTGGAGATCGAAAGCATTATTTTTTCTTACACATACTATATTTTTGCATGTCCATTGCTAGATGACAGATCAAATGATAAAAGACAAAATATTCCATTGCAAGTGCATGAGCATATTCACATGTGTCACATCATGTAGAAGAATGAAAAACATCATGCACATGCAAAAGAAGACTTGCACATCAAGCAAAGGCTAAAATTAGCCAAAATATTCACCCAGATTTATTGTAATAGAAATAGAGCATTCAACTACACTTTGACTAAGTGTATTTTTGGAACTAAGGCTATTATTGCCTCATTGTAAAAAGCATGGTTATTTTATTCCTTTATTTATTCATGATAAAGGCTAAAATTAGCATGCATGGGAGAGTTTAGATTGCAACCTATTTTTAGGAGGGGTTGGGTGAATTATTTTTTTATATATTGTGTGCATTAGCAAGCAAAGGAGGAATTTTTGGATGTAGGAGTGTTGAAGCAATTTTTTTCCAGTTTTTCCCTTGAATGAGAACCAGTTATTGCCTTTCCAATTATTTGTAGTGGTGTGTATCTTTCTATTAGCTCTTGTAAATGTTAATTCCTTGAATTAATTATCTTACCTTGGCTACAAATTTGGTGTTTTCTACATAGTCTTAGTGTGTATGTTAGCTTGTTTTGTTGTTGTGATTTATCCCTCAACACATAATATTTTTGCCTTAGGATTTAGCTGAAACCCATTGGTTCATGCTTCTGTAATCTGTTCTCAAATATTGAGCATGTACTCAGTCAAAGCCCTCTATCACTTTGGTGTATCACCCCATTTCAATTTCAGTTACAACCATCTTTTTACCCTTAAAACCCAAAAAAATTAGTTTAGGATACATCAATAAGGAACCGACCTTGTAATCCCAGAGACTCACCTCAACATAGGGATACCCATATCCCTGAGGTGTTTCCATTGTATCTATAGAAGTGAGGGAAGAGAGAGATTAGAAACCCTTTTGTTATCCCTCAACCAGGGTTCTCTTTTAAGAGAATAGTTTTTGGCACACCCGTTAGAACACGAATCAGATTTTAAGCAAATTACAACATATTAAAAGCAAAGAAAACAAAACTTCTGAAAGGAGAAAGCTATAGATATTCATTTAAAATCAAAAAAAATTATTTGGAAACTTCGTAAGGAAGATTTCAAACTAGTTCTGTAGCATGTTCCATGCCTAAGGTGACAACATGATCAATGGTAAGATCTCTTCCTCATAATTTTGTTTCTTTGCCTTTAAATTCAGCAACAAGAAGAAGAGTTGGCAATACCTTACCCTATAAGAGGCCTAGTTTTGGTAACCCTCCTCCCTTCCCTTCACCATGTATCAATCTTGTTGTTCAAATGCTCATAATTACAATGCAACAACCATTGCAACAACTAGAAATTTTGTACTTTTTAATAATGGAAGCCCTTTGATAATTTTTGTTTATCACGACATATGTATTGCTTCCTTATAAGGTTTACCCTCATTTACTGGTGAAAATCATATTTACCCATGTTGAACACATTAAAATTGTAGCCCTTTGTTCAGTCCATAATATCAATCATGAAGATGTAGCTTTAAGACTATTAGCTGCATAATTTAAAGGAAAAGCCTTGCAAAGGTATATAAATTTATCATTAGGGACTATAGAAACTTTTGATGAATAAGGAAATTAGTTACATAAGAAATTTCATGATAATTCAGATCATTTGTCTCTCATAGAATAATTGTCTATAATTAAGCGTGCTCCTCATGAATTCATGGCTAGTTTTAACATCATATTTGCAAGAACATGGGAAAGAATTCCAACCACTGTTAATCCTCAAGATGATCATGTATTTTTATACTATCTTAGAGCCTTAAACAATGATATTACAGCCATGATAAATTCCATGTGAGGAACTACACTTCTAGCAGCTTATGACATTGCTATTAAAGCTGAAAACAACCTTATTCAAGATGGTAAATTGGCTCCTAGGCCCTCTATGCACATTATGGAAAATCTAGCACCTATTCCACAACCTATTACCATAATATAGTCTGGTGTTATAACACCTCAAGATGATGTATTTAAGTCCTTGCAGACCATGGTAATCAAGTTAACATAATTCAAGAATAAATTGGCTCAGCCTAGCAGACCTTATTAAGCACCTTATCAACAAATTAGGTAGCCTTATCAACAAAATTAGAACTATAGGAAACCTTGTAAACAAAAAGGAATTGATACTAAAGTTGTTAGCACATATAGTTCCCTTGTACCATTCAACATGGCTTCAGAAGAGTGGTTTTTACCTTGTAATCAACCTCATCTAGCTGTTAATTATCCAAATGCATTCTTGAATTTGAGCCTTTTTGCACAACGTCAATCTGAAACATTATTCATACCTTAATTGGAGGGTGTGCAAAAATATGATCAAAGTCAAAAACCACTTGAGTAGAATTTAGTCAGTTTTGGTGAGGAATATTTTATTACTGTTACAAATGGGTCTCAGAAAAAGGCTCAAGATGAAGAAAAACAACAGAAAGGACTTGTTTTACCTACAATTATAGATTAATCAACAAGTGTAGGTCTAAAAATAGAAAACAATCATGTTTCAAATGGAAAAACAAAAAGTATTTCAGCTCCTAAAGAGCACTAAAAATAGTTGCAACCTGATCCTAGAATATTGTTCATACCTCATATTTTAAAATCTACTGAAGCAGAATCAATTTTTACTAAAGCTTATGCTAAAACTATAGAAGATTTTTCTAAAACTGTTGCTACTTTTAATGTTGTTGAGATTATCAAAAATAGAATATTCTTATTTCATTAAGGGATGCTTTAAATCTGCTAGGAAAATAAGATTTACTTGCTCAAGAGCTTGGTAGGTTGTAGATTTCTTCAAAATGTACAGAGAAAGAAGATCAGAAAGTTGATATGGTTCTTGGTATAGTTGAGCAAGATATTATGAAAGAGGTTAAGTAGATGATACAAAAAGTGTTTAATGCTCATGATATTACAAAATCAGCTCATATCTATATTTATGTTATTATTAGAAATCATCTAGTTCATAACTGCATGGTTGATATTGGTGTAAACAACACATTTATGCCTAAAGCAATTATAAAACAATTGGGCCTAAAATATGAACCAACATAAAATAGTGTACTTCAGCTTGATAGAACAACAACTGACACAGTTGGTGTCATAAAAAAATTGGAGGTAACATTACATGCTTGTCCTAATGTTTCAATTTTACAAGATGTAACTGTTGTAGATCTACCTCCCTACTTTGCCTTGTGTTTATCAAGAGATTTAATAGGAAATATAGGTGGTTATCTTTCTTCAGATTCGTCACTATTATTCTTCACTAAGAGGTATTGAATTAAAGTTATAGTTAATTCAGAGCATCTGGCTAAATTTCATATTGATTCTCATGCTTCAAATGTTGTAACAAATTATGCAGCCATAGATAAGACTGATTTTGATGTTACAACACAAATTTCTACATTTTATGGTGTTTCTAACTTATTTATGGATGAGAAAATTCAAGAAGAAAATGTTTATGATACTTACAAGGAATTGGAAGAAGGATTACTCAGTGTTTACTATTTACATGAAGAATATGCACCTATTCACTTGCTATCCAAAATAGAAAATATAGAAAAAGGCTTATGGAAGCTTCATTTCGATGGAGAAAAGAACAAAAAAGGACAAGGTGAAGTTTTATGCTCACTTCCCCTTCAAATGAAAGGCATTTTTAAGCTCTAAGTCTACAATTTTCATGTACTTGTAATGTAGTTAAATATGAAGCAATAATTCATGGCCTTCAATGGGCCAGAAAGAAAGGAATCTACTCGTTACAGGTTTATGGTGATTCTAAACTCGTTATTAATCAAGTTAAAAACTATAATTTTTGTAAGAATTCATTGCTAAAATCTTATAAGCATGGATTTTCATATTTGATGGATGATTTTGAAGATATTAACATTCAATCAGTTCCAAGAGCTGAAAATAAACATGCAGTAGTTGGAGCTAGTTTTGATGTGATATAATAGATCAAAAATTAAAAAATACAACCACACATAAAGCTAATAATATGAACTTCAGTGCCTGATAATGAAGAAAAATGACAGGTTTTCGAAGATGACAAACAAATCTGTAATTTCTACAGCAAGAAACTAAATTTTCTGCAGTTAATCCGGAAAAATTGCAGCACCAATACGGTGATCAGATTGTAAAATTGAAGACAGACAATTTTCCTCAAGGACTTGTCACTTTAGATGACATTTTTCAGTTCATATGATCATCTCAGAAAGGAAAAAGGAAATATCTCAACTCATGCAGATAACTATGAAGAAATATTAGTTGATGAAGGTATAAATTTACACATTGGAAAGGTATGTTCCTTAGCTGAAAAACAATATTTTATCAGTTTATGTAAACAATTTAAAAATGTTTTTGCGTAGAAATACTAATAGCTGAGAGGTTTTGATCCTAGTTTGGCACAACATACTACAAAATTACAACCAAATTCAAAACCAATTAGACAAAAGAAAAGGCATGTAAATTCCAAGATTGAGCCATTAATGAGAAAAGAGTTATTTAAGTTAAATGAATCAAGAATTATCTTTCCAGTTAAGCATTCAAGTTGGGTAGCCAATATTGTGCCTATTCAAAAAAATAATGGTGAAATCCGGTTGTGTGTGGATTTTATAGATCTTAATAAAGCTTCATTAAAATATCATTATCCATTGCCCAATATGGATCATATTTTGAGAACAGTTTCAGGTTCAGACAATATGTCTCGTTGTTAGATGGTTACAGTGGATACAATCAGATTCTTATGAGAAATGAAGATAGATACAAGACAACCTTCACCACAAAGTGGGGGACTTATGCTTCATAAAAGAATGCCTTTTATTTTAAGAAAAATTCTAATGTTGGTGGCAATGTTTCAGATTCTTGTGAGAAATGGATATGGATTTTCATAGCCTCTTATGCTTTTAACAAATGCATTTTGGACTTTCTAATGGTTTATTTAGATGATGTTACTATATTTTGTAAAATAATTATGATGATCATCTTATGCATTTAAGGCATAATTTTTAGCTTTACAAACTTTCCATCTTTGCAGGCAATTTGGAATCTCTTTGAATCCCAAAAAATCCATCTTTTCAGTGCATTAAGGTAAATTACTTGGACATATTGTTTCTAGGCAGGGCTTAACTATTGATCCTTTCAGAATTGATGGAATATTGTAATTGTACCTACCACATTATAAGAAGACATTACAAAGTTTTCTTGGAAAAATCAACTTTGTTAGAAGATTTGTTTGAGATTTTACAACATTAGTCAAGCCATTAACAACCATGCTAAAGAAAGGTGAACCTTTCTCTTGGACAAGCAAAGGAATAAAATGATTTGAGGCTATTAAATCAGCTATTTCACAAGATCCTACTTTGGAAAATCCCAATTTTGATAAGGAATTCAAAATGTATGCACTTGTAGGAGCTTGAAACCATTTCAGCCATATTACCTCAGGTTAATGATGACAATACAAAACAACCCATTGCTTTCTTTGGGAAGAGTTTACATGACTATGAGACAAGGTACACTTTTCTTGAAAAAAAAGTACTTTTTGTAGTTAGAGGAATAAAAAACTTCAAGTACATGCTTTCCAATAATAAGAATCATGTTTTAGTTTCTTGCCCAAGTGTTAAAGCGTTCCTGTTGAACCAAGAACTAAATGAGAAGTGAGAAGGTTGGATTACAAAGGTTATGGTGTATTATGTTGACATATCGTGTTGTAAAAACAATACATGAGGAAAAGGATTATGTGAACATTTGATTGTTGATATGGAAAAACAACAGGGTATAGACTCATTACAACCATTACAACATGCTATAGTTTCGTATCAGCAACCTAAAATTTTACTACAGCCTAAAAATCATCAACCAGAACTCAACTCGGAGGTTCTAGGATTAATTTGGATGACTGATCTGATCAATTACTTATAGCATGGTACTTATCTGGAAGGTATGGACAAGAACAAATGAAGGTATTTCATAGTTACAGGCCATACCTTATGCTTTTATTAATGGTGTGTTGTTTAAAAAGGATATCATTGAAGTTTTTTTGCATTGTGTTGATTACGATAGAGTGCAAATTATTATCTGAATTTCATGAAGGAGTTGGAGGAGGTCACTTCTCAGCACGTATTACACCTCTTAAAATCATGAAAGTTAGTTATTGTTGGCCCAACATATTCAAGGACTGTTTCGAATGGATGAAAAAGTGTAAGAAGTGTGCTTTCTTTGTTGGAAAAGAAATATTAGCTTTACTTCTCCTACAACCTATTTCAATGGATCAACCATTCATGCAGTGGGGTCTTGACTTCATTGGCATGATAAATCCTCCTTCATCACAAGGAAACAAGTGGATCTTGACTATGCCACAAATTATTTTACACATTGGACTAAAGCAATGGCCTTGAAAGAAGCTAATGAGACTTCAATCTTATCATTTTATGAAGGTATAGTTTACAGATTTGGTGTTCCAACCACTATTGTTTCATATAATGCCTTAGCCTTTCTTGGTGCAAATGGTAACAAATTAAGTTGCTAAGCATGGTATTTATCTCAGTACTTCATCTAATTATTACCCAAAAGGAAATGGATTAGCTAAAAGTAATAATAAAAATATGCTCAAGATCATCAGAAGAACACTCCAAGGACAACCAAATAGCTTGTTATTTGATGTTGAATTCAACACTTTGGGATGATAGAGTGATTCCTAAGATGATAAGTTGTCAGTTCGTCGTACAAGTCTTGTTTAAGGTTGTGAGGCAAGAATGCTTATTTCAATTGAGATTCTCACATTAAATTTACTACATTAGATGGAGTTACTTGAGAATGAACTAATGCAGGTTCGTTAAGGTGAACTTATGGAATTGCAAGAGCTAAGAGATAAAGCTCACTTGAACATCGAAAAGAGTAAGAAACAGATCAGGAGAACATTTGATAAAAAAAGGCTAAGTTCATAATTTTTAATGAAGGAGATATTGTGCTAAAATGGGATGTTGAAATAGTAAATCCAGGAAACCACACAAAGTTCGATACAATCTATAGTGGTGCTTATATGATTTCAACTTGTAAAGAGCACAATGCATTTTAGCTTTCAAGGCTGAATGGAGAGGAATTTCCCATTCCTGTGAATGGTATGTTTCTCAAACACTTTGTATGCATGAAATAGTTAGCTATGTAAGTAGTATTGAAACTAACATCTAGTAGCTTCAATACAATGCTAAACTAAACCTATGCATCATCATGCTAAGAGCTTAAGAAAATATAACCTATCAACATTTCTACATTAAACATGAAATGAACATTTCAAGCGAATATGGTAAAGAAATTAACGTATATCTCTTATTGAATACTAAATGAGATGAGATTTAACCTATGTAGATCTCTAGAAATAAAAGAGTTTATTATGTGCTTGAAATCCCAAGTTTTCTAAGAATGGAGTCTTGTCAAATCATGGCTACAAGACCACTTGACATATCTCCATATGACTTCAAAAACTTGGGTGGATGAATGCAAGAAATGGAGAAGGCTAGCTCTTATAATAGAAGAATTCTTCAAAGATGATAAAATTGCTATAGTGTATGCTCTATGCTCATTTAGGAGTGTAGATGTAAAAAAAAAGGTAGGAGGAGGGTTCCTTATATAGCCCAATGGATAGAATAATCTCTACATTCCTCTTCATGTGGGATAAATGGAGAGATTGGGTTAGTTGTAGATAAGGGAGGTTTAAAAAGGGTTGAGTCAACCTTAGGAGATTTAAGTTTGTCCTTTAGTGACCCATGGGTTTTGAGGGGCTTTATTAATTAACCAAAGTGATTAATTAATAGGTGTGCAAGCTTATAGAAGCTTTTTAGATGAATAATTAGCATGATTTAGACTATGAGAGGGATTTAATCAAGTAAGTGATGATTTATTGATTTAATGGAAGATGAAACTAATTAATTAATAATAATTAATTAGTCTAGATAGAAAGGGAGATTAATTAATTAGATATAATTAATTAATGTATATAGAATGAGGAGCTTAATTAATTAGAAATAATTAATTAATCTAGATAGAAAGGGGAGATGATTAATTGAAGGTCGTTAATTGGCATTGTTTTTTGATAGAAGAGTTAATTAATGACTGTAATGTAGCTAATTAATGGTGATAGAAGAGGAAGTGTGCCATATTGACGATATGTCATCAATTTGCGGGAAAGAGGATAATTAGTGCAATTTAAGTATTTAAATTTCTCGGATTAAATTATAGGTTTCTACATTTTCCCCTCTTTGGGGTGGCGTAAGTAACGTTACTTCAAAGATAGTAGATAGATAAATTTTGAAGATGTAGAAGAAGAATTAGTAGAAATGAGAGATGCCACCTTGAGTGTTGATGGGGTGATAAAAGAAGGTGATCAACGATTGAAAAAGGTGAGAGAAATGGATAGAAGAATGGGTAGGGGAAAGATTACCTAGGTGAGTTAGAAGAATAGTGTTGATAGGAGAATGATGTGGAAGAGGAATGAAGATGGAAAAAAATGAGACAACTTTCATCTAGTGTATTGAAACATCTTTAGTGTCATCATATTGCCAAATATCTACGTCATCAGTCCTTATTAAAAATATAAGAATACGAGAAAAATAGGATGTCATGAAAATCCATACTAGGAACAATTGTCCATTGCTGAAACACCCACTCAATGAAACATACAAAAAATAATGCAATATGAGAAGGAAACAAGCTCATTTAGCAGGGAAAATAAGTATGAACACACATATTCCAACCAACAATGGTCAAGGTGGTTGTAAAAATGTTTTATTATTAATATTAAGATCCCTAAATGTTCATGATTGACGACAAGGGTTAAAAATTATTTCTTGAGAAAGGATTCATAAAAGGGAAGATGATAAAGGACAACCGGTCCAAAGAGAAAGCGTAGTGTGCTACGAAACAAAACTAGGCAATTATATATGCCCCGGAGTACTAACGAAGCAAGTAGAATAGGTTTGTAAATGGTTGTAAATTTGATGATCCATGAGTCATTTGATCTACAAAGATGTGAAATTTATAGCAAGATACAAAAATAATACCATGCACAAGACACAAGTTTCAGCCGCTATGAGCTAGTTTACCTAGTTTTGTGAGTTTTACAATGTTTAGGATTTTTTGGATTTTGGATGGATATATATTTTTTGTTTTTTTTTCAATTTTTGGATGGGTTGGATACATAGAAGAAAGTAGAAGAATCAGCAAGAATCTCCCAGATGCGAAAGAAATGCCCTAGGGAGAAAAAAGAAGCAATAGGTGGTAAATAATGCCCCAACATAATGAAAAAATTAATAAAATAATTATTTGATGGAATGTGTAGAAGAAAGGACATCACCTAGGAGCAATAAATTTTTCCTAGTGAGAAGAAAGGAGTACCATTTGGCAAATAATGCCCCAACACGACGAAAAATGAAATAAAACTAATTATTTAAATAAAATAATTATTCACGGTCAGTAGAAGTAGAGTTAGAGCCAAAACGGCGGTCAGAAAAGGCTTCCTGGCATCACGGATGGAGAGAATGGTTTAATATACCCCACATGGGGGGAGGGGGTAAATCATCGTAACCAATTCATTTTTTACCAACCGCTACTGAAATTTTACCGCGAGACACTTGATAGCGACAAGGATGATGGTGATAGGACGAGCATGCAAGAGACATGCTAACCAAGTTTGGGAGTATGCCTAACACATAAACGATGGCTTCTTCATGAGTATCTTAACCTACTTTGTCAATTTTACATTTAATATCACAATTAATGATTTAATTGGGAGTCTAGAAGTAGGGTATAACGCAAGTGTGCAAGCACCCCTACGGTGGCGCAAGTACCCTAGAAGTGCATTCATGCACACGCATACACTAGAAAGTGTGCACACATGTGCATATACCCCAAAATGTGTATGCATGTCTGTGCACATACACATAGTACATGTGTGCATGCGTATGCATCAAAACACTGGTGCACACACACATTAGACTCCTGCGCACACGCACAGGCAAGAGAAACATGGCGCAAGCACCATGAGGCAGATGCGCGCATGTGCACATGCCAAAAAGGGGGTGCACATACCCAAAAGGGCATGCATACACCTAGAAGAGATGCGTAAGATGAAAAAATGCCAAGAAATGAGACTTAGAAGAATTTTTTTAAGCAGAGGATAGGAGAACCATAGAAGTACCTAGAAGAATTGTTAGTGTCTAACACATGCCATGTTTTTGTAGAGGCAGCTACCAGTGTTACAGACACGAGAACGACACACCCGCATAGCTGAGATGGAGGGGAGTATGAGCAAACAAGACCATCACATGATGGTGATATTACTAGAGGCAGTTGGTTTAGGCTATGTAGCACGAATGCCCTCAATTAACCTAGACCATGGGCTACTGACCACTTTGAATGAGCGGTGACACAACAAGAGCCAGTGTTTCAGGCTCCCCACAAGAGAGATGACCGTCACACTGGAGGAGGTGTGGTAGATTTTACGCGTTCCTATTATAGGCTTGATGATTGAGTATACGAGTGATTTTGGTCAAATTATTGTGGCGATTAGTGACTTATTTGGCTGTGAGGAGATACCCCATGAGGGTATGACAATGTCTCTACATGATTGCATAACTGATCCGACTCTTCTTCAGGGACCACTTTACTTGATGGATATTATTAGTGGGATCTTACTCAATGATAATACATGGACATCATTTCTGATGGGGTTGATTACATTAGTACATGGAGTGTTCAGTGGTGAGCGATACTACTGGGGCCAGTGCATACTGGCACATTTATACTAGGATTTGCACTTAATTACCTACCACCATTAGGAGATGTTTGGACCGACATCTTTACTATAGATCAGGTCTTGGGACCATATAGAGATTGGGCACCCCATTGGTGCGTTGCACACCTGAGCACCGGAGGTGCCAAAATTCAGGGCATGAGTCTCAATGGGAGATGATGTACGAGAGAACTTAGGCAACATTTACTACTGCCATTGAGGGTTTGAAGAGCTATTTGATGGAGACATTGTTATCTCTGGATCACAACTCCCTATCGTTTACAAAAGTGTGTGTGCTTGAGCTCACTGTGTGATTGGGTAACATGGGTACTATCTCCAAGTTGTGGGACTTGCTACTTGAGATATACCTCCAGAGAAAGTTGGTTCTTGCTCATAAACTACCTACCACAATCTACTCTAATGCAGGAAAAACTATCATTCCTAATCTAACTTTCTAAGGGGCCAGGGAGAGAGAGTGTATTAAAAAAAATCCTACACTAGAGTAGGGATACACCATAAAAGGAGGGTGTGAGAATAGTCTCCAATGTGTGAAACATAGAAACAAAGTGCATACTAGAAGAGGCGATAATAGTTCTTCACAATCTAGAAACTGCATTCACAACAATATTTCATGCACATAGAATGATAATGAATACTTGCAACAACATAAGATAGACACAATATACATATGCAATGATATTGAAGGGGAAGAGGAATGCAAACAAATATAGCAGGGGAAGAGAAATCCATAAACTTATATCTATTGCTTTCATTAATATGCAAAGTTTAATGTATTATAGAATAAGGGTCTAGATCAGCATGTAAGGATTCCAATACAAGGGAATGTGGCACATTCGCTTCACAAAAAAAATTTGACAGAGTTTTACTACTCAAAACTATCTCATTTACAATGAGCCCAACACTCCAATTTATAGAAATCTGAGAAGGAAGCGAGAGAGGGAAAAATGGAAATCCCAAAATCTATCCTCTCACCACTTTTAAGGTTTCATAAATGGATTGAAATGATGGTATGTTGCTTGAAAAATTCCACCCACACTATCCCATAACTTGTACCACTGAGAAATTTCAGCCCATGCTTCATTGATTGCATCCCAACTACCAAATAAAATCATTATTTCTAAATTGGGAACGTTTTATGAAAAATCAGCATCAATTCCTCATCAAATTCCTAATTTCTTGATTTTTGTACATTGGTATTAGAACCATGATTCCAAAGGTACAAATTTTGAGTGATTTCGTTGAGAAATGCAAAAGTTATGGCCTTTTAAATGCGTGCAGCTAATTTGGGTTTACTAGGCATTTCTGTCATTTGACGGGACTGAGCATTCCCTTTACCAGAACTGGAGATGTTTCCTTTATTTTAACATATCTAGCCTCATCAAAAATAAGATCTAGAGATGTTTACTTTACATCGTGCTCATTCCAGAAAGTCAAATTTCATGAAAATCAGAGCTCGGGGTCAAAAGCTATGGCCATTTAAAGTTCGGGAGGGTCATGTATCAAATTTTCCTTTGTATGTTGGCATATTGGCTATTTTGGGCCTTGGTGTCCTGGATGTCCCTTATGCAACTTGGCCGAAAAACTCCAATTTTTTTGATTCCCTCTTTGTGTGATTTCATCTTTTTATGTCCCATCTATCCTGCCGTTGATCGGGCCGTCAGGGTCATTGACCTCCGCTCCACCCGCATTTCTTTGTGATCAGATATTTTGCATTTCAGAGCCCACACACACCTGTGTCCTAGGTGTCCCAAAAAATTCTCAGGACAAAAACTTCTGACTTATTCACACCCTTTTATTGTGGTGATTTTGGCTATACGGGTCTCGGCTGTCCCGACGTCTCGCGGACTGCTCGGGCCAAATTTTTTAGACTTCACCGATTTGAACTGCCTGTGGTGATTTTAGGCATGTGAGTCGCATGTGTCCCAGTGTGCCATGTGTGGTCTGGGACAAAATACTTGATTTCTCCATAATACACTAAAAGAAGTCCATTTTTAGATTTTTTGCAATTTTTTAACAAACTCCTTGGATTTTCTTGGATAGGTGAGTTAGAGACAAGAGGAGAGGTACCCTGAAAATCCAAATTTTTGCCCTTGAACCATTATTTCTGCTTGCTCCAGCATGAGGAAATTATACAAGTTATCCAAATTACCTAAAGGGGTGAACTTGGGATAACAGACATCATCTTGAGGCCCTATAGACACATATAGTGGCCTGAGGACGGAGTAGAGCTTAGTGTCTGTGCGGTAGAGCACTTTCTTCTTGGCAGCCACAACTATATTACTGTGATATACAGGGTAGACCGATGGCAGGGTTCAGGGAGTCCCTTAGCCTAATATGTGGTATGCTTGTTAGGATGCAGAGAGGTGGACCATGGGGCCACGTATACAGGTAGCCCGTGATAGGGCTAGCTTCTTACAGGTGGTACCGTAGGTTTTGGACCCTACCTGAAAGGTTAGAGACACAGGCACCACACCAGAGTACATGGCCTGGTATGCGAACATTTTTTCATGGCACCTGACTATATCAGATGAGGCATGGGGAGTAGGTATTCAAGTACCACTTGAGGTCCCCTATAGTAGTAATGATGATGATGCAGTTGCGGGTCATCCCAATGATCCTTTTGATGTGTAGCGACACGATGGATAGGGTCCAATACATGATCCTTGACAGAGGCAACAGGCACTAAGATAGGGATAGGTAACGGGCCAGACACAGGAACAAGGTCATGCATAGGGTCTGAGGCTTAGATTACAAGATCCAGGACAAGCCCATGGACAGGTATAGGGATAGGATCCAATGGTGCTTCTGAGGTTAGCATGAGCTTAGGGTGGAGATTCCAAGGCACAACTAGCTTCCTTACGATAACAGGTGTGATAGCTGATAGTGGAGAGAGATCATACCCGATCTCATATTCTGGCCGTGACAGCATAGCAGGACCAAGCCAGAGCCTAGGTCAACTAGGGGGGAGATGGTTTCACACACTTCCATTAGATACACCAGATGGCTACTCATGTGGCTTATGTGATGGGCCTACTACAGAAGACCCAGACCTAGTTACAACTAGTGATAGCTGAGAGAGATCGTCTTCATGCAGAGTGAGAAGTGGTTTAGGCCGTGGTTGTACAACTATAAATAGTTATAACATCATTTTGATGCATGAATGGGATAGTGGTGACAACTTGCACTCGCCAAGACTTGGATACAATGGAGGGCAGAGCTTCTTATTATCGGTTGCTCTATTATGAGGTAGTTCTAGCTGGTCAGTGACCACGTACTTATAGCCAGTAGTCGAGTAAATCGACGAGATCAGAGAGGCCATAGGAATCAGTGGATCATCCACGAGGGTAGCATACAGGACCTACATGACTGCGCGAGACACATGTTATGGGTCCTCCTCCATTGAGCAGACCAGCCAGTCCATCTGAGGGTTCCAGTCATCCCTAACACTCATTGCATTCTTTGATTGTACTTGTATCATGATATACAAACCTCTTATGAAGGTGTTTATCATTCTTGGCATTTGTATACAATGTACCAGTTTTTGATGCACTCCTCTGATGAAAGCTTTATTATTTTGATCGATGTATAGAATTTTTTATGTATGCCTCTAATGAAGGCATTATTCTTTTGATTGATGTATAACATTTTTGATGTACGCCTTTGATGAAGGCATTTATGAGTTATGCCCTTTGATGGCCCATTTTGTATCGATGATGTATATCTTTCGTGAGATAGACATTTTGTACTTGTATACTTGGCAATTTTGATGTGGCATAGTTTGTAATGAGATGATAGACTTTATTGTTTTTGGTGATTGAATACATGGATTATGGATGTGTCAAGATGTTTTATGATTTGATTTCACATTTTGTAGGTATTATGATGATAGTGGATATTGTTTGTACCACATGTGTTTTTTTATATGATAGATCCATAAATGATATCAATTGTGATGTTTTAGATTAGTGGATGGGATGATAGGATGATATAGGTGCGGGAGGGATAGATTTTGATATTTTCAATCCCTCTTGCCCCCATTTGATGATACGATATGTGATGATTAGCTTAGCATTCATGTATGATGTATACTTAGCTTTTTATTTATATGACGTAGAGATGATGTTAGATTTGATGATATTGATGGAGATATGATGATGTGATAACAAAACTATGTACATGCAACAAGAAAATGTTAACAAGTTTAACCAAATATATGGTGCTAACCAACATGAATTAACACAGCCATGTACAATTATTTACAATCATGAAAAACATACATCATATGTACAAGTAAGAATGAATCTAATCTAAGAAAGAAAAGATGAATCTCATCAAATTATGTCTAATAAAAAAACTATACAAATGTACAAACAAGTAGCAACTATACATGCAAACAATGTACACAAACAAAGCAAGAAACAAGAAAAAGTAAGGAAACTAATGTTATGCTTTTGCAAGATTATTTTGTGAAACAATTTTCTATTGTTTTTGTGTTTTTTGTCTTTCTATTATTTTGGATTTTGATCATATTTGAATGTTTTTGCAATTTTCGAACATATTTGAATGTTTTTGTGTTTTTCTAAGTTTTTTCGAAGATATGCATAGGTAACCAAGAAAAATGGATGCCCCTAGCGTTAGACGGAGAATGTACTAGGGTAGGCGCCACATGTTTACAAATAGGAAGGTGAAGCTGCAGAAGTGCCCCCAATGATAGATGGGGAATATAAAAATACCATCTCTTCACTAATTTATAAGAGGAGAAAAATCTGAATCAAGGATTTACAAGATAGGTTCACAAGGAATTTCAGATACAGGTGTGGAGCTAGCCCTAGGCTAAGTAAAAGTACCCTGTAGATACAAGATGTTTACGAACAATGAATCCTCCCAAGGTTCCAGAAATCAATTTTCACCAAGAGATCTATCCAAAGTGCCATAATTGTGTGGTTTTCACATATGGATAACCTACTTTCTCTTTCTCTTTTTCTCTTTTTTTTTTGTATTTTGATCATTTTTAATCTTTTTTTGGTTTCCTTTTTATGATTTTTGTGCCATGTTTAACCATAAAACCAATTAAGGTGAATGGAATTCATAGGTTCATGGATCTCATCACCATTGGGATGAGCGATTTTGTATGCTCCCGTACCATATTTGGCCACAATGTCATAAGGTCCTAGCCAATGTGGTTCGAACTTGCCTCTCTTCTCTCTTTTTGCCCTTGTGTTGAACTGATTTACCTTCATGACAAAATATCTGACCTCAAACTGACAAGGTATGATCCTTTTGTTTTAATTTTTGGAGATTATTTTCTAATACACTTTGATATGGTGAAGGGCGTAGATGCACTTTTCATCCAAGAGTTCTAATTTTGCCAGCTTGGCCACTATGTAATCCTCATCCTTCTCCAGATAATCCCTAAGAGATATTCTCAGGGAAGGAAGCTCAATTTCCAATGGGATGCTGGATTCAGTTCCAAATACTAGGGAATAGGGTATCGCATCAGTAGGAGTGCGAATGGAGGTCCTATAAGCCCAGAGGGCTGGGTGGATTTACAAATTCCAAGTGCGACATGTCTTACTCACCATCTTTTCCATGTTTTGAACCAACGTTTTGTGAGTGGCTTCATCCTACCCATTACCTTTTGGATAATATGGCGTAGACCACTTAAATTTTATTTGAAATCGATGAAAAATTTCCTTCATTGTCTTGTTCTTGAACGATTTTCCATTGTCAGTAATTATGGCTGCAGGAATGCCATATCGATAGATAAGGTGATTCATGATAAACTTTGAATTCTGAGCTCCTATAATGTAAGTCAAAGGAACAACATCCACCCACTTGGTGAAATATTCCATATCTATGATGATGTGAGTATGACCATCAGATGAGGTAGGGGTGAGCTTTCCTATTAAATCTATTCCCCATTTGGAGAATGGACATGGGGTTGTGATTGGCTGTAACGGCCGTGATGGCGCATGGATGAAATTTCCATACTTTTAAAATAGTACACATTTCCTTACATAATTATAGTAGTTTGTTTCCATAGTAGGACAATAATAGCCTACTCTCAACAATTTCTCAGCTAGAACCATTCGGTTTGTATGGGCCCCACACACCACTTCATGCACCTTTTTAATCGCTTGGACTGACTCTACTACATCTAGACAATGCAACAGAGTCCCATCGTATCCAAAATGATAGATCGTATCTCCTAAGAGGTTGTAATGAGCTATCTGGAAGACGAGGCTTTGTTTTTTGGAATGAGAGATGTCATGAGGGAAGGTGTTATGTTTAAGATAGGCATGGATGTACACATACCATGGGGAATAGTGACCAAATAATTCACAAGCCAAACATGATCCTGACATGTCATACGCAGGCTGGCATATATTCTCAACAAAGAATGGCATGTTATTAATCTTTGGTGGAATTTGTAGCATAGAGCCTATGGTTTCCATAGCATCTGCAGATCTGTTTTGTGCTCTTGGAATCTATTCGAATGTGATACGCATAAAATACTCTTTCAAGGTTTCCACCATTTTTTTGTAGGGGAGGAGTTTCTCATCCTTGACTTTATATTCATCATTAACTTTCTTGATGATCAATTGTGAATCACCAATGATCTTAACATTATGGATATACCATTTGATTTCCAGCTTCATCTCTGCAATGAGTGCTTCATATTCTGCAATATTATTTGTATAAGTAAAACCAAAGAGAAAGCTTGATGTATAGAGTCTCCTGAACGAGTAATTAATACCACACCTCCCCTAAACCATGAAAAGTAAAATATCCATCAAAGTGCACTTGCCACATGAAATATTCCTCAATATACAGTAAAGAAGCATCTTGTAGATCCAAACTTACAGGATCTATCCCTGGTAACAGTGGTTCTGCTAACTGATTGGTGATTACTTGTCTTTTTACTAACTTTTGATGTACATAATCAATGTCAAATTCACTTAGTAGAATGATCCAATTAGCTGTTCTACCTGTAAGGGCAAGTTTTGACAACAGGTACTTAAGCGGGTCAACTTTGGATATAAGCTTGGTTTTAGTATTTAACAGGTAAAGGTGAATATTTTAGAAGGTAAAAACTAGAGCCAAACAAGCCTTTTCAATTTGAGGGTAGTTGAGCTCATAACCAATGAGAGTAAGACTGAGATAGTACACAAATATTTCGTTATGGCTGAGGTCATATTAAGGAAGAAACACACCAATAACAAATTGATTAGTATAAATATACATCATGAGTGGCTCACTAGGAGTTGGAGGCATGAGGATAGGTGGAATTGCTAAGTACTTCTTAAGCAAGGTGAAATCTTGTTGTTGCTCCACTCCCAAAATAAAGGAAACATCCTTTTTAAGTAGATGGGTGAATGAATGAAACTTGTCGGCAAGTTGGGAAATGAAGCAGTAGAGGGCTTGTATCTTTCCTTGCAAGCTTCACAGTTGTTTGATGTTTATGGGAGGAGGCATTTCAGTAATGGTGGTAAATTTAGCTGGGTCTACCTCAATCCTGCTTCATGATACAATGACTCTAAGAAAATTTCTTGATAGTATGCCAAACACACACTTCTTTGGATTCAATTTGAATTTTTATTCCTGTAGATGTTCAAAGATACACCAAAAAATCTTAGGGTGATCTATTCTTGTCTTGGATTTCCTAAGGATATCATCCACATAGTCTTCCATGATGTCATGAATCATATCATGAAAAATCACTATCATTTCCCTTTGTTAAGTTGATCCTATGTTTTTAAGGCCAAAGGGAATTACCTGATAACAAAAATTCCCTTAGGGGTTTGTGAAGGTTGTCTTGTGTTGATCCTCATCTATGATTTTGATTTGATTGTAGCCTAAAAATCCATCCATAAGATATAACATTTCATATCTTGCAGTTGAATCAACAATCATATCAATATTGGGCAATGGGAAATCATCCTTTGGACATGCCTTATTAATGTCTCTAAAATCTATATAGATTCTTATCCCAATAGGTTTCTTTTGTACTGAGACTATGTTTGATATCCATTATGATATATCAATTGATCAAATGAAGCCTGCCACTAGCAATATTTCTAGCTCTTATTTAACTTGAGGGGCCACTCGTGGATGCATTTTTCTGAGATTTTGTCTGATAGGCTTGGTGTCTACGTGCACTACTAGGTTATTCACTACCAAAGTTGGATCCAAACCCGTCATATCCTTATAGGACCATGCAAATACATCTACAAATCCTTGCAAAATCATGGTGAATGTTTATTGTTCTTATATTGAGAGTGAAGCTCCAAGTTTGATTATCTTTGGATTGTCTTCTGTTCTAATATTCACATCAATGGATTCTTCTACTAGCATATTTGAAAAATCTTCCATATGCGTAGGATCAGGAGGAAGATTGAAATATTCTTCCAAGGTGTCTCTATATGATTTTCACCCATTGCGTGGTCACTTCTCTTGTCAATTGATTTTTGCACTTATTTGTCAGCCAACACCTCAAACAAGTTTTCACCTTCTGACTTGGACTTTTTTTGGTTGAGGTTTTTTGTTGGAACTTTTTCCCTCATTTTTCTCAAATTTTTATGACCATGAAGCTCACCTTCCTCACCAAAGTACAAGTAGGTATCTAAGTCAATGTAGAAACCTTTCTTATGGTCTCCAATCGGAATTGTATCTTGAATGCCCATGAATTCTACAATGGCTTCATCATTTTTAAAGAGATCTAGTGGCATGTGACGTTGTTGATCCCATTCAACAAGGAAAGGGTAAATGAGGTCAATTTTAGGTTCAGTGGGGGTTATGGTATGGAAAATGGTATCCATGAATAGGTTCATGGAGGCAAGATCCTCGTATTGGCTACAGTGGAAATATGTGTCGTTGTCTAAATAATCAGAGCTATCTTTGCACTCAAAACATGTGGCATCTTGATCATTAGGGTGTGATCCATAGGGTCAAATGTCGATGTTATATCTTTCCATCTTTAAATGTGGAAGAGGAACTAGTTATCTTGGTCCTTGATCATTCTTTCCACATCTTAGTCCCTTATAGCCCATGGAATACATCATTCGGCTAGACTTCTTATTATCAGGGATTTGGTAGCAAGTTGGTTGAGTATCTTTCGGGACCCAAGTCGTAGGTGGGTCCAAAAATTTATCTTAAGTGAGTAATCCTCCAGGTAAAAATGACCCAATAGTTTGCTCATCTCTAGTCCGTCTAAAATGATAGTTGGGTCAGCCTCTAGTTTTAGGTGACAACTATGGGTCTGAAACCAAAAGATCTTATTGCACATCATAATCCACACAACCATATTCCAGAACCTTTATCTCCCATGAATCAAATGGAAAAGTTAATGTAGAAGCCTCATGGGTGCAAGAACTTAGGGAATCAGAATCTACCCGTGACTCCATGGATTTAGATTGAAGAGGAAAAACTATATCAGCAGAGGGACATGTACAAGCATCGTTACAATTGTAAAACTATTGAGAGGTATGTAGTGAGTAAAGGGCTGTTGATCTCCTTTTATTGTGACAGTGTGTCCCTCATATTTTAGTTTGATCCATTGATGAAATGTTGATGACAAGACCTACATGGCATGAATCCATGGTCAGCTAAGAATCATATCATATGGGAGTTCTATGTCCAATACATGAAGCTTCATTTGATGAAAAATGGGTCCTACTTCCATGGGTAATGTGATTGTGCTAGCTAATTCCCTTTCCACATTGTTGTAGGTAGTTATGGTAATGATGTGGGACTCAAGATCTTATTTTATATGTCCCAGTTGCTTAATTAATTTCAATGTGCATATATTCAGCCCTGATCCATTGTACAGAAGAGCCTGTTTTATCTTTCAGCGTGTAACAATTAGCTCAATATATAAGGGGAGATTATGTGTTGGATCTTCAATAGGGATCTCCCTGTGATTAAAATAGATATACTCAATTGGTACAATGTTAGCCACCATAGCTTGAAGATGAAATTTTTTGACTTCTAGTGGCACTCCTAACCCCTAAAGAGTTTTGTACAAGATTTCCTTATGTACATTCGATATTTTGAGAAGATATAAGATTGAAATCTTGATAGAAGTATTCTCAAGTTATTCTAAGAGGTTATACCTACCATCTTGCGGGGTTGATAGAGATAGTTCAGGAATCATGAGGTGGGTGTGCCTTGTTACTGCAGTGCAATCCTTTCCCTTGATTCGAATGGTATTCACATGGTCACTAGGAGAGTGGATACATCCAATGAGTGAATCGTAATGATTATTGTCCTTCTTGGTATATAGATGATTCGATGCTTTGTAACTCTAGGATGACTCTCCTCGATCCATATTTTTCTCATGTGACTTACCATGTTTAGGGAATGGCTCTTTGAATATTCCCATCTTTTCATTTGGCATCTGAGTTTTCTCTGGGGTATCCACTTCTATCTCCCCATTGTCGATGAGGTCTTGGATATAGTGACAAAGTCATAGATATTTATCTATTTTGTGTCCCTTGACATGATGTAATTCGCAATAGTCATGCTCTTTATACCATGATGGTTTTGAAGCATTTTCATCAAAGGGTTATGTCATGGGATAAGTCACCATGTGAGCTGCATCCAATTGCTTCAATATGGCCGACAAAGGATCATTGAGAGGAGTGAAAATTCTACGTTTAGGTGGTGGTTGAATAGGTCCTTTGGTCAGTTTAAAAGGTTGACCAGTTTAAACCACTTGTATGTGTTTGGAATCTGTGATTCCGTCTCCCACCACGTTCTTGTTTTTGTTAAATATTTTCATCTTTTCCATAGGTTTTGCGTTTTGGTTATCCTTAGAGTGTGGTTTAATGGTTCCTTTGGCAATAAGGACTTTCTCTATTTGAGTAACCTTTTCAATAACCTCTTAGAAGGTGTGAACACAATGCATTTGTAGATGAAAAGTGATGTCCAAGTTGAGATTGGGCACAAAGATACTCACCAGCTGGTTTTCAAGGAATGCATAAGGGAAGTCGCGGGCTATCCCTCTCCATCTTTGCAGGAAGCTAGTGAATGTCTCATTAGGATGTTGTTTTGTACCGAATAAGTCCTCCATGGTTATTTCACTTTCTATGTTTTACAAGAATTTTCATACAAACCTTCTGCTAGTTTAGGCCATGTGAAAATAGACCCACAAGGTAAGCGAGTGAACCATTCCAAAGCTTGCCCCCCTATAATATTTGAAAAGATTCGTATGAGGTAATTGTCACTATAGGCCACTTCTTTGCATACCATGTAAAAATATTTTACATGGTCTCGTGGGTCACCTTTCCCTCTGTACTTGTCAAATTTTTGCATGTCAAACGTTTTAGGGAAGGTTTGAAGCATAATAGTTTTGTCAAATGGATAGGGACATAGCTCTTCATATTGAAATTTTATGCTATTCCCCATAGTGCTCTCTTAAAGGCTTGTAAGTGTTTCTTTTATAGATTGTATTTCTTGAACGAGTAATTGTTCTTTGGTAGGAGAAGAAGGGATATATACTTGATTATGTTCTGTATTGCCTTCTCCTTGATTATCCAGTTGAAGTTCAATAATTTTGACCTCAGGTTTTGCCTTTTGTACATTCTTGTTTGTTTCTTTTTGTACATGACACGTTAACAAAGCCAATATTGACCAAGGTTGCTAATTTTTTGTTAAATAGTGTCTTCTTCTTCGAGAGGTTCCTCTTCTTCTTCGTGTTGCGGAGGATTTTCAACATTTTCATGTTCTATTATGACTTTACGTGGTACTTTAAGGAAAGGTATTCTATATCCCATTGCATTATCATTTTCCATGATATAAGTAGGAGCATGCACATGTTTTAATATATCATCCATGTTAATTAAATGTTGCTCCTCTTCATTAGCTTCATTTGTAGATGGGATTACCTCTTGTTCGATAGGAATTTTCGCTCCCAACTCTACAACTTGTGCCAATACCCGATCCTTGTTTCCAAAAATGAATTCATATAGCAAGGTGGGGTAGAAGTCAAACTCCACATGTGGTGATTCCAAATCATCACTACTATGATCTATCATTTCTTCTACTTCTTTCTCTGCGGAAAATAAAGGCCCAAGATCATGGCCAATAAAAGGGTTGACCCTTGCTTGTTTGAGGCTTCCAAAGTTTGCATTTGTCTTGCTTCCAAAGCATACTTTTTGAGTCCTAATCTCGTTTTAGGATCCATGAAATGTAATAGGTTCACTATGGTATCTGTGAGTTTGTTCAAAGATTTATATAGAACCTAAGTGAAAAATGAATGTCAAGAAATGAAGGCATGTTATGAATTTCAATGATTATCTCTTAAATGAATGAGACAAGAAAGAATCAGTCACACAATGATTGAGCTTCAAACCAAATAATTAAATTAAGGACTTCCTAAATTTTTCTTCAAAAAGGTAGTTGGTGTTGTACAATGATTAACAAAATGTCCCTACTTATGTCAGGTTCAAAGAAATGAACAAGGCATAAGTAATAACAAGGAGTTAACACAACCTCCAAAAAAAGTATACTAGAAGAAAACCCAAATTCCATCAAGTCTTATATTCCAAAAGGTGTCAGTTGCGATTGTGAGTGACACAAAAATTTCACCAAGATATCTTAACTAAACTTTGCAAGAAAGTAAGTTATTGATATCAAGATGATATTGATATAACATGCACAAGTGGTAACACTTAACACTCTTCATAATCGAGGTAATAATTGATATTGAAATAAAGAGATAGTATACTTAGGAATTGTTAAAGTGTATATAGCATAACCTTACACTATAGATATTTAGGTCAAGTTTACAAGAAACAAGACGTAAATACCAAAATTGTAGTGACACGATACAAACAAGAAAATCATTCAAAGGAGAATCAAAGTGATGGATCAAACATAACTACAATGATGATCTTGACCTGGTTATCAAGATCAAAAAGGCTAAAAATGGTATAAAAATGTCTCCACACAATTAATATGTTTAACAACCTAGCCCCAAACATGGATGAGCATAAACAAACAAAAAAGTGGTGAAACAATCAATTGATAATGCAAAGATAGTCACTCTTCCTTTGATCAATAAAGTGTCAAAAGAAAGTGAAGGAAGTAGATTAATTGGGGTTGAAAAATGTTGGCCTTACCTCAGCAGAGTTTCAACTCACCTTAGGGCATGTAAAAAACTATGCAAAAATAATGCTTCACATGTTTTGTGATGAAAAATAGCCCTCAACTCAAATTTTCTTTGATGTGGTATAAGTGGGCTCCTAGTCAAGGATATTTTCCTGGGTAGTTCACTCAACTAAGTGTCACAAGTCATCTGGGAGAAAGCTCGATTTACCAAAAAAGTTACACTGATTAATTTGGGAGTATCTCAGCTTTACTTTACACCCTTCAAGCATAGTGGGAAATAAATTTGGCCATCGTGTACTCTCACCGGGGTTGCGATATAGACAACTTGTGATGTTAAGTCTCACAAATAGTAATACTAGTCAAGTAGGTTGTGCGGAGAACTTCTTGTTTCATCCATAAGGTTCCCTCTTGCGTGGATTACTTTGGGGTTCCTAGGACCACCCCCATTGTTGTGGCTTAAGGATTATGACAAAGAGGTTATATCCTAGTTTGAAGCAGATGGGATGGTATGTACCCTTATCTGAACCTTCAAATATAGTGTGATGATTGTGGTTTGTTTTTTTATCTTTTTTAAATTAGATTTGGGTTGTTTGAACACCTTTTGGCAACCTGCATGAAAATTGTATTAGTATTTTAATTTTGTTTTAGTGCCACATTTTCTTTGACAAGTGTTTTTGGTTCTACACAACATATTAGTAATTTTCCATGAAAATAATAAATGTCATTTATGATTCTCAAGATTTCCCTAAGACGCAAGAGAAGAGCATACGTGACGCAAACTCCAAGAAACCAACAAAGAAAAACACTTAATTCAAATGAAAAATATATCTTTGCTCAATTTAGACATTTAACACATTCTCAAAGTAATAAAAGACATAAGAATCATTTATGATTCCAAATATTTCCCCAAAAGGCACGAGGGAAGAGCATACCCGACCTTACTCTTATAATTAAACATGCAAGGTTTATCCAATGTCTAGTCTAGCATATCCATGCAAAAATAAAACCTGTAATGATGTCAGCACCTTAGGAAACAAATTTTTAAAAATGTGAAATTAATATGCCAACTTAGACTGAAGCACCTATGCATGGGTTAGGGCATGTGCATGTGGGTTAGGGTGGTTGTGCCCCTCTATGTAAATCTAGATCAGCAGTGTGCCTGCACCACTCGAGAGATTCCTATGCTAGGATATGGGTGTATGCATGTGCGTCAGGGTTAGAAAAAAGTTAGTATGGAAACTCAGACAGTACACCCACACCACTTAAGAGATGCCTGTGCCAAGATATGGATGTTTGTGTCAGGGTTCAAACACAGAATGCATGCACCAAGGTTAGTGTGTCTATGCTAGGGTTAGGGTATGTGCACCAGCCTGATAGCTTTCTAAAAGCAATGAAGGTATAGTATGAGTAGAGTGTGAGTGTGCCGGAATGTGTGCATGCACCTAGTTTTTTGTACCTGTGTCAGGTTTTGTGTACAAGCACCTATCCTGCAATCAAAATATGGCCAATGACACAAAAAGCTCAAAATACTCCAAATTTTAGAATGTTAGCTCAAAATTGACAACAACCCATTAGAATTAAAGCTCTAAATGAGATCCTACACGTAATTTTAACAAAATCCAAATAAATCTAACATTATTTCACATATGTGTATATCAAGGGTTAACAAAAAACGTGAAATAATAATAAAATTTGAACTAGAATGTTAAAGGACTAAAATTCAAGTCCCACCGGGCCTGCCATATGTATGTATGAAATAGTTAGCTATGTAAGTAGAATTGAAACTAACACCTAGTAGCTTCAATACAATGCTAAACTAAACCTATGCATCATCATGCTAAGAGCTTAAGCAAATCTAACCTATCAACATTTCTACATTAAACATGTAATGATAATTTCAATCTAATATGCTAAAAAAATTAACTTCTATCTCTTATTGAATTCTAAAAGAGATGAGATTTAACCTATGTAGATCTCTAGCAATCAAAGAGTTGATTATGTGCTTGATATCCCAAGGTTTCTAAGAGTGGAGTCTTGTCAAATCATGGCTACAAGACCACTTGACCTAGCTCCATATGACTTCAAAAACTGGGGTGGATGAATACAAGAAATGGAGAAGGCTAGCTCTTATAATGGAAGAATGCTTCAAAGATGATAAAATGGATATAGTGTATGCTCTATGCTCATTTAGGAGTTTATGTGTAAAATGCAAGGTAGGAGGAGGGCTCCTTATATAACCCAATGGATAGAATAATCTCTACATCCCTCTTCATGTGGGATAAATGGAGAGCTTGGGTTAGTTGTAGATAAGGGAGGTTTAAAAATGGTTAAATCAACCTTAGGAGAGTTTAGTTTGTCCTTTAGTGACCCATGGGGTTTGAGGGGCTTTATTAATTAACCAAAGGGATTAATTAATAGGTGTGCAAGCTTATAGAATCTTTTTAGAGGAAAAATTAGCATGATTTAGACTATGAGAGGGATTTAATCAAGTAAGTGATGATTTACTGATTTAATAGAAGATGAAGCTAATTAATTAGTTTAGATAGAAAGGGAGATTAATTAATCAAAAATAATAATTAATGTAGATCAAAAGGGGTGCTTAATTAATTAGAAATAATTATTTAATATAGATAGAAAGGGGAGTTGATTAATAGAAGGTCATTGATTGGCATCATTTATGTATAGAAGATTTAATTAATGATAGTAATGTAGCTAATTAATGGTGATAGAAGAGGAGTGTTCCATATTGATGATATGTCCTCAATTTGCGGGAAAGAGGATAACTAGCACAATTTAATTATTTAAATTTCTCGGGTTAAATTATAGGTGTCTACATACTGTTATTGAAAATCTTACAGTGCTGGTTAGAGTAGGATTTCCCTTTTAATAAGTGTAGTTGATGCACATTGCATTGTTTTTCAATTCAATAAGTGCATTCATGCACGTGATCTAGTTTACCAGATCCTTTCCCAGATTTAATTTATTTTTTAGAAAGGTTATTTTTTCATAAAAGGATAGATTTTGGTTTTATGATTTTGACTCCATGACCAATGGAAAAGAGCAAGGCACTAGTCTTAAAGCTAGTAGATAACTTTCTCTGCAGGATCATCATAAATGTTGACAATTTTTGCACTCATGTAAAAATGGGCAACTCAAAACTTCATTTCAGATGGAAGAAATTGATGGATGAACCTTACTAAGGCAGTGCATACAATTTATTTTTTTCAGTTGCAGTAATTGATTAAATACATGCAATTTGTAGTTATGTGTTCTATTATAGAATGTAACACCTCACATATGCTTCCATTCCATTTTTAACCTTTAGCAAGGAAACAAAAATGCCTCGAAGGACCAATGCATTACCTTGATAAAGGTAAGAATCACAAGATATGTGGGATTTTACATCCCATAGCAGCAAATATAGTTTCTGATTGTAGGTTCTAGATGTTCATTACTAAGTTACAAATATTTTCAATTTGATCATTTCCTATGAAATTAAGTATTATTAAGTATGTTATTTAGTTGTTTAATTCATTGTAAAATCATTACATATCATAAGATATGGAATTAAAAGGAAGTACATAATTCCATTATAGAAATAATATCATTTATTCATGAGGAAATTAAGTGTTTCCCACACAAGACGTGGAATGCAACTTATAACTACTGAAATAGGAGATACAAGTGTATAAAGCTAAAAGGAAGGGAATGTAGGAGGAACCCATCATTGTCTTGGGGTTTCCTCTTGGTCTTCTTTGTTTCCAACTTTAGCTCCTTATCTTCATGTTCTTTGCATCTTTCCATTACATGAATGTACCTGAAATAAAAAAAGCAGATTGTCGAATTTTGAGCTCAGGGTTAAATCTGCTTTCCTGTGCTAATAGCTTCAATAAAAGAAATTTCCTAAAATAAGGAGGCATAAGGTAAATCAAAGTAAAATATGTAGAATTGAGAAAGTAGTTATTATCCATAATTCACCCCCTTTGCTGAATATTGGATCAGTCACGACCCCACATAAAAGGAGCTTGAGAAAGCTCATTCAAATCCAGCAAATTGGTTGTAGAAAGACTCAACCATGGACTGGTGGAGGCCAAGAGAGACTGATGGACCCTGTGCAAAAGAAAACGAATCTGTTGGTTACATGTCTTAAATCCATTCTCCAAGTTATAGGTAGACTCAACTATGAGATAACAGGGTCAGACAAGAATGGGCGATGCCGTAGAGGAACAAGAAATAAGAAGGAGAAGAAATGGTGAAGATCTAAAATCCTTGGGCTCAAAACAGTTCAATAAAAATTCCAAAAATGAATAAGTATGGAGGAGGCAGTGGAAGAAGCCACATGTCCTAACAACACTTTTCAAAAGGTGAATTCGAAAAGGGGAGCCCAAACTTGCGCTAAGCTTCCACGCATCTAAAACCCTAAAGAAATTGTGGGACAGTGAAAAGTATTCAACTAAAAAGGAAGTAACAGGTGTTAGTTTGGCACAAAAATGGAAAGGAAGTCTAGGTCAAAGACTCCAACTTGTACCAGCCCTCCACTTAGCAAATGGTCAAGATAGAGTCAAAAGGCGGGCTTCAAAATTGGCTAAGTATAAAAGTGTAAGCAAATAATGCCAAGTGTCAGTGCGGTTCATCTCCAAGAGTTGGTCCTAGGGAAGAGACCTAAATGAGTGCAAGATTGTCATGCAGCCCAAAGTCTAAAAGTAAGAGGGATCGTTGAAAATTCCATAGATCAATAGAGGCCGACAAGTGTCAATTCGATGTTCCTCCAAAGGAAAAATTTGGGCTAGGTTTTCTAGCAAGTGCGGTACCTCCACGTGTTATATCAAAAGGGGAAAAATTGATTGAATATTCAATACATTAGCTCGGTAGGTAGAGGCTTCCAAGTGTTTTAATGACGTTGATTCAAGAGTTGAATAGAGAAAAGGTTTCCAAATGAGCGCCAGACTGCCACGTGTCCCAGGGAAAAGCGGGCTATTGGGGGAAAAATTTGGTTCTTTTCCCCTTGTTGTTTCAAAAGGGGTAAAAGCTGTAAAAATGGCCTGTAACTCCACCCATGGAAAAGGTCAGCGTGTGATCCCGAGTCAAAGCCAAAGCAGGGAGTCAGAGGGAAAAGTGAAAATTTGGCTTTCGTTCAAAAGGCACAAAGATAAAGATGGAAGCGCATACCCCAGCCAGCCAAAAGGAGCCACATGTCTAGGAGGAGCTTCGGGGTTGTGGGAGTTTTTTGAGTTTTGTGTTTTTTACAAAATAGAGAAAAAAGATAAATTATGGACCCATAAGCCCAATTTTTTCTCTAATCTGGCTAGCACGTGTCCCATATCAAAAGGGGGACCCATTTTTCAAATTGTTTTCCCACCCATTTGTATGAACCTGATACAAACTTTGAAGGGACATATATTTCAACTTGGGGCTTGAAATATTGCAAATCTATCACCATTGGAAATATCTCGGCCTCACCCATGCCATGAAGGTCTGAGACTTTATTTCTGAGGAGGTTAGGTGAAGGAAAATGGAGGAAACATCTTCGGGATTTCAATGCAGGATCTTCTTACCTCAACAACTAGATCATATTTGATCTTTTTCATTGTTTCTTCTTCCTTCAAGGTGCCAAACCAAGGATTGATGCAGTAAAGATGGATTTGGGGGAAGAATTCATTAAAAGCATTAATAGCAGTGGTTGAGCATCGACCTTATTTTCCCACTTCTCTCTCTCTCTCTTTCTTCTCCCTGATTAAATCTATAAATATGGGGGCAAGATTCATTGTAAAGGGGTTGGAAATTATTTGTTTTGCACACTCCCTTCTCCTTCTAGCAAAGGGATTTGTGGGGTTTAGGCCTTCCATTAAAATTGTAATATGTTTTTGACTTTTGGCTATTGTGTAATGAACTGTATCAGTCCACAGAGCAATAAAACACATCTGTGATTGATCTTAGATCAAATCTTGTCTCTTTTTCTTTCATTTGGTCTCCCATTATAGATCTAGCTATCTGTTCTTTGTTTATTGTATGCATTTTAATTTGTTTGTGTCTATTAGCAAAATAAGTGTTCATCATTCCTTTGGTGCATCACCTAGTAGTTTAGTTATCTCTTATTCCTTATACTCTTTTACCCCTGTCTCCTTGGAAAGTTTTAGATTAGGTATAGAGATAGATCCTCTGCAAATCCTCACGTGTGCACCTGAACAAAGGAATAAGGAACCAACCTTTAATCTAGAGAGTTTTCCAACTTTTGCAAGGTCCCACACCTTGGGGAAAGTTCAATGTTATGCAATCACACCAAATGACCCTACCTTAGAAAAGTAGATCCATAACTCATTTGGGGGTGCTGTGATTTCACACTAACAGTTTTGGCATGCCCGGTGGGACTAAGAAGTCTCCATCTTATTACAGTATGAATTTGATGTACACTTGTTTTGATTCTAGCTTTTAAGAAGCCTTAAAAGTGTACATCTTATGACTCCAAAAGAAACAAATCTACTGGTTTTAGTAGTCCAAGAAAGTTCACGAGAAGAATACAAACACGGTCAAGAACTAGAGAAGAGGGACTATTTTTCTATCTAGACTTATCCCCAGAAAAAGGGGAAGAGGAAGAAGAACCCCGAAGTCTCTATCTCCACCAAGCAAAGCTTTATCAACACCACCTCTCGACCGACCATTCATTCAATCAAGGGGGGTACTTAGACCGATCAGGATGGCTTAGCCAAATTCTTATGTTAACTTCACTGGCAGTAGTCCACTTGTCCTTGAATGCACAAAATCCAGTTCCTATTGTAGCATTAAAGAGTATCCCATATTTCACTGGGGAAAATTAAAATTCTCCTCATGATCATGTCCATGATATTGCAAATTTCTGTACAATCCATGAGGATCATGAGATGGACATTATAGTTAAGGTGCTCACCTCTTCACTTAAAGGGAAGGCTTTATAATGGTTCAGGAGTCTTGAGGAAGGCTCTATTCAGAGTTGAAATCAACTATGCATAGCTCTTCACAACTAGTTTGGAGAGAAAGGTGATAACCTATCTTTGTTGGAATAACTAACAACAATCAAGAGAGCCCCAAACAAGTAGCTGACAGACTTCAACCTCAGATTCCAGTGGACCTGGGATAGAATTCCAACAATAGTAAAGCCCACTAATGAAGGTGCCTTCTTATACTTTCTTAGGGCTTTAAATTCTAATATTTCTCTAATGATTCAGTCAATGGGGGGAACTACATTACCTATAGCCTATAGCCTTTCCATAGGGGCTGAGAACTGTCTGATTCAAGCTGGTAAAATCACTCCTAGGCCATCCATGCCTCTATACCCCCGAGTTAGAAATCCCAGATGCTAGCCAAACACCTACATTAGCTCCTATACCCACCCCTAGGAGTCAGAGTTCAGCTAAAGCTTCCACTTCATCATCTAACACATCTAAGGAACTCCAGGAAGTCATGAAACATACTTCAGAACCTATGGAATGAGCTAGTAACTATCAAAAGACAACAAGCTTAGAGTTCCAGGCCATATCAGTCTTAGGGTCAATATCAAGCTAGACCCTAGTATCAGTAGAATAGGCCACCATCTCAGATGACAAATCAGAGCCAGAACGAAGGACAGCCCCAAGCTGCTAGACCTTTCATGTCATATGAGCTAAACATAGGTTCAACATCAAGGGCACTGGTTCTAGCACAAAACAATATGGCACAAGAATATGATTGGTGTTTTCCATGCAATCAAGCACATAACCAATCAATGTGCTTTAATGGTGCTCTAAATTAGGCCTTGATGGTGCAAACCAATATGGTGCCACAAGAACCTAGCCAAGAGGGGGATCAATAGCAAGAGGCTCTACAAGGTGGACCTTTAGGAGAGACTATGCTTGTCAATTGGTAGCCTGAAGACTTATGTGGAATGAATCAGTTCCCTTCTCAAGGTGTGGCTACCAATACTTGGTCCAAAAAGAGGAATATTGGAGAGGGCCAACCACTAAACTCAAGTGATCCTCAATCCTCCATCACTCCACAAGGTCCTGGTGCTCCAAGTATAACTCCCAATATGCAAAACCAATCTAAGCCACCTCCCAAACCTAGTCAGGAACCAGTTGTAACAACCCATGTGCAAGAGAGAAATGTGTCTAGGAAGGGTAAAAAAAAAAGATAGCTCATTCAATATTATTGAGAAAATGAAAAGGAAATGTGTGAATATTTCACTATGGGAGTCACTAGCCATTCCAGGGTAGAGAAATCTGTTGCAGACTACCATGTAGAATTGGTCAAGTTCAAATCACCCCCCTAACCAGCAAGAGAGAGTGCTTACCAATGCAGCTCAACTAGGGATGAACCATGAGGAACAACAAGGTAAGAACCTGAGACCTCCTCCTTTCTATGTCTCATTAATTATTGGAGACAAATTGGTGCACAATTGTATGATTGATTCTGGGGCTAGTAGTTTTATGATGCCCAAACAAATAGCTAATCAGTTAGGTCTCCAATATGAATTCATCTCTAGAGGAGCAGTCCAATTATATGGGACAATAGTGACCATTGTGGGAGTCATCAAGGATCTGAGCCTCACTCTACATGCCTACCCCAATGTGATTGTTTTGTAAAACGTGTCAATCATAGATTTTCCACCACATTTTTCTTTGTGTCCGTCCAGGGACTTCATTGCCAAAATTGGAGGCTACCTATCTGCTGATTGGTCACATATGCTCTTTAGGACAAGGTATGGGGTAAAGGCCACAATAAGATCTGAACCTATTTCTTGATTATCATATTGAATCCTATGTGCCTAGCCCAATCAATGCCAATTTCTCAGCTTTTGATCAAGAAGACCTCCTAAGCACTTCTGAAGCAAATACCAAGGTGGGATGTATCCCAGACTTGACTCTTGATGAGTGGGCCAAAAAAATTCATGCTTTTGACCCCTATAAGGAGATGGAAGAATCTGAGCTAGGTGTCTACTGCCTACATGAAGAAAATCATCCTCTTCCTGACGTAGTTAAGCCAGAGTACAAGGATGACAACAAGGTATGGCAATTGTTTTTTGATGGCTCAAGGAGTAGACAAGAAGTTTGGGGAGGAGCCATGATTGTGTCCCCTAGAGGTATACGATATTATTTATCCTTTAGATTCCAATTTTCTTGCTCAAATAATGCTGCTGAATATGAGGCTTTAGTGTAAGGTCTCCATTGGTCAAGGAAGCTGGGGATCAAGAACTTGCACATGTTTGGTGACAATGAACTGTTTGCCAATTAGGTTAGAGAACTTAATGTTGTCAAAATTGACCTACTTAATAAATACAAGAGTAGGGTATGGGACCTCATGGACAATTTTGAGGCCTTCAACATTGTGTCCATACCCAGGAAGGAGAATGAAGCTGCTGATAGACTTGCAGCAGTCGGGGTAATGTTTGATGTGGTTGGCATCATCAAAAGAGACAAAGAACAACCAAATATCCATGTGGTTGTGAGGCCAGCAGTTCTGAATAATAACACATGCTAGCAGGTGTTTGAGAATGATCAGTAAATCATTAAATTTTTATAATAATAATTTGAATTCTTAATTAGAAACCAGAGAAAACTAGAACAATAATATGGGAATCATATAGTACAGTTATATACAAACAAGCTTCCCAAAGTTTTAGTGACACTAGAATCTATCTTCAATCCTAATGATTAGTTTAGAAAGGAGAAGGCTAACATGCAGATCAAAAGGGAGGATTCAGAGTTGATCCCACTTGGAGAAGACAAAACACTTGAAATTGGCAAAGTGGCCACCGAGCAAGAAAGGTGTGAATTCATACAACTTTTCCAAGAATTTCCTAATGTATTTTCGTGGAGTTATGAAGACCTAATAGGGTTCAATCCAAAGCTAGCACAACACACAATCGAACTAGATCCAGCTGCTCAACCCATCAGGTATAAGTAGAGACCATTCAACCCACATATTGAGCCTATAATGAAGAAAGAGTTGAACAAGTTTACAGAAGCAAGTATCATATTTCCAATCAAACACTCAAGTTGGGTTACAAATATGGTCACAGTCAGAAAGAAAAATGGAGAAATCAGGCTGTGTGTTGACTTCCAGGATTTGAATAGAGCCTTTCTCAAAGACCACTACCCACTCCCTTCAATGGAGCAAATCTTGCAAGTAGTGTCTGGGTTAGAAAGGTTCTCCTTCCTAGATGGCTACTTAGGATACAACCAGATCATGGTGAAATAATATGATCAATTTAAAACAAATTTCACCACCAAATGGGGCACATATGCCTATAGGAAAATTCCATTTGGATTATCCAATGCTGGAGCCACTTTTCAAAGGCCAATGGATACGACATTCAAGGGACTGATCAACGAAATAGTGTTGATCTATCTGAGTGACATTACAGTGTTTTCCAAAAATGCAGTAGACCATATTTTCCATCTAATGAAGGTATTCCAAAGATGCAGGAGTTTTGGGGTGTCACTAAACCCTAAAAAATGCATATTCTTAGCCCATGAAGGAAAGCTCCTAGGCCATATTGTATCAAAGGAAGGATTGGTAATTGACTCGGAGAGAGTTCAAGCAATAAGAGCATTGCAATTTCCAAGTCACAAGAAGGATCTTCAAAGATTCTTGGGAAAAATAAATTTTGTATGTAGGTTTTTTCCAAACTTTTCTTCCCTTGTTAAACCAATAACGTTGATGCTGAAGAAGGGCTTAGCATTCAAATGGACAACTGAAGGAAAATCAAGTTTCGAGGCTAACAAAGAAGCCATATCATAAGCTGTAACTCTTGTGAATCCATATTTTTCCAGAGAATTCATACTATATGCCTTTGGTGGAAATGACATAATTTCCACAATCTTGGTTCACCAAAATAAAGGTAGTGCAGAACAACCAATTGCTTTCTTCAGCCAGACTCTTGAATATTATGAGGTGAGGTAATCCTTCATTGAGAAGTAGTTCTTGGTGGTAATCAGATGATTGAATAAGTTTGAGAATTTGGTTTCAAACAAAAAAATCCAACTATTGGTCTCCCATGCGGGAGTTAAATAATTCCTTCTTAGCAAGGACCTGAATGAAAAGCATGGAGGATGGATCACTTGTGTCATGGAGTGTGAACAACTAGCCTCAGGTCAACAAGATGAAATAGATAGCGAAAAGGAGGTTTTCCTTTATTCTACAAGATTATCAAGAAGAAGGGAGAGATGATGTACCTACTCCTTGTTGGACCCAAAACATGGTGCACTTCCTGTGAATAGGCCTGTGTCCTCATGGGATGAGTAAAGTAAAAAGGAGACATTTCAGGTTACAGGCCATCCCATATGTTCTGGTTGATGGTGTCTTGTTCAAAAGAGACATCAATGACATTCTTCTAAGATGCAGTGGGACAGATTAGGTGGAGAGAGTGCTACAATAATTCCATGTTTAAGTAGTTGGAGGCCATTTTTCTCCAAGAGTGACAACACTCAAAATCATGAAAGTAGGATATTATTGGCCAGAAGTGTTTAGTGACTGCTATGAATGGATCAAGAGGTACAAAAATTGTGCATTATTCAAAGGAAAGGAAAGTATAGCAGCACTTCCATTACACCCAATATCAGTCTACCAACCTTTCATGCAATGGGGATTGGACTTCATTGGAGTCATCAACTCAAATTCCAGCCAAAGCCACAAATGGATCCTAACAGCGACCGATTATTTCACCAAGTGGACCAAGGCAGTGGCACTCAAGGAAGAAAATGAGTCTAGTATGTTAAATTTATATGAAGGGATAGCGACTAGGTTTGGTGTACCAACCACCATCATATCAGACAATGCATTAGAATTTATAGGTTCTAAGATCATAGGATGGGCTATTAAGAATGGAGCTTGTTTGAGCTCTTCATCAAACTATTACCCTCAAGGTAATGGCCAGGCTGAGTCCACAAAAAAAAACCTGCTAAATATAATTAGAAGAAATCTTGATGAGAATTAGAGGAACTAGCACACAAAACTAAAAAACGGCCTTATGGGCTACTAGAATAACGCCCAAAAGATCTAAAGGAATCTCCCCATTCAAGCTTTGTCTATGGGAAAGAGGCAGTGTTGTCTATATCACTTGAGTTACTAGCATTAGAGCTAGTGAAACAATTAGAGATTTCAGAATTTGAACCAATAGAGACCAGGTATCAAAGAGCATGCTCTCCAAGAAATAGAGAAGAATCAGGCTTCAATCAAGAAATGCTTTGACAAGAAGGAAAAAGCAAAGACCTTTCAGGAAGGAGACTTGGTTTTGAAATGGGATGCAGATCGAGAAAAACCAGGAAGGCATTCTAAGTTTGACGCTATCTGGAGTGGCCCCTATATGATCACAAGGTGCAAAAGTAGAAATGCTTTCCAATTGTCCATATTAGAGGATGAAGAGTTACAGAATCCAGTAAATGGGATCTATATTAAGCATTGCTACTCAAAGGGAAGTCTCACCATGTACATATTAGTTTAGTTTCTCTTTCCTCTAAGTTCTTATGTACATCGCATTGCTATAGTGTAGAATGCTTTTCTCCTAAGTGCTTTTCATGCTCTGCGTGTTCCATTTGGAGTATGTATGATTTCAATTTTTTTATATAGTGTGGTGTTGTTTTGTGGATCTTATGCAGTCCATCCAGAAAGACAGATGAAGCCCTAGGTTAAAAAAATTTTCTTCTCTAAAAAAAATTCATTTCAATGTTTCTTATGAAAATTGAGAGTGCAAGCAGTTGGGGCTCGTGAATCAGAAGTGGAATCAGTATTAGATCATCTCTTGCGACTCCATTCCCAACAGATATGATAAGTAAATTGGTCTTTTCATCTAGCAGGTAGATACCCCTTGTGAGTCACCAAATTTTTATCCATAATTCACCCCCCATGCCAAATATTGGATCAGTCACAACCCTGCATAAAAGTATCTTGAGAAAACTCATTCAAATCTAGAAAATTGTTTGCAGAAAGGACTCAACCATGGAGTGGTGGAGGCTAAGAGATACTGATGGACCCTGTACAAAAGAAAATGACTCTGTCAGGCCTGTTTCCATGTCTTAAATCCATTCTCCAAGTTGCAGGTAGAATCAACTATGAGATAACAAGGTCAGACAAGAGCGGGAAATGCCGCAGAGGAACTGGAAACAAGAAGGGGAAGAAACAGAGAAGATCCGAAATCCTCGGGCTCAAAACAGTTCAGTAAAAAGCCCAAAAATGACTAAGTATGGAGGAGGCTGTTGAAGAATCCATATGTCCTAAGGGCACTTCTCTAAAGGTGAATTCAAAAAGGGGAGCCCAAACTTGCGCCAAGCTTCCACATGTCGAAAACCCTAAAGAAATTACAGGACGTTGAAAAGTGTTTAACTAAAAAGGAAGTGCCAGGTGTCATATTAGCACAAAACCAGAAAGGAAGTCCAGGGTGGAGACTCCAAATTATGTCAGCCCTCCATGAAGCAAATGGTCAAGATAGAGTCAAAAGGTGGGCTTCAAAATTTACTAAGTATAAAAGTTTAAGCGGAGAATGCTAAGTGTTAGTGTGACGCACCTCCAAGAGTTGGTCCTAGGGTGAAGGCGTAAATGAGCATGAGTTCACCACATAGACCAAAGTCTAAAAGTAAGAGGGACCATTGAAAAGTCCACAGATCAGTAGAGGCCAACAAGTGTCAACTCGATGCTCCTCCAAAGGTAAACTTTAGTCAATGGGTCTGTCAAGTGTCTTAATGGCCCAAAATAGAAAAGGTCAACATTGGAACTCGAGTCAAAGCCAAAGTGGTAAGTCGGAGGAAAAAACAAAAATTTGCCTTTCATTCAAAAGGCACAAAGACAAAGATGGAAGTGCTTTCCCTAACCAACCAGAAGGAGCCACTTATCCAGGTGGAGCTTCGGGGCTGCGGGAGTTTTTCAGGTTTTGTAATTTTTTCGCAATTGGGCAAAAAATATAAATTGTGGACCCATAAGCCCAATTTTTTCTCTAATATGGCTGCCACATGTCCCATATCAAAAGGGGGACCCATATTTTAAAATGGTTTTCCCATCCATCTGTACGGACCCGATACAAACTTCGAAAGGACATATCTTTTGACTCGGGGCTCGAAATATCACGAATCTGACACCGTTAGAAATATCTCGGCCTCGCCCATGCCATGGAGGTATGAGACTTTATTTTTGAGGAGGTTATGTGAAGAAAAATGGAGGAAAAATATTTTGGATTTCAATACAAGTTCTTATTTCCTCAACAACCAGATTAGATTGAATATGTTTCGTCATTTCCTCTTCATTCAAGGCGCCAAACCAAGGATTGATGCAGTAAATACATATCTAGGTGCAGATTTCATTAGAAGCATTAACAACCGTGGTTGAGTTTCGACCTACTTTTCCTACTTCTCTCTCTCTTTCTTCTCTCTAGAGATCAAACATATAAACACAGGGGCATGATTCATTGTAAAGGGTTGGACATTCTTTGTTTTGTAGGCTCCCTTCTCCTTCTAGCAAAGGGATTGTGGGATTTAGGCCTTCCATTAAAATTGTAATACATTTTTGGATTTTGGCTATTTTTTAATTAACTGTACCAATCCGCGGAACAATAAAACATGTCTGTGATTGATCTTAGATCCTTTATTGTCTCTTCTAATTTCATTTGGTCTCCCATTGCAGATATGGCGATATGTTCTTTGTTTATTGCATGCATTTTAATTGGTTTGTGTCTATTAGAAAAATAAGTGTTCATCATTCCTTTGGTGCATCACCTGGTAGTTTAGTTATCTCTTATTCCTTATACTCTTTTATCCCGATCTCCTTTGCAAGTTTTAGATTAGGTATAGAGATAGATCCTCTGTAAATCCTAACGTATGCACCTAAACAAAGGAATAAGGAACTAACCTTTAATCTGGAGAACTTTTCCAACTTTTGCAAGGTCCCAGACCTTAGGGAAAGTTCAATGCTATGCAATCACAACAAATGACCCTGCCTTAGAAAAGTAGATCCATAACTCATTTGGGGGTGTTGTGATTTCGCACTAACAGTAGTATCTTGCGGAAGCTCATGAAATTCACAACAAATATGAAAGAGAAAAAATAAATAGAAATAAAGTTACTATGGAATACAAGAGAGACTAAAGTGTATTGTTTTCTCACTATTCCATTTAAGTGTGCACATACATGTTGCAAAAAGAGAGAACAATATTCATGATTTAAATTTTGTACTAACAAATATATATTGCATCAAGAAATGAAACAAAACAAAGGGCTACATAAGAAAACACCATTCATGCATTGCATAATGATCAAGTACAGTCAAAGAAAATCCCATCATCAAAATATAAGTATATTTTTTGTTCATAATATGTGAGTACAGATTCAGAAATTTCAAAAGCTTCATGGTGAGTGAAGAAATAACTTATCTAATTTGTAATAGTGAGTGTTCAATTACAAGAAAGGAATCATGTTCATGAAACATAGCATTGAACTTATAAGTTTTACTTTACAAAGTTCAATTCCAGGTTTTTGACGACTCTATTAACAATTGCTTTACAAAAGGAAGGAGTATTCTTAAGAAAGGAAAAAATAAATCTACAGGGCTTGGATAAGAACAAGAAAAGATGAATTTTTCAACCTCATCAAGTGATAAGTTTCTCATGTCAAAATGCTTCATAACTTATACTTCAAGTGAAATAATGGAACATTGTCATGAAACCAAGAATGCAAAGTTAACTGTATAATTTCACTTTCAACACTTAAGTGAAAGTATCAAAAGGAATGAGGACATATTTTGACAATTACAATGAAGCAAATATCAAGCAGGATGAACAAACCTAATGCTGAAATTTAAAGTTATAGCAGTTGTACTCTATAGATTTGAAATGAACTTAAGGAATATTAAGGCTTAATGAGACCAATAAAAAGTTTATATTCATAGAAGAATAAAGTTCTATATCACACTAGAAGAGAAAAGGAGTACAATGTTAAAAAACTTTGTTTCGGTATTTCCTTCACTTTACAAAGAAACTATCTTTTACAATTGAGATAATATTTTTACAAAGTCAAGAATACAGTTTAAAATTTTCTTTCAAGAGTTGTTCCAATTGCTAATTGTAAGTACTCTGGATAGAGCTTCATGTATTGAAATAGATCCCATAGTGAATAAAAAATCAGGTTGCATCAAATTAGTCATGAATGAAAAAGTTATAGAGGCTTATAAGTGTAACTCAGTGATTACAGGATCAAAAAGATCAAACATATTTGAAATGACCAATAATGTGGTTCATCATAGTTAATTATTTATATCACTAAAGATAAAATAAGACACAAGATAGTCAATGATGTGGTACAAGTTTCAAAAATTTTCAAGAGTTTTTGATCATACAACAAGAAAGGTACAACAACATCACAATTTACAAGTGAGGGAGTACAAAAAAAAAAGAGAAGTACAATCAATTCCTTCAGGCACATCATTACTTTGATTGACAAGTTTAGGAGCTAAAGGAACTTCATACTTAGCCTTTAAGAGCACCTCCAGGTTGAAAAGAGTGTCAGTAACTTCATGGTAAAGAGAGGTTTCAATGTATATGAAGATAAAGCATCAGAATCATGTATAATATAAATAAGAGTTGTATCAATGTATTTTTTTAGTAGCCACTAAAAAAACTAAGGACAATAATGATAAAGCTACAAGTAGTCAAGGAACAACAATGTTGAACTACTTTTGAAAGAACACTTAAGTTGATTTCAGTGATCAACTCAAATGACCAAAGATATAACTCCTAACAGTTAGAGTAGGTAAAAATAAACATCTTGATATTCAAATAAAAAGCGCTCAAAAGTAAGAATGCTTCAATAGTTTATGTGAGTATTCAAAAGGAGGAACATGCAGTTAAGAGTTTATAGAGCTTGAAACTTGATGTGAAAGAAGCTTGAAAGGTCCTGATAAATTAGAGTTATAGAACTTGAATTGAAATATCAAGAAACAAAAAAACTCATTTAAATAAATAAGGTTCAAGATTTTAGTTAAGAAAAATCATAACTGGGTATAATTCGAATGTCAAAAAAGGAGAAAATCAAAGTAAAGATACTTTTATAGAGTTACATAAGCCAAATCGTAGATATAGTTTCTTCAGAAACTCAACAAGATAAACATGCCATTAGTGATAAGATAGCTTTCCCAAGTGAACAGTTCAGGTCACAGTTGAAGAGAGTGAAAACTACAATGAAAAGGATCTCTCAACTTAAGTAACTACTTCAAATTATATATCCAGTTTCAGACTTCAATTATTCAGTCAAGATGCAACAATGTCATCAACTTTCATTTAATAGTAAAGAGTTCACTTTCAGAAACTCAACAATTATACTCATGCAAAAGTAAAGAGATCAAAATAGTTATGAAATGAATTTTTATAGTTAACAGTGCCATCAAGCTACTGATAGATTTTTTAGATCAATATTTCAGTATAATGCTTTGATTAAGAACAATTTAAAAAGGAGATATCATATCCAAATTTTTCATTTTGAAAAATTAATTAAATGGTTTTCTACAAAGTATACAAAATGAAAAACATCCAGAACAAAATTGCAGAGCTACAATATCGAGAGTCAAGATATTTTAAACAAAGCTTTAATGATTGTCTGATATTTTAATGGTGGTATTGAAAGGACAATTTATTTTGAAACCCTTCTATCAGAGTTCGAAGAATACATAGTAATCACAGAAGGGAAAAACCCATCTTAAGGTATGATTAAGTATGGTAGGTACAAGAATTTTGAATGCAACAAGGTCAAAAGGTGCAAACCATTTTTTGGGTAGGTGAGGTTTCAACGAAATACAGTAAACTAAAAAAAAAGGAAACTTCATATTTCATTTTTTACATATTCTACAGAGTGGCAGATCAAAGAAGGACAAAAAGGAATGATAAGAAAGGTATTTCTTCATTTTCAGAAAACCCTTGACTATTTTTCTTTGAAATAGAAACAGAGAAGAAAAAATATTTTCATAGTCCACGATTTTGATGTTTTGCATGAAAACTTAGAGTAAAGAGGAAAAAATTACCAGTTCGAATGATTTCTTTCAAACCGTCGCAAGAAGTAGATTAAATAAAACAAAATAATGATACCCAGAATGAGTCTCTAACTTAAATATCATTTCCATTTCAAAGAGCATAGAATAAATGCAAAAAAATCAAAGTATTAGTGCTATGAAGAAAAAAAATGACAAAAAAAAATTGTTGGAGAGCCATGAATGAAGGTTCACCTTCCTTTCTACAAACAACATCAAGAATCTAGAGATGTATGCATAGAAGATGAGTTTTTTGAATTTATAGAGCTCGAAGAGATCAAATGATGGTCGTATTTTAAAAAACTTGATCATAATAAATATCTGAATAATGTCATAGATGAATGAGAATGCAAAACCCATACTCAAAACTCTCAGAGTTCATATATTTGTACAAGAATCAATCTCAAAAGCACGTACCAATGGCGGTCTAGGAATTTTTTTTCAAGGATTCATCCTATTTTTTCCATAGTGCATAGTGAGAGTGAGATGGGTTTGACTTATTCTACTCACCTAGGATCAAACAACCTAACTCATCCAGAGTTAGTTTCAATGGCCAAGATCATTAGGTTATGAGATCAAATGACCCAAAATGCAAACCAATTTCTAACCCTACTCATGCACAAAGTTGGTTTTGACGGTGAAGATCATCCAAGTACAAAATCAATGGTCATGATCAGTTTACCAGTTTCCATGCAAACTTGAATCCCTAACCGAAGTCAATGGAAACTCCTCCATAGTCAAAGATATAGAATTCAATGGTGAATATGATCACAATACAAATCAAGCGGTGTAAATTAAAAATCATAGTTGCTAGGAAATCAATGATCGAGATCGAGCAGTACAGGGATCAATGGTCGAAGATCAATATCAAAGTCAATGCAAACCCCAAGTCGACAACCAAACCAACATATCAATCAAGGTTAAGTCAAATGCCATCGAAAAACCAAATGATGGGGTGTATCATCATGAATGGGGGCCAGCCCCAGTTAATTATTATTTGCAATGACCTTACCAAAGGTTAGGATAATAATATTATTGATGCTATAGTAAATCAAAGGAGCGTGACCAATATTATTCACCAAAGATAAATCTAAAGGTCGATGATTAATATTTGATAGCCATGGTCAACAAAGTAATCAAAGGTGGTTAGTTTTCATGATGTATGCCAAATTTGAGCCACATTTCATATAAAAGGGGTCCGGACACTATTTATAAATTATTCCAAAAATCAAAATCAAGTTCAATGATTTTTTTTTAATTATTGAATACTCCAAGATACAAAAGAGGAGTCCTCACATGGGAAGAATAAAGTTATTTTTCAAACATTACCTTTTGTAAAAAAATTACCTTATTTTTCACAAAGGCAAAGAATATTCTTCTGCACATGCCTGTAGGTGGTCCCCATAGTGGATGAATAATTTTTGCTAAGTGTTGGATATCAAAGGCATTATTTTTCTTATACAAGAGTATATTTTTGCATGCCATCACTAGAGGAAAAAATTGAGAAGAAGACAAATTTTCCATTGCAAGTGGGTGAATATTCAAGTGTCATATCAAAGATTTAAATATGATTATTTAATCATTATCTACAAGATAGGAAATAGTTGCATGCACATTGGAGAAGGCTTGCACACCAAGCATGAGATATTGTTCACTAAGTTACTCACGTAAAGTATTTATTGTAATAGAAATAAATCAGTCAACTGCAATTTGAGTAAAGTGTATTTTTTGAACTAAGGCTATTGTTGTGTCATTGTAAACTGCATATTTAATTTTTTCCTTTATTTATTCATGATAAAGGCTAAAAATAACATGGATGGGTGAGTAGATACTGTAGCCTATATTTAGGAGGGTTGTATGAATTATTTTTTCTATATATTGTGTGTAAAACAAATCACAAGGGGGACTTTTTGGATGTAGAAGTGTTGAAGCAGATTTTTGCCAGTTTTTCCCTTGAATAAGAACCAATTATTGCCTTTCCGATTATTTGTACTGGTGTGTATCATTTTTAATTTCTCTTGTGAATGTTTATTCCCTGAATTAATTATCTTACCTTACTATAAATTTTGTCTTTTTCTACATAGTCTTAGTGTGCATGCTAGCTTTTTGTGTTGTTGTGATTGATCCCTCAACACATAAGTGTTTTGCCTTAGGATTTTGCTGAAAACCATTATTTCCTTAGTTTGTAATTTGTTCTCAAATATTGTGCATGTACTCAGTCAAATCCCTCAATCATTTTGTTATATCACTCCATTTAAATTTCAGTTACAACCATATTTTTATCCTTCAATCCCCCAAAAAATTAAATTTAGGTTACATCAATAAGGAACTAGCCTTGTAATCTTGAAGAATCGCCTCAACATAGGGATACCCATAACCTTGAGGTGTTTATTTTGTATCTACAGAAGTGAGTTAAGATAGACATTAGAAACTATGTTGTTATCCCTTAACAAGGGTGGTCTTCTAAGAGATAACAGTTTTAACATACATTTGACATCGCCGATGCGTAAACCACTTTAACTACATAATAGATAAGGTGTAACTAGAAATGGGCCTTCAAAGCCCCACCATCACTGAGTCAACACCTAAGTCATTAGCACAAGATATAATCTTACTATAAAAATTGATTCCACCTCTGTGTGCAAATAGCTAATCCATCCCCAAAATGACTCCATAAGATCCCAAAGGAAGGATACAAATATCCAAGGTCATGGTGAAGGGTCCTAAGTCAACTACACACTCCATGACCAAGGAGTACACTGAGAGATTATCTCTAGAAGCCATCTCAATGTCCCAAATGTGGACCTGCCTAATTACTACCATCCTATATTGCTAATCTAAGTTTGGAGAAATAAAGGAATCAAAAGAGCTTGAATCAAACAATATAGAGGTAGAAATGCCACCGATGTTACTTGTAGTCTCAATCATTGTGCCCTGATGCTATGTATGGTAGTTATCAGCTGCTTCATAGATCCTGACGATCCTTTCCATGTCGCCCATTGTATTCTTTAAAATGGGACCCTTACCGTTGTTATTATGGTTCTATGGACAATCTCTCAAGTGATGCCCTAGTAGACATCATCCATAATAACTACCTGGTCCTCTCCAATGAGTAACAGATCCTCCTGGTGCTTTGGGATTCTATGTTGTTGAACTCGAAGATCCCTTTATAGAATGTTGTGGATGTCCTTTGGCTAATTGAGCTCTAAGTTCTCCTTGTGTCTTGGTGGGTCTAAAAGTTGGAGGCCCAACACGGTGCCCTCTTTGAGCATCATATATTTATGGGGGCCTAAAAGGTGGAAAAGTATATTACTACTACTAGTACTGTGGATACAGTTTGAAAGAAGAGTGTGCAGATCCATGCCCACCAGGAGGGGAAGGGGTCTCCCCCTTTGATCGAATATCATGTAACTTCTGGATGTGACTCCTCGCCTATTATTGTCTACAATATAGGCCTTCTCAATGGAGTCACCTAAATTCTATGGAAAATGCATGCACACTACCCTTCCCAAATCCAAGTTTAGGCCCTTGATGAACCTATGAATCTTAACCTACTCATCTTGCATGTAATCTGCATACTGAATTAGTTCGAGGAAGCTTCTCTCATACTTTTTTGAATCTCATGCTAGTTTGTCACAGATCGTGGAACTCATCGATCCGCTACTGGATGAACCTCCTGGAAATGTACCTAATACAAAAAATCCCCTCAAAGATCTCCCATGTCACTGAATATGAATCTAGGTAGATTGTTTACTCCTCTTTCCTCCACCAAACACCAGCCTCGTCTCTCAGAAAATGGATAGCAACATGAGCCTTCGTGTTGCTAGAGAACATAAATAGCTTGAAGCATCCTATATAGCTAACCAACCAAGCCTCTTTCTAGAATCCTCTTTTATCACCAGAATAGTGGGGGGGATGAAGCTTCAAGATATCTTTAATATGATAAAAAACTATCATCTTCTTGCCTCTGGGTGTCTCCTTGTACCTATCACTCTATCTAGGGATCTCGGATTTCTCTTTGTGTGTTGTGGCCCTATCTCCATGTATTGAGTCTTGTTTGTATAGATCTACATGATAACTCTTGGTCCAATTCTCCCCACTATGGTGTGGAGTGCCATAAGCCTCTTATGAAGGCTCTCTATCACACTAACTAGGTCGTAACGCTAGTTATCCTCCTTGTATCACGTCATTGACTTCTTGTAAGGTTTGTATGATCTGTTGCACTATAGTGGCGACTTCCTGCTCTGGGGTGGTATATATAACTCTACATGTAAGAACCCTTCATCTGGTTCACACCTCCTGTAAAAATAAAGATGGTAGTTAGTCCATTAATCTAGGTATGTTTAAATTTACTAAGTTTTCTATGTTTCAATTTTTCAAATAATTTCAAATGTTCTAGGTTAGTTGTACTAGTTTTTGAGTTGTGTTCCCATTTTTACCAAGGTCCAAGTGTTGAACCTACAGCTCTAATACCAAGGTGTGACACCTGAAAAATTGCAACATCAAACGACCAAAAACCAACTTGGAAAATATGATTTTTTTGAAAAATCAAATGCATTAATTAAATCACGATTACATTATTTGTAAATAAATTAAAGGCATACTTGATTAATCAATCATTTACCCGCTACATTATTTTTATTTAATAAACTCAGAATTACTTTGCAACAATAATTACCTTTCAAATTTTAATTTTATTATTTTAATTACTTAGCTATCTCAATTAATAATTAAATAATCTATTAATTAACTTCATTAATTTTTTCTCCCTAAGGTTAATAATAACCTTTAAATAAATCATATCTAAAATATATTTCCTAAGTTAATATTTTTAAATTCCTAACATATTATTTTTTACCCATATTAAACATTAAATTTTCCCTAACACTTTTAACTAAATTCCTAACACCTTTTAATAATCACATACCTCCTTAAAATAATTAAATTTCCTTCTAACACTAAACATCCACAACTTTAAATTAAAACCTTAATTTTAAAACTCCCCTCATGCATTAATTTCTAGCTAGAACTAACCACAACACCCATGCACATACATAAATTAAAATCATTAGTTTAATATCCTTGAACAATTAAAAGTCCACACTGGTGAACATCTCTTATGGTTCCATAAATAAATTATTCAAACATTATAAGGTCCATTCTTACATTTTTTAAGGGAGGAGGATTGAATCACAACTGTAGGATTGATTCAATCCTCTCCCTTGGATCTAGGTCATTTCCACAAGCCCTAAAATTTCTTATACAAACTATATTACTTATTTTCTACCCTAAGTGCCTCCATTTGCATAGGTCAAAATGAAGAAAGGAGTAAGAATGGAGGCAATGGAAACTGAGATGAAATTATGTTGAAGATGATATAACAGAGCCTGCAATGGGAAGATTTCTCTTCCCAGTTTTCATTGTTTTTAGATTTATCTTAGTTCATTAGGGTTTAAAAGACACTTTCTTGAAGGCTTAAGTTTCTTCTACCAGATTCTTTGGTTCAAGGTGTTTTTCCACCCTTTTATAGATTATTTTGTTGTAGAGATGCAACTAGGTTTCATTGGGGCATTTTATCAATTTGAAAAGATCTGAAATGGTTTAGATTCAAAGAATATACATTTTATTTTTAGTTAAATTATAATAACTTGTATGCAGAGGTATATAGATGGATATATACACAAATGTGTGTATATATCCATATATACACTTTCTTGCAAATATCATTTAATTTGTTATTACATTTTTTCTGAGTTTAAGTTTCGAGAATCTCATTTCTGGGTCGAATATGGCCCATTTAGAAAAAATACAGTTCACAGGATGACTGGCACCAGTTGGCTAACTGGTGCTGGTTAGGCTAAGTTTTCCGATGACAGTTACACAAGCCAACATCAGTCACTGAGAATCCAACATTTTTATAAAAGAGGATATTGTAGACACTAAAATTTGCATCCCTCAACTCAACACACCTACAGTAAAAAAAACCACATTTATGATATTACTTTAATTAATTAGAATAATCCCCCATTAATTAATTAATCAGACACCCCTAATATCTAAATTATTTAATTTAATTAATTAAATAATCCCTCCCTTTCGAAACCTCACTACAACACCTCATTAACCACCTAAACCATCTTCCTAATTAACTACACCTTTCAAATTAACTAACTTAATCCTAATCAACTACACCTTCCATAAACACTAACATACTCCTAATTAACTAAACATTCCAAAAACACTAACTATTTAAACCTCCTAAAAATACTAACTCCTCCTATCCTAAAAAAATTTACCCACGCCACCTCTTTAAAAAACCTCAAAGTTATCTCACTCGAAATAGAAGAAAAACACTTGATTTCTTGACTAAACTAAAGATCTTCCGCAATCACCAATGATTTATAAATACAAGTATTTACATCTCCTTTCAGGAGGAGTAGGAATGGATTCACATGTTTCATTGTACACGCTTTCACGTTTTCAACTCATCAAGCATTCAAATATTCTACATCAACACAACTCAACACCACACTGTCTGAGGAACATTAACGTTCTCAAAAAAGTTTCTTGTTTTAGTCTCCAACCATTTTCTTCCATTCCTCTAAGACACTAATATCTTGGAAGATAAATATTTCATTTTTGTTCATTTTGAAAAAACCAAAATCAGATATTTTTTTTTTTCTGGATCAATTACACATTACTAGTTCTCTTTTTTTTTCATAAAATTGAGAGCTAAATAATTTATTTTGACTCTGTTTAGAAAAATATTCAAGTTTCACAGTAATCACTAGCGATTACCCCAATTGCCTATAATTTTCTTGAATCGATAGTGATTTCTATTTTGTTAGGCTTTCTCATTGTTGTTTACTGAATCTAACCAAAATGCAAAGATTTTTCTTGTTATCTACTAATATTTTGTCAAGGATAATGTCTTCAAAAGGAATTGGGAGGCTTTAATTATCCTACAACTAATATTGGTGCCTTTCCTATCATCTGACACTCGCTCTATTGGGAGTAATACAAGCTCCTCCACAATCTTGAGCTTTGTGGGATTCAAAACACATCCTTTCACCATCTAGAGGATATCTTTGCAACAACTCAACACATACGGGAGGCCACTGAAGCATTATGGGATGCATACAATGAAGCTATAAAGCTTCATCAAGACTTCACACAATACGAGCACGCTTACGAGACAAGCTTAGACTTGTCAAATGACCACAACACAACACCTGTAATTGAAGACCGCAGTAATATAAGTATCTCAAGCACCTACACTCCCCTCTCTTATCTCTTTGACACCCCATAAGAATCGCTTGATTTCTTTATGGAGGATTACATTTCCATTCCAGATACAGACACCACTGTAGGGAAAGAAGAAATAATTGATTTTATAGCTTCCAATGTGACTGAGAACCTTTACACAAACTAGGAGTCTAATTTATGGTTTCAAACCATTATGTTATCACTGAATCACAGCACCCTTCTGCGGTTTGTACAAGCGCATGTATTTGAACTCACGGTGTGATTGGATAACATGGGTACTATCTCCAAGTTGTGGGACTTGCTACTTGACATAGACCTCCAAAGAAAGTTGGTTCTTGCTCCTAAGCTACCTGCCACAATCTACTCTAATGCAGGGGAAACTAACTATTCTAATCTAAATTTCCAAGGGACCAGGGAGAGAGAATGCATGAAATGAAAGCCTACACTAAAGCGGTGATACACAAGAAAAGGAGGGTGTGAGAGTAGTCTTCAAATGCGTGAAATATAGAAACAAAGTGCACACTAGAAGAGATGATGACAGTTCTCCATAATCTAGCAAAACACATTCACAACAATATTTCAAACATACACAATGATAATGGATCCCTGCATGAACATAATAATAGACACAATATTCTTGTAAAGAAGAGGTTGAAGGGGCAAGAAGAATGCAAGAAAACACAGCAGGGGAAGATACATCCACAAACTTATATTTTATTGCTTCCTGATATGCACAGTTCAATCAGTTACAAGGTAAGGGCCTGGATCACCATGCAAGGAGTCCACAACAAGGGCCTGCAACACATTGGCTTCAAAAAGCAATTTTGGAAAAGATTTGCTACAAAAACTACCTCTCTTTACAATGAGCCCAACACTCAAATTTATAGAAAAAATGAGAAGAGAAAGAGAAGGGAAAATGGAAATCCTGAAATCTGTCCTTCAACCACTTGTAAGAGGCATTAAATGGAGTAAAATGATTATATATTACTTAAAAAAGGCTCCCCATACTGTCCCAGGTGCTGCAGCAGAGAAAGAATGAAGACCATGCCTCTTAATTGCACTCCCAACCACCAAATAAAACACTGTTATGAACCAAGCCACGTTTTCTTAAAAATATCAATCAATATCTCATCAAATATAGAATTTCTTGATTTTTGTGCATTGGGCTTAGAGCCACGATTCCAATGGTACCAATTTTGTGTGATTTCGTTGAGAAATGCAAAAGTTATGGCCTTCTGAGTGCGGGCAGCTATTTTGGGTCTGGCAGGCATTTTCTATCATTTGACGGGAATGAGCTTAACTGACTGGAGCCGAATATGTTTCTTTTATTTAAATATATCTATCCTCATTAAAAATAAGAAATCCATTTTTTTGTGGCGTAGAGGACGTTGTGCTCGTTCCAGAAAGTCCAATTTTGTGAAAATCGGAGCTCGGAGTCAAAAGTTATGGCTGTTTGAAGTTTCACGGGTCAAACATTGACTTTTCTTCTTTGCCTTCGGCTATTTCGGCTTTTCGCGTCCCTCACGTCCCGTGCGTAATTTTGTCCCAACTGTCCCGCGAACTGCCTAGGACAAATATCTCTGAACCACCCGAAATGGACTGTCTGTCGGCAAATCGGCCGATTCGTGTCCCGCGCGTACTTTTTTCCCGGCTGTCCCAAAACGCGCGAAACAAAAACTTGACGATTTTCCCTGCTCTCAGCCGTTTCAGCTTTTCTCGTCCCACGCATCCTGACGTCCCAACTGTCCCGCGGACCACCTGGGACAAAAATGTCCGACTTAGCCGATTTTCTTTGTTTTTTCGGCCCCAAGCTTGGTACGACGAACCTTAGTACGACTTGAACCCTTTAGACCCAAAATGCTTTAAAATAGTCCTGAAACCTTTTTTTTTGTGTTTTTTTCCATTTTTTCCAACTCGTTGGGATTTCTTCTTGGATGGGAGAGTTAGAGAGAAGCCGAGGGGGCCCTAAAAACATGATTTCGGGCCTTGAATCAATCTCCTTACTCGGGACTGAATAATTTGATGCATGTTATCAAAATTACCTTGAGGGGTGAATTTTGGATAACACATTACTTATATTAGATATATAAGTACCTAATTCAAATAAGTGATAGTGACACTTATATCTTAATATATTGTAGCACGATCACAAAAGTCAATAAAAGCTTAAGACCATCTTTCTGAGCAATAACATTAGTTTGTTTAAATGTGATCTTTGTAAGTTTATTTACAAGAAAAGAATATCTGATCCATTACTTCACACAGTGCGTGAATAAAAACATAATCAACATTGCGGGTACCCTAGAAACCCCACCGTATCAAGGTCAATCTCAGTTGTTACCACTTGAACCAAATCAATAAAACCAAATGCAAAAACCATGCAAGACATTCTGGCATGCCTAGTGGGACACATATCCATGTTTAATTTCATCATTTTGATTATTGTTTTCACTGACTTTCAATTTCCTGGGATTCCTCTGAGTCGCTAGCTATTTCCCTATGTTGTTTTCTTAATATATTATCATCAATATGTAAAATATTTCTCTCTATTTCCTGCTTCTTCTAATCAAATTGCAGGCTCTTTTTCACTAGAAGTTATACCTTCTAAATTTGCCAAGTAAATATTTCGATAGTTTCCAAATAAAATAAAAATTAAAAAATTAAAGGAAACAAGGAACACTTTTATGGTAAGTTTTAAAGCCATCTTTATAAATTTCCATCTTACATTCTTGGTTGTTCTTTTTTATCGAAATCATTACTTCATTTTGGGACCTTAAAAAAGGAACAATCACATCCTTTTTTCTTCACATAGTTTAATTAGGAAGGTAAAATTGTTGCATTCACTTATTCTCCCTCACACACATCCGAGTCACTATCAAAATCTAAAACGTATTTAAAAATCTCCCACCCAGGTGACACTGATTGGGATTTCATCACCCAATAGGGAAGCAGACTCGGTGTTCTAGTTAATTATAACCTCATGTCTATCGGTATATATTTCCTCAGAACCCGAATTCCTTATCGCAATGTGATTGTGAAGTGAGGCCCTAGGCCCCCGTACCACACCCGTATTAGCATTAGGACAAATTTGGGCCTCACATACGTTTAGGTATATTGAGGACTATGCCCTTAATCATACTTGAAACCATCCCTAGACGAGAACTTCTTAGGACCCCTATTTGCCATCTTACACATTTCATTTTTTATAACTAATCAAGATAACTATAAAATCACTCTCTGATTGTTCTTGCTTGTTGTTTGTAAAATAAAAAAATTACTTATTTTCCATTCTTTTGGGTGTTTTTTATTTGTGTTTTTATTATGGTAATTACTAGACAACAAGCCCATAATCAAATCCATGAAAACATGTCCACCCCGCCTACAATATGCACTTCATCACTTTTTACTCCTACACATCAAAAACTCCCATACTATCAAATAGACACGTCTAACCCCTTTTCAGACCCTCAACAAACTTGGCAGGAAGTAGGGGCCAATTATAACAAAACAACATGATGACAACTCTCATATTACCCACATCATTATAATAGTCAAATTCTCCCTCTCCTAGATCTCAAGAAGAGGATTACCCCCTTTATTCTAGTCCTCAAGCATATGAACTCCCTTTCTATAATAGGGGAGACCTTGTCTTTGAGGAAATGTTAAATTTGAATCATATTTCCCTTAACATTTAGCTAGCAGAAAGAAATGTTCATATGTAACTGTTCATGCCTCCATCCATCTGACACACCTACAATCCATCTTTTGACATTGTGGGCCTTATTGATCAAAATCAAGACCCTATTTTCCAAAAATTATATCCTTAAACCTCGAGTCCATCTGAAAAATTGAATAATAGTCAACCTCAAACATCTATCACCTCTACAAATCCATTTGAAACTTTGAATGAACAATTTTCCACTAATCAACCTGAGACATCTGAGGTTTCATCAGCCCTTGCCTACAACCTTCACATGATCTTATCACAAAACACCTCTTCTTAAAAACCCACATCTTCGCCAGGTCCTTCTATAGAATCCACACCACCTTTAAACAATGTCACTTCTTCGTCATCTACTCCTCTAGTCTGCTCATATATACCAACACCTCCTTTGAGTTCCGTCACCCCTTCAATGGTTATGTCTTCCCAACAAGTTATTACTCTCATCAAGAATATCACTATGTCCATCCCCACAACAACACCACTAGTTAATACTAGTGTTATTGCTAGTACACATCCTATTTCACAATACATACCACAACCTTCACGACCACTAAGCTATGTATCCTATTTTATACCTCTACATAACATTCCACTATACGGTATCCCACAAAAAAGTGTTCCACAACATGCTCAATCTTTCACCACTCCGACCATGTCTTCTCAACAAACACCAAAATATTCATGACCTCTTATGCATGTATCGATGTCATTAAAATATCAATATATTCAATCCTCATAACCTATCACTTCGCAACAAGGATTTTCATCCCATCGAAACATTCCACAACACAATAACCTTCATCATCAAAGCATCCCCCAAAAAAATCAACAACACATATATCAATAGCACGGATAGCAACAAAATATTCCATCGTACCAATACCTACAGCAAAACAACCCTTATCAGCATAATCTCCCATACCAACATAACATCTCCCAATAGAATACCCCCTACCAAAAAAACATTCCACAATAGTATCCAATATACTCACAAGCCAATAAGTCTTCATATCAGTATATATCATCGTTACAAAAATTAATGCAAGTCAATCCCCTTCAATCCCTTCTAAGATGCATATCTAGCCTAGAAGCCACTTCCACAACATCCAAGAATGCACTCTCTTATGACCAAATTTGTAATGAGCCCATTCACCCTTCTATACCATATAAGAAATATCCACCTCACTAGGAGATTCCAAAATTTAATAAATTTTATAGAAAATAAGATCCCCAACAACCTATTTGTGCCTTTTTCTAGACATGCTATCTAATAGCTCATGATCAAGACCTCATGCTGAGGACCTTTCCTATGTCCCTTGATGGGCCTTCCTTAGATTGGTACAATAACATCCCACAACACTCACTATTCTCTTTTACACATCTTAACATTTGTTCTTAGACCACTTCTCCATAAACATAGCTTGTAAAATCATTATTAATGATCTATATGACTCTAGAAAATTTGAAGATGAATACATCATTGATTTTTAGCTCATTCTAGAGCCAATACCAATCAACTATCCTTTATGCTACCACAACCAGAGTTAATAAAAACAAATTCGTGCATGTGCCAAACACATTTCATCTACTCCGCAAATCCATTCATTCCAAAATTTCGATGATGCTTTAACCATGGTCCATAAGTTACAATTACGAGCCTTAGAAGAAGGACGTGTAAAACTTTGTCCTAAGAAACCAAAAATGGATTTCCCATGTAAGCCACCATTCAACTTAGACAAGTCTAAATCAGCTGCCAATGCCATTGTGGTCAAGTCTTCTCCCAAGGAAAAGACAACTACCAAACACTTTCGTCAACAACATAACTATACACCCATAGCCAAAAATTATGGTATAATTTTTGATAAATTACTTGCATCTAATATAATATCACTTCTAGCCATTCGAATCATCGACATATCAATTTCAAAACCCATTTGGTATCGATATAATGACTTCTGCAAGTACCATAGGGTCAATGGTCATACCATTGAAAAGTGTCACACATTCCACAATGTGCTTCAAGACTTGATCGACAAGGGTGACCTTCACTTAGATAATCAAAATGCACCCTTGACATATTCAAGAAGCCTTTTCCAAATCACCCCTCATCCTCTCAACAAATGTAGATGAATGTTGTTCATACCATTAATACGATAACCAAAATTGATCCTGTCCCTCTAACCACTTCATCACCCAACAAAATAGAATCTGCAGAATCAACACCAACACTCACTGAGCTTGAGACTATCAACATAGAAACCTCCCATTATCTATACCTTGCTGAAATTCTCTCTGTGTCTCCATCACCTACACCTGTAGAGTCTAAGACAAAAACTAAGAAGCTTAAAACTGTCAAATCACCACTTCCTACTTAAGACATAGCCACATCCTCATCTGATGTTGTTGCCAAGTCCATGCCCTTACCCTCAGAAATGACTACCTCAGTGCCTACTCCTAGATTTGAAAATATAACTATGATACCACTTGAAAAATTCTTAGCATAACCATCCTCGCCCAAGAAAACCATAGGACCCAATATGTGAAAGTAAACAATCCAAAATATAAAAATCATTTAGACTACACCATCTGAACTTGTTATCCTTTGCTAGCATTGAATTCAACGAATACACCTTGCTCATCTAAAATATCAAGAGGACATAATAAAAAAGGGATTCATTCATGTCTTTATTATGATGAAACTTATCGTTTCCACGATCATCCATTCCATCCTTCATTTCATCCAAGAGGCATACATACTTTTTAACATCATCGTGTCACATCAAATCTAATACCTGTGAGAATGACTGAATCAAGCATTACTAAAGATCCTAAAAATCATCCTTATATCTATGTCAACCTAGATCATATGCATGAATCTTGTTTTACCATACCAATTAATCACCCTATCATTACAAGGGTAAAACTTGTACATCAAACCCCCACCATGAGTCTGTATTTTACATTTGTTAGCTCATAGTGGGAATCCACATATAATCCTCACCATCTACCTCCTATACATCATAACTATCATTCCCAGCGACCACATCCACTTGGTGCAATAGCTAAAATACCTTTGCATCCGCCAAGTAAGAAAACTATTTCCAAACAACCCGCTGCACCTCTCCCTAAAAAACATGAGTGCCCAGCTACATTCGGACCTAAAGGACATTATGACACCATTTTTGATAACCTATTGCAAGAAAAACTCATTACGTTACCACCTCCCAAACTTTCAAATCACCATGGGTGGAAACCTTCCTATTATGAATTTGCTACTTTTTGTGATTACTATGGAATATGAGGCCATACCATAGAGGATTGTAGAGCCTTTCATAAAAAAATTAAAAAAAATTGCAGTTCACTCTTCCTTCCTTCTCACAAGACATCGAAATGAACCTCAATACCTTCAAAAGAGTCTACCTCTGAAGCATCTAACCAAAAAATAAATTATTTCCATGTCACTACTTACACGTAAGACTATAACAAATAACCATCTAAATCTAAGTAAGATAGAGACTTTGTTGTGATACATTTGCCTCTAGAACTATCAACATCATTTGATAAGCCTAAAGTATTCATTTCATTGGCTCCTAGATATCCTAATCAAACAACATCATCCAAGGTTATAATCTTAATACAAGCGGCTACATCACCATTCACCACGTTGTAGAAAGTAACTCTTAAACAACTACACAAATTCCCCGTTAGGATGTCACTTTATGAACTTGTGTAGACTTCACCAACTCATAAACATGCCATGTGGGAGGCTCTACAATACATCAGTGTCCTAACAAAAGATCCAACCCCTTTCAAAAATTTTGTAGGTGCCCTGAAAGCATCTACTGACATGTCATTTGAACCATCCAAAATTCCCTCTCTTAGACCAAAGGATCATGACCTACTAATTTCACTACTGCAAAAATCAATGACATATCCATCAAAAGTGTCATGATTGATAGTGGTGATTCCATCAACATCATATCATCTCTTTCTTTGATAAACTTAAACTACCTAACACCGTTATCACTTGGACTCCGGTTCTATTACACTCTTTCAACGACACTATCACACCTACCATAGGCACAGTTATACTTCAACTGAAGGATGGTGTTAAGAATCTACCTGGAATATTCTACATTATAGAAGGAGAGTTTCAGTAAAACAAGTTAATAGGAGGCCCCTAGATATGGACCATGTGTTTCATTCCTTCCATCCTTCATCATTTTCTCAAGTATGAACATGAAGGCTAGATGCTCATTATCCCTGCTGATTTGAATCCATTCATTGATTGCTATATGATGTATCATCCAAATGATGTTCTTTTACCTAGCTCCATACCTAAATCATCTGATCAAACATCTACTATCACTTCTATCCCATTTTCCACATTATTGGAATATTCTTGTCTTGGAAAAGCAATGAAGGGCGTCACGCTTAGGGAATATCACATCATCATGCTCAACTTTATCCCTTCACCAAAAATATATGGCCATCCAAAATAACAACCCATGTATGACCATAACATAGGAGATCTTATCTCTTATGGTGTTGTTTATCTTAAAACCAATCTTTTCTATGGAGGACATGACCATCTTCTGTCTCACATTATCAATCCACATCACACAATGCCTTTCACAATTGACTTCAAATCTCTTGATAATCCAAAATTTTCTCATGTGTATCTTAATCGTTGTACATGCAAAGACTTTGGTCTCAGGTGTTATGAACAAGGGATCCATGATTAGAAGGTTCTACATTCCCTTAAACCTTATGAAAATATTGGTCTAGGTTACAAAAACCCCCTTTCTGTAGCACGTGAAGCCAATAGATCTAAACCAACTAGCTCCACAATTATTTCCAAACCAAGATCACCACCCACAATCCCTCAGGTTCCATAAACACATATGATGTCATACCTATTACACCTAACCTTTTTTCAATCGACATATCATTGGGACCACTCACATATCAATCCGTCCACTCAGAAAATCTCTACCGCTTGTTCACCAAGGAATGGTTGATGAAGACTCCCCGACCATAGACATCCTTCAATGTCAGGGTGCCCAAGACATCCTATCTCATATGGGAGATGAATATCTTTACCTTAAAAAATCCCTACTGCTCGAAACACCTACTCTTCTTAATGAATCCATGCTCAATATTAACTTAGGAACACAACATGACCCTTACATAGTTAAGGTCAGCCAATCCTTTGATCCACAAGAATCGAGTGATTTTACCACATTCCTATCAAAATATAGTCAAGCCTTCGCTTGGTCATATATCGATAAGCCTAGGATCAATCCCAACATTTTCATACAAATTTTTTTCACATATCCTAATGCTAAACTGATCAAACAAAAGCAACTTCAGGAAAAATGTTTATGTGCACAGACTTCAGGGATCTCAATTTTGCTTTTCCAAAAGATGATTTCTCTCTGCCAAACATAGATCAACTCATATACCTAAAATCTAGCCATGAAATGATTTCCCTTATGGATGTATTTTTAGGTTATAGTCAAATCCCTATTGTCCCTGAAGATCAACATAAAACCACCTTTATAACCCCTTAGGGAACCTTTTTCTTTCACGTGTTATGATATTCACTCTCAAAAATTTTTGAGGCAACATAACTAATGTGCTATGACGTGCATATTTCCCATGATATCATTCATAAAATTGTTGAATATTACGTTGATAATATCCTTAGAAAATCTAAATCCCAGAAGGATCATCTCAATGTCCTTGAATCCATATCTTCACCCATCTCATTTAATTTTGTCTTTGCCTCAATCCTATAAAATGTGTTTTTGGTGTCCCTCACCAGAATATTTTTGGGCTTTATCATATCTCTTTATGGAATTGAAGTTGACCCCACAAAGGTCAGAGAAATCATCGAAATGCCTCAACTCTCTAATCTCAAATAGTTATGCAGTCCATGGAAGGAAAACTAAAGTTCATATGGCATTTCATATCACAACTTTCCAACCATTATTAACCATTTAATCTATCTAATCACTACAAAGACATAGTGTTTCATTGGGATTTTGAATACTAGAAATCCTTCGATGAAATCAAATAAGTATCTATTATCACCACATGTACTAACTCCACTTTGTGAATGAGATCCATTTCATCTCTACATCTCTAGCTTAGAAGCATGCCTTAGGAGCCATGCTCACCCATCTGTGATAATCAAGGTCATGAACATGTCGTGTATTACATTATTCATAGCCTCCATGATTATACCAAACACGCTACATCTGAAGATAAAAAATTGTGTTGTGATGTTGTACTTCACTACTTCTAAACTCTGATACTATTTACTTAATGAAAAAACATACATTGTCACCAATTTCAATCCTCTTAAAGCCATACATGCTAAACCCTATCACAATGACCACATAACTAGATGGTTGATGCTTATGACTGAATTTGATCTTGAAATCATACTTCAAAAAGTCTATCAAAGGTCAGGCCATTACCAATTAAATTATTGATGAACCTCTTCCAGATGATCAGCCACACCATGAAGTACTTTCCCAATGAATTTGTTAATGACATTAATGAATCTAAAAATTATGAATACAAATTCAAGCCCATTAAAATGACCCTCTTCTTTAATGGTGTTAAATGTCAAGAAGGTGTAGGGTCCAGTGTCATCATCATACCACCATGGAGCATTCCCATCCCGTTATCGTTCAAGACTCAATTTTGAGTGTACCAATAATATGGTAGAATACGAGGCCTTAATCATGAGTCTAACTATTACTTATTCTCCTAGGTGTTCACGATTCTAGAAATATATGGTGATTCACAATTTCTCATCAGTTAGGTTAAAGGAAAGTACCAATGCAAAAATGAGGTCCTTTAAAAATACAAGGCCGTTGTCAACTTTCTCCTTGGCGCATTTAATCATTATACAATACAAGCAATTATGCAATGTTTTAATAGGTTTATAGACACTATGGCTTCTTTAGATTATTTTGTTCCCTTTGGAAAATGGAAAAGTTAAAGGATAAAACTAAGATGTATGTACTGATTCATTTAATGCGTAGACCATCCTTCACATCAAAAATGATCTACCTTCCATAAACATCATTGAAAAAAAATCATTAGATATGTAGTATACTCAAATGTTTGACTATCTCACCAAATTTAAACCTCCACTAGATTTGACACAAGGAATTAAAAAATTATTCCTTCAATGTGTCACTTGCTTCTGTTGTTTATAGGAGGCATTCCTTTATAAAAATAGTTTTTATAGTGTATTATTACTTTGTCCTCAAATCATGTGAAATCAAACAATGCAATCAAATAGGTCCACAATTACATTTGTGGAGGCCGTTTCAGTGGAAATGCCATTACCAAACGTATCATACGACTAGGATACTATTGGCCCAATGTCACCAAAGATTACTACGCGTATGTGAAAAGGTGCATTAAGTGTCAACTTCATTCTAATCTCATCCACATCCCCATTAAAGCATTGCAAATCCCTAGTCAAGCATTGTAACCTACAAAATACTTATGGATTTTCTCTAAATGGGGGTTATATCTCATTGGTGAAATTAATCCAAAATCATCTCAACAACATCATTCAATCATTACTTCATTTGAATACTTTACTAAATGGTTTGAAGTTATTCCCTTGACCTAAAAAAATTTAGGACCCATCATCAACTTTATATATCAAAACATCATATGTCATTTTGGCATTCCACATGAGTTTATCACAAACAATGGTAAATCCTTAAAAAATAAGGAGGTAATAAAGCTCTATGATACATTTAACATCAAGATAAGCTTCTCATCACCATATTATCCTCAAGTAAATGGACAAACTAAGGCTTCTAATGAAACACTTAAGGAAATCCTTATGAAAAATGTAAATGACATAGGAAGGAATTGAAACATTTAAGTCCCATTCACTTTGTGGGCTTATTAAAATAGTATCCATACATTGATGGGAATTACACCCTATTTTCTTGTTTATGGCTATGAAGCCATTGTACCCATAGAAATTCAAATCCCATCACTCTGTGTATCCTTAAAATATTTCATTCACGATGAAGAATATCGGCAATATCATCTTAAAAAACTATAATTATGGATGAAAATCATCTTATAGCCCTCAAACATCACCAATATTATCAACAAAACATTAGTAGAGCATACAAAAATCATTTGAAAGAATGTGACTTCAAGATCGGTGACCTGGTACTTAAGGAAAATCAAAATGTGACTAAATTAGAGAAAAGAAAACATGGTAAGTTTGCCCCTAATTGGATTGGTCCATACATTATTACTCACAAATATGGGTCAAGAGTGTATCATCTCACTTCTCTTGATGGGGAACCTAAGAAGGATCCTCTAAATGCTTTGCACTTGTAGCCTTTCTAGTGTTAAATGATTGATTATCATAACAACAATTTTAAAGATCTTATCAAAATAACAACCTTCCATTTTACTAAACCAATACATTTCTCTTCTTTTTAAATACATGGGGCATATGGATGAAAGCCACCTATACATTTATCCCCTCCTTAATAGAACGATTTAATACAGTCATGCCCTCAGCTTAAAAAACATTCAAAAAATCATACGGATGCTTCATGTTAATATAAAAAATAAATACACTGATCCCTCAAAGGACAACTATTTGAATTTTATATTGTTTAAAAGAAAAGTAGACTGATCCCTTGAAGGAAAACTACCATTTTAAAGTTATGGACCGATCCCTCAATGGATGATTGTTCAATCTAAAATATAAAATATAGACCATACCCTCAAAGGATGGCTACATATGAAAAAAGGCTTCCCGTTTTGATCAGCCTTTAAAAACATATCAAAATTAAAAAAACACATCCTGCAAAGTTTCCCGCATCGATAAAATTTCCCATAGAAAACTTCCCGCATTGATCAGTTTGCTTCTTATAAAGATCTAGGGCATGTATTTCCTCTAAATTTGTCAAAAATAAAAACCTTTCTTCCCCACAAACACATGCATTTTCAGAAATCCACCATGATCAGTATGAATTGTTGATTAAAAGTATCATTTAACATTTTGAAAGGTCACAAGTGCAAGCGTTATAAAAAATCACTACACATATGATATTAAATGGGGCATTCTTCCCACTTTTACTTAATTTTTGTTTAATAACATTTTAAAATGGATATATTAAGTTTAGGTCACATCTCTTGAAAACATAATCACACATTATGACTCATAATAAAAAAAAAATCATCATATCCAACACATATTTCATACAACATATGCATAAGTAGAACATCATAAACGTGATATCAATCACAAGAAACATGATCATCATCATATAAAAAATTAAATAAATATATCAGGGGATTCACCGAGGCTAGTGAATGCAAGAAATAAAATCATCACCATCATATATATCAAAGTGCACTGTCCATACAATCAACATAATGTCATACATAGGAAAAAAGGATTAAGCCTACAATCAAATGGTAAAGTCCATCAAAATACGATTTGGAGTGCCTCCTGCTATAGCACCACCATCTCTTCCTACACCACCATCCCCTCTTGACAGTCTCCATGACGGGTGCCCCACTCTCGCCTAAATGTCAATAGGCTTAGCTACTGCTGTGGCACCCCCTTGGTGGCTATATGATCAACATAAAAAGTGGCATCGGGATAGTTCTTGATGATCCTTTCCACATAGTATTACCTCTCCACTCTCACAACCTCATAATGGGAATGAACAATCATAACAGATCAGCCTACAGATACCCCTCTTTGTCTAACCAATGTTGATAAGTTAGTGCCATAAATAGAAAGCCTTGTGATCCCTAAGGACTTCTGAAAAGTATCTCTCTAACTCTTTTATTAGTCCCTATCAGAGGACACCTTTATAAGATGTGCTTTAAGCCCTTCACGCTCTACGATCAAGCCATCTCTCTCTCTCTCTAATAAGAGTATCTCATACTCCTACTCAGTCATCTAATTCTCTCTAAGCAGCATCTCCCTTTGCCTCCACTATAGCCTTCTCGTCCATCACTATAGAAATATCTGGAGTCATAACAACATCTTTCTTGACCCTATCCTCATCAGCCACATCATCCTCCTCGACTCCTCCTTTCTCTCAAGCATGTACTCATCTAATTGATTGAGTTTCCCTCTTCGCTTCCCTCATCCTCTCAAAACTCAATGAAAGAGACCACAAAAAAAAAACATTTGGTTGACCCCCACATCATCAATCGGCACCACATGACGATCCTCATCCGATCCCATCACACCTATCTACTCAACAGTAGGTTCCGGGACTCATAATTGCTTGTGGAGTATCGGTATCCCCATCCTCCCACCTATACAGAACTAGATCCTCAGGTATATCCTGAACCAACCCAAAATGTATCATCACTTAACTGAAGTGTATCAACTCACCCTCTCCAGATTTGTAACCCTAGACCTAGGTGTATTGCTATAAGTACAATAAATCTCCAAAAACTCTGGCCAATTGTGAAAATCCACATACGCCTGCCAAGTTAGGTTACCAACCTGTAATCTAGATATCATGTCTCTAAAATAGGTAGGCCCCCTTGGCCTTCCTTGCTCTACCAAGACTCGCACTCCATCTCATAAAGCATGGTTTCCTCACATCTATAACATTAGGAAATCCAACTTGGTGAGAAATGGAAATGTGCTCATGTGCTCAACACTGCAATAAGAAGAAAACATCAATCCCATAATGTTTGTGGGATGTCCAAGCCTATAACTCTCTATGTTTTTGTGCTAATAAGGTAGGAGCACACTCAAATACTATTTGATGATCCATCATCTCCGTAACTACCCCCATCATCATCCATGGGAATATCCCACCTCCTAAATTTGGCAGTGCAAAACATGAGATTCGTAACATCTTCATAGTCATCCGTAGGCACCCCTCTTTTTTAGAATCATCTAAGTTTTGATAATCAAAATAACCTAAGAAATATATCAAACCCCGAGCCTCATATCCTTACAATTTCTGCATAGTATCCCCTCTCTCTGCATTTTAAATATAGTCGACAGGATCCCCCCTATCTGATGGTCTTGTAATACGATGAACATCCTCTAGGGTGATGGTCATTTTCCTTATAGGAAACTAAAATGTGTTGGTGGAAGGATTCCACCACTCTAGTGATGCTAGTATCAAGATGCGACATCTATTAATCTCCCTGTAAAATCTCATCTCACCAAATCCCATAACCTCCAAATGATTCGAGTCGTAATAAAAAAAATTCTCTCTAACCTCATCTAACACAAAGGGAATGTGATCTTGGATAGTCAACTGAGTGTCCATCTACAAAACAGAAACAAAAAAGTGAACATTAATAATGATTTAAAAATTCTTAAAAATCATCAATTGTAACCATAAAATATCCTCATAAAACAAAATCCTAATAAAGAAAACATATCTTACACATCCAAAAAAGTTAAACACATTGATCAAAAACAACATTTTCTCATTCAAAACACAAAATATTTAAATTACAGGTGAATCAATAGTGATTCCTATAAATTGCACTAGTGCATCCATGCACCTCGATATGATCCTAAACCCATCTAAAAACAAAAAAAAATCCTAAAATATATGAAAAAATGAAAACACGATTAGACTTACCTTAGCAAGGTCTATCTTTCATTTCCAGCTCGAGGAGTTCATTTGAAAACTCTTTTCTTGAAAAACACATTATTTTTCATGCTCAGACAAGGTCATTTTCATTATACAGTGCAAAATTATGAATAAAACAATACATTTGTGTATTTATACCCCCAAATTTTCCATGACCTTAATTGCTAGTGATTTCCCTAATCACCAACAATTGGCTTATTTTGGTCATCCGTGTCTATATTTCTTAAAAGACATAAGATTTTACCCTCTACACAAGTGTGTCATGCTCCTAAACGAGTCCTAGCCCTCAGGATCCCTTGTCAAAACAACATAAATAAAACAATGGGATTTACCATACGTCTATAAGAGATGATCCTTTTTTCCCCCAACACTTGGTTTTCCCACACAACAATTTTACCTAGTAAGGATCATACGTCCACATTCGTCAAGCCCTTTGGCCACCTTGACAATTGATTCACCATCATCTTGCTTTACACCCTCTCTGATTAGGGTAAGCCCTTTTTACAGAATAAAAATTCAAACAGTTGTTCACTATATTGCGCTATAGTAGATTCACCCATAACAACACAATCTTTTCTTATCATTTTTGTCTAGCGAATTGTCAAAAATTGCTAGAAAAAAAGGGGAAAATGTAGACACAAAAATTTACATCCCTAGGCTCAACGCACCTACGGTTAAAAAATGACATTTATGGCATTACTTTAATTAATTAGAATAATCCCCCATTAATTAATTAATCACACACCCCTTACATCTAAAATATTTAATTTAATTAATTAAATAATCCCTCCCTTTTAAAACCTCACTACAACACCTCATTACCAACCTAAACCACCTTCCTCATTAACTACACCTTCTAGATACACTAACTTACTCCTAATTAACTAAACATTCCAAAAACACTAACTAATTAAACCTACTAAAAAGACTAACTCCTATCCTAACCAAATTTACCCCTGCCACCTCTTTAATAACCTCAAATTTATCTCGCTTGAAATAGAAGAAAAACACTTGTTTTCTTTACTAAACTTAAGATAATCTACAATTACCTGTGATTTTCTTGATCAACGATGATCTATAAATATAATCATTTACACCTCCTTTCTGGAGGAAGAGGAACGAATTCACTAGTTTTGTAGGTAAACTCTGTCACATTTTGAACTCAAGAGGCATTCAAGCATTCTGCATCAACACAACTCAACACCATGCTATCAGAGGAACGTCAAATTCATCAAAAAACTACTCATTTTCATCTCCAACCCTCTACTTCCATTTCTCTATCACACTGAAATCCTGCAAGGTAAATATTTCATTTTTGTTCATTTTACAATAACAAAAAAATAGGTACATTTTTTGTTTTTGGATCAATTACGCATTGCTAATTCTCTATTTTTGATCAAATTGATAGCTAAATCATTGATTTTGACTATGTTTAGAAAAAGCAGTCAAGTTTTAGAGTAATTTTTAATGATTACCCCAATCGCCTATGATTTCCTTGGATCACTAGCGATTCTTGTTTTCTTAGGATTTCTCACTTTTTGTACTGAATCTAACAAAAATTCAAATATTTTTCTTATTATCTACTAATATTTTGTCTAGCATGATGTCTTTAGATTGCATTAAAAGGATCTAATTATCCTACAGCTAATATTGGTGTCTTTCCTATCATCCAACACCCACTCTATTGGGAGCAATACAACCTACTCCACAATCTTGAGCTCTGTGTGATTCAAAACATGCCCTTTTACCGTCTGAAGGACATCTTCCCAATAAATCAACTCATATGGGAGGCCACTAAAGAATTCTAGGATGTGTACAGTAAAGCTATAAGGCTTCATGAAATCCTTACACAATATGAGAATGCTTATGAGATGGGATTAGAATTTTTAGACGACCACAGCGTATCACCTGTAGTTCAAAACCACATTTATAGTAGTATCTCAAGCACTAACTCTCCCCTCTCTCATCTCTTCAACACTCTAGAAGAATCCTCTAATTTCTTTGTGGAGGATTATATTTCCATTCCAAATACTGACACCACTTTAAGGGAAGAAGTAATAACTGATTTTGTTGCTTCTAATGTGACTGTGAACCTTTACATAGACCAGGAGTCTGATTTATGGTTTTAAACCATGAATAATATTAGCTATATATGTACCTCATTTAAATAAGCGATAGTGACGCTTATATCTTAATATCTAGTAGCACGATCACAAAAGTCAATTAAATCTTAAGACCAACTTTTTGAACAATATTATTATTTTTTTAAATGAGATCTTTGTAACCTTTTTACAAGAAAAGAAGCTTTGATCCATTACTTCACATGGGGTGAAAATAAAAACATAATCAACATTGTGGGTACCCTAGATACCCCACCATATCGAGGTCAAGGTCAGTTGTTACCCCTTGAACCAAATCAATAAAGCCAAAGGTAAAAACCATGCAAAACAGATATCTATATAGACAAGTATATATATCACACACACACACACACACACACACACACACACACACACACACACACACACACACACACACACACACACACACACACACACACACACACACACACACACACACACACACACACACACACACACACACACACACACACACTTGTATATATATACCTGAGTTACAATATGTCTGATACATATTGATCTAAAAGTTCCAATAAAAATACATCATGTATGATTTTTAACCAAGTATACAGGAAAATTACATTTTAAGGAACATATCTGTTTGATCTCCTAATTCATATTTTCATACAGTTTGGCTGATTGAAATCAAAATACAACTATTCACTAGAACTGTTCATTTTTGCAAGGAAAAATACAGAATATAAGAAATCAATTTCCTTTGAAATATTTAGGAAGCATTAATGAACTTGTGATTCTTATACAGTCAAAACAGAGATATATTTCTTCAACAAAGTTTGCAAGACTTCCACTGAATCACAAATTTACCATCTCAATATTTTACAAATCTAGAAAGCTACAACATGGAATAAAATACTTCTCTTGATATTCACAACTTCAAATATGTAAATTTATTACATTCTTTTGATAGTATAAAGTTAGGTGTCAACAATGTTATACTAAACTTGCAGACTTGCAATGGGTTTACAATGAATTTCACTTTCCTTTCATTATCAAAATTTAAGATAACTATATAAATTACATTCTTTAAAAAATATTTTTTCAATAATTAAAATCCAAGCAATACAAGTCCTCCACAAAAATGGCGGAGGAAACATTTCAAAAATTTCCTTCCAAAGAAACCTGCAAATCCTATAAAACAGTAACTTCTCAATTCATCTTTTACACACCAGTAAAGGATAGAGAGCTAGGTGACACTACCCTCCCAAAAAAATATAAGTGAACCTGGGTGAATTCATTCCCCTTCATTGACCCCCAAGATCTAACCAATTAACAATGAAGAGAGTTCACAACCATTGCAATGAAAAAGGCTTCCACATAAAGACATACACACACCACAATTTCTTACAACATAAAATCAACAAAAAGAAACTTGTGATTTTCTTTCCATAATTCACAAAGTATCATTCTTAGAACCAGAAGGAGAGAAGAGACATGGGAATCCCCCTTTTACCTCCAAAGTAGGTTAAGTGTCCACCTTGAAACCTCAAAAACTCCATCTTAACAATTTCTTATGCCTCCCTCAAACTCTTATGACTCCCTCAAGTAAATTTTACAAAATAATTAAGAAATTTCCCCTTTTCCCTCCACAAGGTTGAACAAGCTTCCCAAAAATCCCACGGAAATTCACATAACTCTTATAACTCCTTCATGGCTCCCATTTTCTTCCTCCATACACCATCATAAGGAAAACTACCAAACCCAAGAAATATACATACATACATTCAACAACTTTTGGATTCCATAAATATAAGAACAAGTAAACAAAGTAATCAAGATTCTACCTTGCCATTTATGGCAACTTCACTTTCCAAGAAACCCAAGACTTCAAATCGTTCTCCAAAACAAGTAACTCCCAAGAAAGCACTCTCCAAATCCCCAAATACCAAGTAAAGACAATTAAAACCAAGTAACCCCAACATTATCCAAAAGATGCAATCAAATAGAAAAGGAGGGAGAGGTGATGTGGCTCTATGTAGGATGCCAACTCATCTCCCTCAAATCCACATAACCAAGCTCACATAAAGACCCAAGCATAATTAAGATGTGGGTTGAGGATACGAAATTGCCAATCTTGCACACAAGCTCAAATGACACATTTCAAAACTAATTTAGGATACCAAGAGAAAGAGAGCAATTATTTCCTATTTTCCACTAAAATATCACAATTAGAGGTTAAATATGACCCCTCAATTCATATGTATTGTTGGGTAAAGGAATTAAAGAGTGTGGGACAAGTAAAACGTGTCCCATAAGAAATTGGGCTCAAATACCAAATCCAAATTTTGGGTTTAGGGTGGCACACATAACAATGAAAAATTAGAAAATTCCAAAAAAAAGAGAATGGAATAAAGCATATTCTAAGGAATATCTAACCCTCTCAAAAGCCACATCATCATATTAACCATAACCATTACAATTAATCATAATTAAGCTAAAGACACAAGACATACATAATAATCAAAAGGGAACATTAGCTCACACCTAACAATTTACATATCTAAATTATGGGTACATTTACCACATACAACATAAGGGTACGTGTTATCCCAATTTTTCCCTGGGGAAAAATTGATCAAACACGACCTTGGACAAGAGATAATCGAAGGGTTGGCTCAGTATTGCAAGCCCACATTTCAAATCCAATAGTCAGGTTACAAGCAGGACTCTACAATGGAGGAGCAGGGTTGGCGAAGGATCAAGCAATGCCAAAGGAGGCTAGAGGCTCACATGAGGAATGTGAGAAAGGCTCAAAATTTTCAAACTTAGCCGCATACGAGTTGACTCAGGGCTAAATAATAGACTCATGGAAGGCGCCATGCATTAGCTTAGTGCAATTCCAAAAGGTCACATCAGAACGGAGATCCAAATGTGCACAGAGCTTTCACATGTCCCAGGTCTGAAAAGGGATAGAGTCAGCCGTTAAAAATTCCAAACGAGCAGAAAGAACCTCATCTCAACTCGACATAATTTTAAAACCGAGAGCCCAAGGTAGAGACTCAAACTATCACCAGCTCACCACGTAATTAGGGACCAAGAAAGGTAGTAGGCTGAATCGGCTAAGCATAAGAGGGTCGATGGAAGCCTCCACATGTCTCATCGGCGTAACTTTATAAATGAGACCCAAGGGATAGTCCCTAAATGAGTGCAAAGCTTCCACATGTCCCAAGAATAAGAAGGTGTATCATCGGAATTTGAAAAGTCTCAGGCCGACGGAGGGTGAAACGTGCCTCATCAGCGTAACTCCAAGGATAGAATAAAAAATGTAGACCCCAAACAAGCGCAGGCTCACCACATGGTCAGTGTCAAAAAAGGGGACAAAGCGGGCCAAAATCGGCTAAGTATGGAAGGCCCAGTGGATCTTCCATGTGTCTCAGGTACGAAAAAGGGACAGAGCCAATTGTTTAATTGAATAAGTATAAGAGGGTCGGTAGAAGCCTCTAAGTGCCTTCTCAGCGCAACTTCAAGGTTAAAATCCAGAGCGGGTTCCCAAATGAGCTTGAGGATTCCATGTGTCAAAGGTCCAAAAAAGGGACAGAGCCGGCTATTTAATTGGCTATGTATAAAATAACTGATAGAAGCCTCCATGTGTCTCAACGACACACCTTCAAGGGTCGAAGCAAAAGGTGGTTCCCCAGACAAGCGTCAACTTTCCACATGTCCTAGGTCCAAAAAGGAAATAGAATCAACAGTTGAAAAGTCTCAGGGAAGTGGACAACACCACGTGTCTCATCAGTGAATATTCAAAAGGTGCGGCCCAAAGAGAGACCCCAAACTAGCACCAACTGACCACATGGTCAGAGCCCCGAAAGTTGAACTGGGCCCAAATCGGCTAAGTATCACAGGGTCAATGGAAGCCTCCACATGTCTCAACTACACAACTTTGGAGATCAACTCTCGGGGAAGTTCCCAAATGAGCACTAAGCCTCCATGTGTCTAGGGTCAGACATATGACACCGCCAAATAAAAGGGACTCGTGGCCATGTTTCAGGTCAAAGCGGGAAGGCAGGTCTTGGAAGGATTTTTTTCCAAAAGCGAGCTGACAGGCGTGGGGAAGACTTTTCGCTAAAAGGGAAGATTGTAGACAGGTGGGGTGGCGGGAGTTATTTTGGCATTTTTGCTATTTTTAGAAAAGGTGTAAAGTGAATTGCGGGCCTGTGAGCCCGAGAAGGATTTTTTTGCTAAGTGGAAAATGAGGTCCAGTGGGCTCGGGGATGAAAAAATGGAAAATGAGAAGGTTGCGGAGGATTTTGGGAAAAAGTTAATTTTGGGCTTGCTGGGATATGGGAGGTTTTTTATTTTTGTGTCTTTTCGAAAAAAGTGCAGTTTGTATTTTTGGGCCCATGGATCCGCTTTTCCAAGATTACATTTTTGCCATTTTTGCACAATCTCGATGCAGAATCTTATGATGGCCATATATTTTGACTAGAAGCTCGGATTTGAGAAAGAGAAGAATTTTTGGAAAGGTCTCGACATCCTCTATGCCATGGAAGCCTAAAAATTTAATTTTGACAAGGTTAGAAGGGTGGAAAATGGGAAAATGTCTTTCATGCTATTAGTGTATGATTTGATTGCTTCGAAAACCAAATCAAATTTAATTTGATCTTCCATTCTTCCTTCTTCAACATGCCAAACAAACACGGGGAACTAGAATTGATATATTGTAGGCGAATTTGCAGGGCATTAATGGTTGGTGGTTGATCTTTCAAAGAAGTGTCCAAGTTTTCTTCTTTATCTCTCGCTTGGACATTCTATATTTGTAAACACCTCTCATTTGAGAAGGGGAGACATTCTGGGTGTGGGGAAATTTTTTAAAATTTGTTTCCCGACTCCATTTGAGATGTAAGCCTTCTCCTACACCATGCAAGTAGATTTTATGCCTCTGAGTAGAAATGTAATGGCGTGTGCACCTTCTAGAGAAATAAACTCATGTTTTTGTGGTGTTCTTTAACCCTCTCTCATCTTTTATTATTTCTATATGCCTCTCCCTTTTAGATCTATTTTTTGTGCATGTATTTCACATTTGCAGGTGTAGAATGTTATGTTTCACGAAGTTTTGATGGTGGATTAGGATCTGAGTCTGTGTCACTTCTATTTGACCTCCGTCATCTCAATTTTCCCCTATTTTAACCTCCCTCAATAGAGTATCTTACCATTTCCTTTTATGGTGTATCACCTCTTAGTGTAGGTTCTCTTTCACTCTTTCTCTCTCTCCCTTTCTCCTTGGAATGGTTAGATTAGCATAGATTATCTCTTCCTGCACTAGAGTAGATTGTGGCAGGTAGTTTAGGAACAAGAATCAAATTTCTCTGGAGGGCCATCTAAAGTTTGCAAGTCCCACAGCTTGAGAGATGGTCCCATGTTGTGCAATCACACCAAATTCCCCACTAAAATCTAAGGCCATTTAGGGGTTTTGTGATTTGATACAACAATACGCGTGGTACATAAGAACATAAATAACATTACAACATCCACATTAAAATAAATAACATAACCACGTACAAATAAAATAACATAACTATAAATACCGATGGTCAAACAATAAGGTGCTTCCCCATGGAGACCTCCTATAAGATGACAACAAGAAGAGGACACTACACAAAACACGATAGTTGCCAAGGTGACTGTTAGTGAAGAATCACAACACCCCTAAATGTCCTGGTATCTGAGTGGGGAATTCAATGTGATTGCACAACATGGGACCATCTCTCAAGCTGTGGGACTTGCAAACTTGAGATGGACCTCTGGAGAAAGCCAGTTATTGCTTCGTAATCTACCTAGCACAAGCTACTCTAGTGTAGGTAGAATCTAATATATCCTAATTTAACCATTTAAAGGGGACAAGGGGAGAGAGAAATGGTGAGAAAGAGCCTACACTAAGTGGTGATACACTAGAAAAGGAAGTGGTTCATCACGGATCCGACTGCCTGAAGTGGAGAGAGGTGAGCAGAGGAGAGGGTGGACAAAATGCACCACTGAACCAGAGATGAATTTCACATGGAACACCACTTCAAACCCATTAAACATAGCTCCTAGAACCTGTAATAGACATCAGAAATATGCACAGTATACCCTGCAATGATGAGAGGTAAGAAGAGACAATAAAATAAGGAAATGATGGACAAAATGCATCACAAAACATATTCTATTGCTCCAACGAGTTCACACAGTACATCATTAGTGGGAAAGAGGAAAGAAAATGCCATTACAGAGCCATGAGAAGAGGCTTAGACTCTTTCATTCTACCCTAAGGAAGAAAGAGAGAGAGGGGAAGAGGAGAAATAATGACCAACCCTTTGAATATGCCCCTCTTTTACAATATATAGAAGAATGAGAGAGAAAGAGAGGGAAAGTCAAACTCTATTTGAACCACCCTTGCAGATGCATTAAATCCTACTCTGAAATCTCAACCACCATCCCTCAATGCCCCTACAAATCCACCCACAATCTATCAAGTCCACTGCTCTATGTCTTTTTGGCGTGTTGAAGAAGGAAGAATAGTGGATCAAATCAAATTTGGGTGGTTGAAGCAATTAGATCCTTCATTAATAGCTTGCAAGATGTTTTTCCTACTTCTCACCCACCTAACCTTGTAAAAATTAAATTTTTAGGCCTCCATGGTGTAGAGGATGTCGAGACATTTCCAAAAAGTCTTCTCTCGTCCAAATATGAGTTCCCAATCAAAAGATATGGCCATTCTAAAGTTCCTTAAGTCAGGCGATTAATGTAATATTTGCCAATGCAAGGGTCTATTCATACAGGGTCCACGTGGCAGCCTCACACTCATTTGAGATTTCATCCCTTTCCCTCACTCTTAAAATTACACCCATGAGACACATGTGGCATTCATCCATAGGCTCCCTATTTCCTTTGTATCCTACCCTGTAGTCCTTTTTGCTGGCGGAGGCACTGTGTCTGACCTCGAGACACGTGGAGGCTTCAAAATCATTTGGAAAACTTACCCCTAGGATTTTACCTTTGAAGTTATGCCAAATGATGCATGGAGGCTTTCACGGCTCTGTCTCCTTTCTTGACTCCGACCACATGGCGGGCTGATACTCGTTTGGAAACTAGCCTGTTTGAGCCACACCTTTAAAATTGTACCAATGAGGCACGTGGCACCTTCCACTGGCTCCCTTCATTTCTTAGCCGATTTTTTGCTTTGGTCCAATGAATACTACCTTTATGGGTGGGACCCTTGGGAGCCTCGCCCCTTAAATTATGACAGTGGGACATGTGGCATCATCCATGGCCAATACTTTTGTTTCCTTTACATTTTGGCTAAGTCTCCTTTCATTTGGCGGGGCCCTATGATTGACTCTAGACACGTGGAGGCTCAGCGCATGTTTGAGAACCTAGCTCTAAATTTTACCTTTGAAATTGCTGCCACATTGACACGTGGCTCCTTCTCACTTACCTTTTGTACTTAGCCAATTCGGGCCCAGGACTCTGGAAGGCCTCCTCCTTTTCAATTTGGTTGAAGAGACACGTGGCACTTTCTCTCTATACTTAGTCACTTTAGGCGGGCTCTCCTTTTTTGATTCGGTTACATAGACAAGCCTTGGCGCTCATTTGAATCTCCACTTTGGACCGCAACCTTGGTGAAGTTGCACCAAATTGAGACATGTGGAGGCTTCCACCTGTTGGCTCTTATACTTAAGTAATTTTGAAACGGCCCACTCTATCCCCCTTTTCAGACCTGGACACACGTGGAACCTGCGCTTGTTTGGGGTTCCACCTTTGGACCCAACCTTTGGAGTTACACCAATGAGACACGTGGGGGCTTCCTCCGTGGGTCTTATGAATTTTCAACTGCCTCCATTTGGACCTCTCTCATCAGCCCACTTTTAACTTGGACCCTGTGGCGAGAGATGCACCGCTTGGGATTTGGAGGCTTCTGCTCACCCTTTGGACCCAATCCTTCAGGAGTTGTGTCTGACTGAGACACCGAGGCTTCCGTGGCGGTTGAACTCATTTTTCAACTCCCTTTGAAGACATTTTTAAAGTTGCACCAATTGGATGCGTGGAGGCTAGCACATCTTATTTGGAACTCTGACCTTTTCAGATGACTTGGGGTCTTTGTTCCATTGGAATTTCACCAAGATGATTGCAATGGCATGTGGTGCCATGAGTCTACTTGTTTAGCCCCCGAGCCAACTCCTATTCGAAGTCTGAAACTTTGATTCCTTCCTCTAATTCTCTCCTATGTGCTCTGGACTATTTTGATGTTGCTGGCCTCTTTTGACCCTGTGCTCCTTACTTAAGTCAAGCTCACTTAGTCCCCTTTGTTTGTTGGATTCTGGAATGTGAGCCACTGGCCTGAATCATGCCATCGATTATCTGTGCAGGGTCGTGTTTGACCAAACTTGTCAGGGGGAAAATTTGGGATAACTAGTTTGGCAACTCATAGGGACATATTCTTGCTAGATGAAGGGACCAGTAGCCTTGTTGACATCCATTGAGCACGGAGTCACAAGTAATAGCTTGGTACTAACCCTTTTCTTGAAATGGACTCTTGATTACTTGCACTTGATGACCCTGAGTCTTCCCCGTATGCTATCTGCACTCTCAATTTTCATAAGAAAATCTTGGAAATGGGGCTTCTGAGAGAAGACAATTGTATAACCTAGGGATTTCATTTATCCTTAAAATGGACTATAGGCATGTTGAACTACATGGTGATACAACCTCAGAGCAACAAAAACATAACAACATGCACTATGTACAAAGATCAAATCATACATGCCTCAAATGAGACATGTAGAGTGTGCAAAAGCACTTCTTCTACTGAAATAAAATCTACTCCTACTCCTATACTAACCCTAACAAAGAAAAGCTAAACAAATCCCACCACAGGCAGGGAGAAATAGATTCCCTTTCTCAAAAAATGCGGCCCTGTATATGATTTGATGCACTAAACATGGTTGCTTTTAATGAGTGAGAAACCGACTAGAGGTCTGATCTTCCACCCACATCATCAAGGTATCAACAAGAAGCAAAACAAATACCTCTTTTAGTTGCTCTGCATTGGAATGAAGGAGGCATTGCAACTGACCCTTGGTACTTTAATACTCATCCTCATGCCCTTGAGTGAGCATGACTGGTTTTGGCTTCTTCCTTGGCTCTAATGAAGCCAAGTACATGATAGGGCATAATCTGGTCCTTTGGGTGTACCCCTTGCTTTGAATTCCAACTCCAAGAATGGAGTCTTCCTACAGACCCTCCTAGATGGATGGTGTGGAAGAAATGGGAGAGATGGGATCCTCATTTCCTTTTACTTCCTTCTCCTTGAGAAGAACATGGAAGATTCATGTTCTTCCAACCTTTGTTTCAGAGAGCTGTTATGAAGTGCAGGTTGTTGCACTTGGATGTTCTCCTTCATGGTAGTAGGCTCATATGCTTAGAAGGTGGATGATGGAGGAGAAAATGATGTGATCTCCTCAGGATCCTCTCCATCAAAGCAATCCTCCAAGTCTGACAGGTAGTCTACCTCCTTGTTGTCCTGTTGCATGTGCTCTACCTCCTCCATGATGTCCTCTGATCTAAAACTTGCTCACCATGGTTCCCTTCTTCCTCAATCAAAAATGAACTTTGAAAGCTCAAACTCTTCTTCATCATTATAGCTTAAAGGGGATGAAGTGGGAGGAAGAACTGAAGGTTCTTTTGTGGCCTGCTCTGTACTTGAAGCCTCTGAAATTGTATGGTCCTTCTCCACAACCGGAATGTACTCCTCTTCTTTTGGATTTGGAGTAGCTCCTTCTTCCCCTATTTGTGTTGTAGCTGGAGCTTCAACCACTTGTGGCTTGACCTCAGCCTCCTCCATAGGTTTAATCAATAAGGGAATCTTTGTAAACTCAAATCTAGTAGCCTAACTCTTCATATTTTCTATCATTTCTTCTTTGTTGGGTTGCTTTGCTTGATGTTCTCCTTGGCTGGTTTTTTGGGTCTCTTCCCAACATGGACTTGGGAAGGAAATAAGAGAAGTGGTGGGTGGGGTCTTCACTTGTTGTTTCCTTTTTTGTGGCGGAGAGGAAGGCATTGTTTTTGGCTCTTATGGAGGGGACCTAGATTCAGAAGGGAAAAGGGAAGAGGAAAGAAAATGAGATGGGAGACTAGAAGATGGGGAAGGGGAATCAACACTCAAGGTAGAAAATGGGGAGATAGACTCATGACACTACTGTGATGATATTGATTAAGGAAAAGGAAAAGAAAATTACTAGATGATGGTGGTAGGACTTACCCATTGACAAGGTGTTCTTGTTTCCAACTCATAAGCCTCAATCTCCTCAATCCACTATGTAAGTTGAGGAAACATCTCAACCATGAATTCAATATTCTCCTTCGGGCTATAGTGTCTTGGAAAAGGGCTGAGCCATGGACAAGGTGCCCTATAACCAATCCTAAAGGCCTTCATTTGTGTTGCAGCCCTTGACTGCACCATGCTGGTCTCCATGCATTGAATCTTTTCCAACAGACCAAAATTCTCCATATAACCATGACCATTGTATGCATCCCCTTGTTCTTGACAAACTCCATGGCCAATATGGTTTTGACACTGCTCATATGGGTAAGCATAATGGTTCTAGATTTGATCATAATGCTGATCTGAAGGAGTTGGGAAATACATTGGAGGTGGATTGCACTGCTGTAGGTGAATTCCATGAGGGAAATGAAGCCATGATTACACAACTTCATGAATGGTAGAAGATGAAAGAGATGGAAGAAAAAATGATGAAAATGGATGGGGAAAGGTTTGTAACTTCAGATATGGGTTGTTGACCAGATGAAGTCACCAGATGTGCTTTGAATGTGCCTCAAAAGGTTGAATCCTAACAAAACACACCAAACTACTGAGATGAAGTGGTAAGGTGCTTCATACCTATCCCATTGGGTGTGCCAAAACTGTTAGTATGGACGCACAGTTGGCTTATGATTTTCTTTTTTATGATAATACACCTCAGAAAGATGAGATAAATCTAACCTTAGTGTCCCACTGGGCATGCTAAAACTATTAGTGCAAAATCACAATCACCCTTGAATGTCCTTAGTATTTGAGTGTGACATTCGGTGTGATTACATAACATTGGACCATCTCTCAACATGTGGTACTTGTAAAACCTGAGATGGACCTTTGGAGAAGGTTAGTTCCTGATTCCTAATTTACTTACCACAAGCTACTCTAGTGCAGGAAAAATCTAACCTATCCTAATCTAACCATTCTAAGGGGATAGGTGAGAGAGAGAAAGGGGGAAAGAGAGCCTACATTAAGCGATGATACACTAGAAAAGGAAGTGGCTGATCACGGATCTGATTACCTAAAGTGGAGAGAGGAAAGAAGAGGAGAGGGTGGAAAAGATGCACCATAGACCAAAGATATAGTTCACAAAGAACACCACTTCAAAACCCATCAAACATACCTCCTAGAACCTACAATAGACATTAGAAATATGCACAATATACCCTGTAACAATGAGAGGAAAGAAGAGACAATGAAATAAAGAAAAATAGAAAAAATGAATCACAAAATAAATTTTATTACTCCATGAGTTCACACATTACATAATTAGTGGGAAAGAGGTAAGAAAATGCCATTACAGAGCCAGTGAGAAGAGACTTAGACTCCGCATACTACCCTAAGGAAGAAAGAGAGAGGGGGGCAAAGGAGAAACAATGACCAACCATTAAAAAATTCCCCTCTTTTATAATATATAGAAGAATGAGAGAGAAAGAGAGAGGGAAAGTCAAACTCTACTCTAACCACCCTTGCAGATGCATTGAATCCATACTCTGAAATCTTAACCACCATCCTTCAATTCCCCCTGCAAAGCCACCTACAATCTATCAATTCTACCACTCTATGTATGTTTTATGCATATCGAGGAAGGAATAACAATGGATCAAATCAAATCTGTGTGGTTGAAGCAATTAGATCCTTTATTAATAGCTTACAAGACATTTTCCTACTTCTCACCCACCTGACCCTATCAAAAATAAAGTTTCAAGCCTCCATGGTGTAGAGGATGTCGATACGTTTCCAAAAAGTCTTATCCCGCCCAAATCTAATATTCCCAATTGAAAGATATGGTTGTCTGAAGATCTTCGGGTTACAGGCGCACAATACAACTTGTAGTATGCAAGAGTCTGTTAATATACCGAGTCCATGTGGCAGTCCCATGCACTCATTTGAGATTTTACCCCTTTCCCTCACTCTTAAAAATTATGCCCATGAGACACATGGTGTCATCCGCAGGCTTTCCCTATTTCCTTTGTATCCTACTTGGGTCCTTTCTACTAGCGGAGGCACTATGTCTAACCCGAGACACGTGGCGGCTTCACACTCATGTTTGGGAACTTACCCCTAGAATTATACCTTTGAAGTTGTGTCAAGCCAACACATGGAGGCTTCCATGGCTCTATCTCCCTTCCCTGATTCTAACCACGTGGTGGACTGGCGCTTGTTTGGAAACTACCCTTTGAGCCACGCCTTTGAAATTGTGTCGATGAGGCACATGTGTTACCCTTCTGAGGTGGCCTCCTTTATATTTAAGCCGATTCAGGTCTCAATGAATACTGCCTTTACGGGTGGGACCCTTATAGCCCGCCCCTTAAATTATGATAGTGCAGGACACATGGCATCATCTGTGGCTGTTATTGTTTCCTTTGGGCTTTGGCTAAGTCTCCTTTCATTTGGCGAGGGCCTTTTGATTGAATCTGGAAACGTGGAGGCTCAGCGCACATTTGAGAACCTACTTTAAACTTTACTTTTGAAGTTACGCCGCACTGACACATGGCTTCTTCTCACATACCTTTTGTACTTAGCCAATTCGAGCCTGCCTCCACTTAGAATTTTCAATGGTCCTTTCAATAATTTTTACGCCCTAGGACACGTGGAAAGCCTTGGCACTCATTTGGAAACTCCACTCTTTGGACCCATGCCTTGGTGAAATTGTACCATTGAGACATGTGGAGGAATTCCTCCTGGTACTCTTATACTTAACTGATTTAGGGCCCGCTTTGTCTCTCCATTTTCATGACTTGGGACACGCAATGTAAGCCTGCGCTCATTTAGGAATCCACTCTTTGGACCCTAGCCTTGGAGTTGCACCAATGCGACAACGAGGGGGCCTTCACAGGTTTATGACTCTTATACTTAACTGATTTGGGCCCGCTTTGTCCCCCTTTTTGACCCTTGGACCACATGGCAAGCCTGGCGCTTGTTTGAGGTCTGCTGTTTTGGATTTTATCCTTAGGAGTTGCGTCTACGAGAGACACGTGGATGCTTCCACCTGTTCTCTGATACTTTTCAACTAACTTTGAGACTGTCTGACTTTGACCTCATAGACTATGTGGCAGATCTGGTACATCATTTGGGAACCTATTCTTTGGATTGTAGTCCTTTTGAAGTTATGCCAAGATGATGCATGTACTGACCCCCGTAAGTCTATTTATTCAGCCCCAAGCCAACTCCTAAGTCGAAGTCTGAAACTTTGAGTCCTTCCTCTAATTCTCTCCTATCTGTTATAGATTATTTTGACGCCGCTGGCCTCTCTTGACCCTGCACTCCTTACTTGATTCGAACTCTCTTGCCCCTTTGTTTGTTGGATTTGAATTTGAGCCTGTCGTCCTGAATCATGTCATCGATTATCTATGTGGGGTTGTGTTTGACCAAATTTTCTGGGGGGAAAATTTGGGATAACATTGACCATGTTGTGAACTCACGACATTCCTTCATGGTTATATTTCCTAGTCTCTCTTTTTTTGTGTGATCTTTGTTTCCTATAATACCACCTTTGGCTTCATGTCTGCATAAGTACGTCACGAAAATAAAACACATAGAAAGCATCATAAGATATCATAGTACATAATTATATTTTAATTCAAACATTTACAATGGCTCATGATCACAATTTACATTTTATACCAATCACACAATCTATATATTGATCATCAAAATCATCTCGAAATCAATAAATCCATAATATCAAAGCAAACAGGGTTAGATGATACATAAAAACAGAGTCATAATTGTTATTCATCCAAGATGTCAGTATATAGGTAAGCAATGCTACATCAACATGTGATACAATTTTGAAACAATGTCTATTAGGCATCAAAACAATCCATGATAAGAGTGAATCATCATAATAATCAAATGTCTATATAGTCTAAACATATACCATCCAAAATAATATAACAATAACCATATCTCTAGGTAGCTAGTAAGCAAGATTATGACATACACAAGTGTCGAAGAGAAATGGGCATTATAAATACATTTCAGATTTAAAAAGGTTCCATAAAAATGAGATATACTTAAAATGCAAGTTGAAAAATCCTCCCAAAACATGGGAACACCATGTAAATTTTTTACAAATAACTTTCTCTCTAACCATACATGTTTCCAAACCACTATTACAAACAAGTTTGGGGATAATACATTTAAATGAGTTCAATATTTTTTTCAATACAAATTCAAGGTACTTGTTTCGCACGGAATGTTTCAGCTTTTGGGAATAGAGTTGCTTCTATCCTTTTATTCCTTTGAGAAACAGATAAGGGTTAGGGTTAGGAGGAATACCTGTTAAATGTTGAGAGGGTGTGCGCGTACCGTAGAGAGAGATCAGGTTGATTGCAAAGAACTCCTTTTTGTCTTGGAAGGACTACCTGCAAATAAGAATACAAGACCACCATATTTTGATTAGACAATAAATGAGGGAACTACCTTGGGTCCAGGAAATATAAAACTTCCTTTCGAAGGTGGTCAGTTGCCCTGCTAATATGAATTAACACAAATTCTAACAAATAAGCTATTGTCCAATTACAATTTGTTTACCTTATTAGAACAATAGAGAAAGGGATGGTCTTGGTTTAGAATCAAGGTGATGCCGGTCACTGTAACCGGTACCGGTTGGCGCTAACCGATATCGGTAGGGGCAATGTTTTAGGGGCTTTTGGTGAAGGCTGGTTGTAAGGTGGTTGTGTTGTTTTATAAGGCTGATAAATGGGTGGGGTTGGGTAATGGGGTGATGAGAAGGACTCAGAGAATATGGGGGGTGTTCTTGGGGTAATGTAAGGGTGGAGGAATGACAGTTAGATGTAGTGTGTTGCTGGGTAGTAGATCTAGGAATAGACTTATGATGGCAGTGGTTTAGAAATTCAAAAAAATGTTATTAAAAGAACGTATAAAACTTACTAGTTCTTGATGGAAAATGCAGGTTCTGGGACTGTGATGATGAAGAAAGGGCTCAAGTAGGATGATCTGACAACCCAAGATGAGCTATCTCCTCTCCTGATACTCCGATGAGTGTCACAAGGCTCTGGTTACTCAGTTGCAGTTTTTGGGCTTGATGTCCTTCTCTGCAAACTCTTCTTCTTTCTTTCACTTGTCTCTGTTCAGCCAAGTAAATTTTGGATTCTTCTAATGATTTCTCCTTTTGATCCACCAAAATCCAACCCCTTGTTTTTGGTTGGGAGTGGTCATTTACAGGGAACCGATGGCGGTTACGTAACCGACGGCGGTCGAGTAGGAACCGGTATCGGTCAAGTCAAAGCGGGCTATTTTTAGTAAAATAGCCATCTTGTCCTCTTTTTCTCCCAAGGGATTAATTGCGGGCTTGGTCAAGTCATTATGAGGTTGGTTTTAGGTGCGGGTGAGGAGTAATTAGTCATGGGTGTGGATTTGGACTAAGTTATAGGTATTAATTAGGTTAATTTAGGGTTAAGATTATGTCATATTGAGGTGGTGAAATGAGGTGGCAGGTGTGGCGATGTGGATTTATTAATTATAAGGTAATTAATAAATAATTGTGTAAGGTTTAGGTGATGAGGTTAGGTTGCGCAATGAGATGCGGGGAACAGGGGGTCGTAAGACACAAATTTGGTGTCTACATTAGCCCCTTGTTGTCATGTATCTTGTCTTTGTTAAAGCTGCACGGACAATAATAAGAAGTGGTTACCCCTGTTAAGGGTACAGGTAATCCCCATCAAATCTATCACAGATTGAGGTAGCGTGAAATCAGGGATAGCGTTGATAAAGAGAAATGGTGTTGAGATGATGGTAAGATGGTGGGGTAGGTCCAAGGAAGCATACGCACGTTGAAATGCAGTAGTGCGACCAGGGTACATGATTTTGAAGAGCAAACAAGCAATTCATAGGCAAAGGTCGATAGTTTATCTAAAGAAGGGTGATATAATCCTGGTATCCAAGGCATAGGAAGTAGCTCCAGGGGATATAACGGGTAAGGTACAGGAATGTTTAGGCATGTTTGGCAGTACCAAATGGTGGGTTTGGTTGAGATAAACGTCACGGTCTTAGTCTTGGCAAAGTTGGTTGACTGATCAAGTGAAGGACCCTAATCATGCTAAAACAAGAACAGGTGAGCTCGATTGAACAAAAAGCTACATGATGGGTGGATAAAATTGTATTTTGTTGATGTTGGGAAAGGTATTTAATTGGTGCGGTCTTGGGTCGGGCCAAATGGTTGGGTGTGGCCTTGGGTCGGGCCAAATGGTTGGTTGCGGCCTTGGGTCGGGCCAAATGGTTGGTTGCGGCCTTGTGTCGGGCCAAATGGTTGGGTGTGGCCTTGGGTCGGGCCTGATTGGTTGGGTGCAGCCTTGGGTAGGGCGCAAATGGTTGGTTGCGTCCTTGGGTCAGGCCAAATGGTTGGGTGTGGCCTTGAATTGGGCCAATGAAGTCAAAAAAGGTTATTTAGAAAAGGAGGGTATAGGCGATGTGGTGAGAAAGGGAGACTAGTGAATAACGGCAGAAATTGGGGAAAATGTGGGATTAAAACGATATCGATTAGCTATGACCGGTATCGGTTAGATGACCGATACCGGTTATTTAGGGCAGAATATAACCGATATCGGTTATAGGTCAAAAACCTATAAAAAGAAAAATATGGCCTGTCATTGTCACATTGTAATTTGAAAACCACATTTAGTTGTCTGAGGTGTTTTAGTGGTATTGTTGAGATTTTCAGCTGAGGTGGCATTATTTGAGTGGAGAAGTGAGTGGTTAATAGACCCCAGTGAGTAGGAGGCAGAATTTGATTGGTGGAGGACCTAACAGAGGAGATTTATAGCCATGGCATAACCAGGAGGAGCAGGAGGTGCTGGACCAGCTGGACCACCACCACCTATCCCACCACGACGATGTGTCGTCGTACTGGTAGCTCTAAACCTCAAATTATGTGAATTTAATGTTTTTAAGCTAGATTTGGGTTTTGGGTAGGAATCCAAGTTTTTAATAAAATAATGAATAAATTGAGATGATTGCGGATATTTTTTGGAGGCCTTATGGGAACTATATGGTGACAGAGAACATAGCTGAGGAGTTAAGGGGTGTAGAGCAATTGAGGTGGATCGTAGGGAACATGCTAGGTGAGTACGAGAGGATTCCTCTAGATCACGTGCGGTGACAATTTGGATTTGTTCGAGATATACCTATGGCTTATAGACCATATATGAGGATCGATGCCAAGACAACATTCTCACCTCCCTGGCCAACACCTCCAGAAGGGCCAGAGGAGATAGCAGCCGATCGTAGGGTAATGGATGCAGGAGCGATAGAGGCCTATAGATTATGGTGGGTAGCAGAGCTGCGAGGTGTACATGATCATCCTGACATAGCTATGATTACAATGGAGAGAGATTGTCTGCAGGGTGTAGTTCATTAGCTCCAAACACGGGTGAATGAGACAACAGGATTGTTAGTAGTTGCAGAGTCACGAGTGGAGACACTAGAGGCGAGATTCCTCCATACAAGAGGACATATTCGTATGTTACAGGAGATGTTGGAGGATTAGTGGGAGGAACCAATAGCAGTGGCACCTTTGAGGATGGAGAGGCCAAGTGAGTGGCATCGACGATCACGATCACCACCTGATTCGGGAGGAGGCGCAAGGGTCTAAGTGAATTTCATAGGAATATAATAATAAATAAGGATTTCGACCTGCCTGTCGATGATAGATAAGATGTATTTGTTTAACATCTAAAATAAAACTGAATATGTATGTTGATTTGAGTTATGATAATAATAAGAATGGTTGTGTTTTGAATTTTTTGTTGTGAAAAAGGATAAAGATGAATGTGAGCAAATAGAGATACACAAAAATATTTATATTTACAACACATGATAGGTTATGGTAGGGGATGGTCGAGCTAACCTTGGGAGACCCCATGTCTCTGAAGTTCTGCCTACATAGCCCATTACACAAAGCAAGGAGGGGCCTCAGACTGATGTAGTTCTCCCTTAGGACCAGGGAGAGGTGAATTCAGGAAATTTAGGTATGGTTAGGCAATTCGTTGGTTGGTAAAAGTATTGATATTGGTAGGGTAATGTTGTTGGTGTTGGTAATGAATTGGTGATGTTGGAATAGGTATAAGTGAAGTGAAAGTTAGCCTATCCAAGTGGTAGGGAACCATGTCCTGATTAAGATCAACACATAATCCTAGATTCGAGTCAAAGAGGAAAAAAGTGCTCCGTAGGTGAAAAGAGCTAAACAAACCACATAATAATGTAGAATGAGCTTGAACCCCTATGTACTATACATAGACGAGAAGTCAATAGGTGAAAAGAGTTGTATAATCACAATATATTGGGTGTACGTCATGTCCCTTGAGTTTTGTTGTTTTAACAAATGGTGAGGTGAGGTATATGATGTAGTTGAGGCACAGAGAACTTGTTATAAAGTGAGTATTCTGAGGAAAGAGAACCTAACCTAAATAGACAGGTCCATGACTCAAAAGTTCTTTTGAATGTGGCTTTTATTTTGTTGAATATAGACTGATCGATGCAGGAAGTCTACAAGGGATATGTATTTTATTATTCTTGAGGTCTTCACGAAGCTGATCAATGCGAGAAGCTCCTGATAAAGGCTGACTGTGTATAGCTGTCCTTCAAGGGAGCAGTCTATTATATAATAGTAGCAATAGTTTGGCATATAGCTGTCCTTCGAGGGAGCAGTCTATATATAATAGCAACAATAGTTTGGAATATAGCTGTCATTCGAGGGAGTAGTCTATATATAATTTAGAGAGCTAGATGTCCGTTTAGCGTAAAGCATGTAGTTTTGTAGGAAGTTTGACTCAAGAAAATCCCATAGGTGTTGAATTAAGAATGTGTCATTTTAATACTTTGAAGTCATGGACTAGACTAAAAAGGGGAAGGCATCTTTAAGGGGAGGTGAGAATGAAACTATGTGAGCTTGATTTTATTTTGAGATGTAGGAAACAAAGTGTATGTGGTGGTAAATGAGCTTAAGGGATGAGCGCAAGGTAGATAAGAAGTGATATAACACTAAATTCAATAGTATAATGGTCGAAGATGCAAAGCATTAAGGGGTTCAAGCTCAGGTTTACCATTAAGCGAAGCTAAACGATAAGTGCCTGATCCATAAGTGTGAGTGATTATGTAAGGCCCAATCCAATTGGGAGAAAATTTTCCACGTTTGCTCTTTTCTAGTTTGGTTACATGTTGATTCTCTTTAAGGACAAGATCACCAACCTTAAAGGTATGCTCATGAAGTCGCTTATTATAAGCACGCTTGATACGTTTTTGATAGATTTGAAGGTGATCAAGAGCTGTAAGACGACGCTCGTCAAGAAGCTCCAATTGGGCTAACTGCTCTTGGCGGAAATCGTCATTGGTGAGAATATCCTGAAGAGATATTCTGAGGGAAGGTATTTGTATTTTGAGAGGCAAGACAGCCTCGGTACCATATACCAAAGAAAAAGGTGTGGCATTAGTGGAGGTACGAATGCTAGTACGATAAGCCCAAAGGGCAAAGGGGATGTGATCATGCCAATTTCTTCCGGACTCATTGACAACTTTCATGAGGATTTTGGTTAGGGTTTTATTAGAAGATTCAGCCTGACCATTGGCCTTGTGGATAGTAAGGTGATGAGAAACTAAGTTTGATATCAAAGTTGTCACAAAGGTCTTGTAACAACTTATTTTTGAAAGATTTACCATTATCTGTTATTAGGCGATGAGGAATACCAAAATGACAGATAATGTGATGGTTAACGAACTCTACAATTTTTTCTTTTTTGGTTGAAATGAGTGGAATGGCCTCCACCCATTTTGTGTAATATTCTATTGCTGTGATTATCCAACGGTGACGTTGCGAAGAGGGCGGGTGAATCTCACCAATAAGGTCTAAACCCCATTGTGAGAAAGGCCAAAGATCTCGTGCGACCTGTAGCGGATGGCTAGGAGTATGTTGAAGGTTGGCATGTTGTTGACACATAACACAACGCTTAACATATTCATAGCAGTCGTTATTGAGAGTAGGCCAATAATAACCTAGGCAAAGGATTCATTTGGCCATGGCAAGGCCGCTAAAATGTCCACCACAAATACCGTCATGGACCTGTTGGATGGTATAGGTGACCTCCGCGCCGGTTAGACATCGAAGGAGGATGCCATCAAAGCCACATTTATAAAGGAGTCCCCCCATGAAGACATAATGAGAAACACGTTTAAGAAAAGCGCGTTTGCCAGTACTAGTAAGGTCAGGTGGGAGAACAGAGGTTGTAAGGTAGTCGTGAAATTGGTGATACCAGGTATCCTGTGAATTAGCAGACACATTATTTATCATACAAACAATCGGGGCTGAGTAAGATGGGGCAAAGAGTTGTTGGACCAAGATGAAAATGTCAGAGTCAGTTGATGAAGCTGGAATTTGTGAGGCTAAGCAAGCCATAGTATCCGCAAATTTGTTAGTGGAGCGGGGAATGGTTTGGATAGAATAGTGAGTAAATAAGGTTAGAAGTGAATCCACGTAGTGTTTGTATTTTTGAAGTTCCTCATTTTTACATTGGTAGATGCCCATAACTTGATTGACTACCAATTGAGAGTCACCAAAAATATTGATAGATTTGACACCTAAGTGTAATGCAACCTGGAGACCCAAAACAAGGGCCTCGTATTCCACTGTATTATTAGTGCAGGGGAAATCGAGTCGGAATGAAAGAGGCATAGGCTCAGCGTCGAGAGGAATGAGAACAACGCCGGCTCCTCCGCCGCGCTGGCATTTGGATCCATCGAAGAAGAGGGTCATTGGATATGACTCCTCCCTGAGGGAAAGAGTGGCGATGAGTTCGTCAGGGAAATTAAAATTAGTAAATTGTGCCCCAGGTACAGGGGCTTCCGCGAGTTGATCGGAAATGGTTTGTCCTTTGATTGACTTCTGGTGTATAAATTCAAGGTCGAGGTCAGCAAGGAGCATAAGCCATCGGGCAATGCGTTGGTTTAGATGAGGTTTGGCATACATATAATGGATGGGGTCCGTGTTGGTGATGATGAAAGTTTTGTGATTTAGGAGGTAGTGTCGGAGTTTGGTGGCCACGAATGATAGGGCTAGGCACAACTTTTCTACATGTGTATACCTAGTCTCATAATCCACCAGAGTACGACTTATATAATAAATGGCTTGTTCTCGATACTCGGAGTCATGATGTGTAAGCATGGCCCCTACAGTGTGGTCGGTGGCGGAAAGGTAAAGGTAGAAAGGGCGATCATCCTGAGGTGGGATAAGCACGGGTGGCTGCAAGAGATAAGCTTTGAGAGCCTCAAAGGCTTGGTGGCACTCTTCACTCCATTGAAAGGCAATATCCTTTTTAAGGAGGTGATGGAAAGGTTGACATCAATCCGAGAGTTGGGAGATGAAACGCCGGATAGATTGGAGCTTACCTTGTAAACTACGCAATTGTTTGAGGTTAGTAGGTGGGGGCATTTCTAGGATAGCTTTGACTTTAGATGGATCGACCTCAATGCCACGCAAAGAGACAATAAAACCAAGAATTTTTCCCGAAAGGACACCAAAGACACATTTCTTTGGTTGAAGACAGATAGAATATTGTAACAGGTGATCAAAAATAATGGTTAAAACATCGAGATGTTCACTGCGATGTTTAGATTTGCCAAGAAGATCATCGACGTAATCCTCAAGGATAGTGTGCATAATGTCATGAAAAATGTAGGTCATAGCCCGCTGATAGGTTGCACCAGCATTCTTAAGGCCAAATGGCATAACACGATAACAGAAGGTTCCCCAAGGAGTTATGAAGGTAGTTTTATGTTGATCGGCAGGGGCAACCAAAATTTGGTTGTATCCTGAAAAGCCATCCATGAGAGAGAGCATCTCATGGCCTGCAGTGAGATCAACAAGTTGATCAATACTTGGGAGGGGGAAGTCATCCTTGGGGCAAGTGAGGTTAAGATCTTGGAAATCCGTGCATATCCGAAGTCCCCCCGTCGCTTTAGTGACAGGTACGATGTTAGAAATCCATTGAGGATAGTCAATAGGCAGGATGAAGGAAACAGAAAGGAGTCGTTGAAGCTCTTCTTTGACCAAGAGGGCAATGCGTGGATGCATTTTTCTCAGTTTCTGTTTAATTGGCTTGGAATCAGGTTTCAGGGTAATGTTATGGACAGCAATGTTAGGATCAATTCCTAGCATGTCAGCGTAGGACCAAGCGAAAGCTTGGTTGCGAGTACGGAGAAAGGTAGTAAAGGCGACTTGTTCTGATGCGTTAAGGGATTGTCCAATCTTCACAATGTGAGGATCCTCCTTTGTGTGGATGTTGATTTCTATAGTTGACTCGTTCAACATGGTTTGAGTTTCAGATGGTAAGGCGCGTTGAATATAAGAGTCATCCGCACCAAGATAAGTGAGGATGGAGTCATCATCTTGGCACTCAACAACATTAATTGAAGGCGAGTCCTCTTCAATCATGTCTGGATATAGAAGGGGGATAGAAGAGGGGTCCTCATTATCGCATTGATAAGTGAGAGGACCTAGGAAGATAGCATTTATGAAAAAAAAAAAAAAAAAGTTAGGAGGGATAGATTCAGGATCTATCAACTCTGTGGGTGACAATGGCAAAATGGGTGATGATGGTTCGGTAGGGGTGACGTCGTCATCTTCCAGGAGACAACTGACATGAGGTTCCTTCGGTGTAAGTGTTCTAGGAAATCCGAGACCACTACGATCATTGTGCTTGCGTGTAGTTACGGGAATGATTGTATGTTGGCCTTGTTCATAAAGACCAAAACCAAAGCCTTTCCAAGCACAGCGAGTCAAGAAGGTGAGGGCGAAACGACGATTTGTCAGGTATTGAAAATCAGATTGGAAAGGAACCACACCAAGAGGAGGTTCAGGGGTAACGGAGGATGCATCGACACCCCCATACGTTAGGTTGGTGCGGCAATGAGGTGGTCCGTAGGGGATTACTTCCCCCACACGATGGTCATAGGTAGGATGTGCATGTAACTGTCCATACTCCTGTGGGGTATGGAAAGAACTAACATTATATAGGTGATACTCCCCCAGCGTAAGGTGTTGAAAAACATCTACTAAGGGGTCTGAGGTTGGGATGTTGTCTGCGGGAAAGGAAGTGGTATTTGTGACGGCGGTTTCATTGGTTGAAGGTACTATGAAGGTGGCAGAGGTGTTGAAGTGAGATGGTAGAGGTGTGGTTGAAGTGGATGGTTGGGTTGGATGAATGGGTGTCTTGACTGGTACAAGCACATCATTAGGGCGATATAACATATTGCAGGTTTTGAAGGGGGGAGGATCAACTTTTACGGTGTAGGACTTCCCCTCGTACTCAAATTTTATGCATCTATGTAAGGTGGAGGGAACGCATCCCATAGCCCAGATCCAAGGGCGGCCTAACAACATATTGTATTAGAACTCTCCGTCAAGGACATAGAAGAGTTTGGGTAAAGTACGTGGTCCTACACGAATGTTAAGGATCACGGTGCCTAAGGTAGAAGTAATAGCATCATTGAATGACCGCAACATGATGGGGTTGGCACACATGCAGCTAGAAGGGATATTCATTTGTTAGAAGGCTTTTGAAGAGATGATGTTTAGGCTAGCGCCCCCGTCAATCATAACATGACGTACCCGAATGTCCCAGACATAAGCTGAGATGAAAAGAGCAGGGTCAGGATCTTCTACACCAAAGTCAACAATTTTGTCTTCAGAGAAACTGACAGCAGCGGCTTGTTGTACAGAGACAGAAGTGGTTGGGGTGGTAGGTTGTTTGGTGAGGGAAGCAACGTGATTGGGTGTTAAAATGGAGGTAACAGGCAAGGTTTCATTAGGTAAGACCTCGATCCCTTGAAGGATTTCAACGAGAGCTTGTCGATGAGATTCAAAAGTCTAAATGAGATCATACAGTGTCATTTTTACAGGTGATTGGTGAAGTTGTTTGATCATGGTTCAGTGGGAAACTCCATTAGAGACGGGGTAAGCGGGTCCACGAATAACCACTTTAGGTGGTGGTGTGATCGGGATGGTGGACGGAGAAAGAGAGGACGCAGGTGTGCTTTCTTTCGCTTTCTCATTATTTTTCTGCCCTCGAGTAGCAACACTAATCATGTTGATCTCGTGAACATGAGAGGAGGAAGATGGTCAGGATAAATCATGGTCTTCGAGAGGTGGGGTTGTAATAATGATAGATATTGGTGAGGCGGGGACAGGTGGTATAGGAGAGGGAATTGAAGCTAAAGGTCTCTCCCTTCGTAAGTTGTCTTTCTTAACCTTTCTATCTGAGAGAGGTGACTGACGAAGGATGGCTTTCAAAGCTTTGCATCCCTCTACATCATGTCCTGGTGTGCGGTGGTAAGCACAGATTTTAGACTCATCATAACCTATTGGTCGAGGTTTAGATGGGTCATAAGGTCTAAGTGGGGGTAGGGAAATGGTCGCATTCTCCACCAACATAGCAAGGATTTTGGCGTAAGATCCTTTGAGTGGGTCAAAATCGGAGGAAGATGAGGGTATTGATTGGGTGGGTTTTGGTAATGTTTGGGTATGGTTGGTTCGTACGGGTGGTGGTTTAGCCAAGGGGTATTGATACGTGGTTTTAACTAAACGTGGCTTCTTTGGCGCAGGAGCTACGTTTAGCTGGTTAGATGATGAGGCTCACAGATAATGTGGTATCCAGGAAACAACGGCAGAAAAAGAGGAGTGACAGCAAACAAATCCTTTGATGATGAAATTTGTTTAGGGTTGATGGGTGGACAGGATACGTGGGGTGACAGTGTTGATATACCCTTGGATCTCTGTATGGGTGCAGAAGGCGTAGGTCGTTTTAGAGAAAACGCAGGAGGTATGATATATTGATGCAAGGTGGAGGGATGAGGTCCCAATATGGAAGGTAGGTGTGACGATAATGGTTTTAGTTGTGATAGAGGCATAGGTTGAGTTTGTCTCCTAAGTGGATGGACGGCTTTATTTTTGGATAAATCTAGCCGCTTAGGTGGGTGTGTTAGACTGGGTATTGGTGAGGTCCCAAGTGTAGGGGAAGATTTGGTTAGGCTAATAGAGGTGGATGAGATACTTGGTAGAGATGAGGGGGGTGAAGATGAGGACATAGGCATTTTAAGCTTCTGTAAACACTTCGGGTATATGGTAGAGGTGTCTGGATCGGTCATCTGCATTTGAGTAGAATAGGGGGTACTCAAACGTTCCCATAGGACTCGTCTATCTTCTGGGGAATGACAGTCTTCAGGTGTGAATTGGAACTTTTGTATGGAAGAAAGGTGGGTTGTGATTCCAGTGCACTGTGGGTGTGATACAGGGGGTAGATGAGGCACTGTATCAATAGGTGTTAAGAGGTCAACCGGTCGCTGAAAAGATTTAGGCGATGAAGAACTAATAGGTAGGAGGGCATGTTTGAGAGGATCCGTCATGATTAAAGAATTTGGTGATGTCGGTGCAAGAGGTTTCTCGTCTAAGGATGACAAAAGGAGTGGTGAGCCCTCCTCTTGTGCAGCAAGAGTGGTAGAAGGAGATGTTTGGGAAATAGATAAGTTAGATAACATCCACTCACAGTCTTGCAAGGATGCAGTGTAAGAAGGCTCATCTATGAGAAGAGAACTCTGGGCGGTTAATTCCTTTATGGGTAAAGGAATGATTTCATCTTGTCTTGATGGTGGTGAAGGAGGTTCGGGCCCCTGCGTTAGTGAAGAGGCTTGATTCAAAATTTTCTCGATAGAGGCTTTTGGCTGGGAGTCGAAGACTGCATGGATCTCATGAACACTCTCCTCGGCTAAGATATCTTGGTTTATGTTACTGTTAGAAGAGTGATTCGGGAATGGTTTGTTGAAGATTTTCAAATTTCGGTTAGCAGGGGCATTAGGATTATCAAGGGTTATATCCCCTGCATCAACCATTTCCTGCACTATGTTTTTCAACATCTTGCAGTTTTTCGTGACTATGTCCCTTTACGCGGTGAAAGTTACAGAAGTCATTTTCTTTGTACCAGGAAGGTATAGCGTGGGTGGAGTCAAACCCAGAGTGAGGTTTAACAGGAGGCAAGGTGATAGCTCCGGCTTTGAGCAATTTTTCCAAGATGACACCATAAGTTTCTCCCAAGGGAGTGTAATTGATGGGCTCAGCTTTATATTTATAGGTGGTTTTTGGTGGGGTATTAGACGGTGCTTGAGATTTGACCATCACCGCGTGGACAGCTCCTTTTGATTTCGAAGAAGTGGATGTGTGAGGAGTGGTGGTGTTTGGTTTATTGGTGGAATCTGGAGTTCGGGAATTGGGGTTTTTGTTGCGCAACCGTAATTTCTCTTCTTCTAAGGCTCGAATTTCTAGTTTTCGAGCCATAGTAAAGGCCTCGTCAAATGTGCGGAAAGTTTGAATTTGAAGGGTAGGAGAGATGTGCTTAGCGCAGGCCCGCGTAAAAAGTTCGATAAGTTCAGCCTGAGGCAAGGCATATGTAAGTTGGTTGATAAGGCCCCGCCATCGTCCAACGAAATCTGCGATAGATTCGTCTTCAAATTGTCGGATGGCATAGAGGTCGGTGATAGATACTTTCTTGGCAATGTTAATGGAGAAATGATCCAAGAAAGATTGGGCTAGTTGGTTAAAAGAGAAGATTGAGTGCTGGGTTAAAGCACTGTACCACTCCAAGGCGGGTCCTGATAAGGACATGGGAAAGGTGCGGAGTAGCAAGGCATCATCATGAGCAATCAAATAACAAGCATGTCTAAATGATCGCAAGTGTTGTTGAGGATCCTCTTTACTATTAAAACGAGTAAATTTTGGCAATTCCCATTGAGGAGGATATGAATGAAGGGGGACAGAAGGGTGAATAGGCTCCCGACAAACTTGCTCGTATGTCAAGGCGCTACGACTTCCCGAAACAGAAGCCTCCAGATTTTGCATTTTGTCCATCATTTGTTTGATGAAATCCGTGGTTGGATGAGATGATGGTGCGGTTGTGGTAAACGGAGGCAAATTGGGCCAAGGGCCTCCACTAGACAATGGTGGGGTTAAGTGTTGATAAGGTATGGAGGACGAATATGTTGAGGCGACCGAATAGGGATGTCCTATATAAGATGTTGAGGTCACTGGATACGTGTGTGGGAATGAAAAGGTGGGCGGAGCTTGAGAAGGAAAGCTCGTGTGGATAGGTGGCAGAGAGCAAGTCATGAATGGAGCAGTCTGCAAGAGAGACGAGGTAGGAGCAGTCGGCGGTAATGATATGTGGGGCCCAAGATTAACCAAAGGAAAGCCAATCTGTGTCGTATGAACCCTCTGAAGCCGCCGGATTGGGAGACGGGGCTAAGGATGCAGAAGGCAAAGCGGAGTTATCAGGTGGAGTGGGAGCTAAATGAGTAGCTATACTAATAGGCATGCCAACAAGGAGTTGACCATCGGGCGTACGGTCAGGGGCATGAGACAAATAGTATTGTACAGTGCTAGGATTAGCATCCAAAAATTTGGCAAATTCCTTATCTCCTACAGGAATTTTGGGGATCTCACTGGTGTCCGTAGGATTCCCTATAGAATGTGAAGGGGGTGATTCAGGAAAAGGCACAGAGCAGGCATGTGAAACCATGGCGGCGGCTTGCTTCTGAGTGATAACAACCATGGACAAGAGTACACAGTAGGGTTTCAATCTATCAGGAACAGAAACAGCCTCAGAATGGTGAAATTGGTAGGTTGCTGGTTTGTCAGGAACTGTAAAAGACAGTAACCGATATCAGTCTGATAACCGATGTCGGTTAGACTATAGCCGACGTCGGTCAGTTAACCGATGTCGGTGTAATAAGACTGGTATAAGAAAATATAAGAAGCTGCTGATTTGAGTTTTTAACAATGCTTAGTACATTTATCAAATTGTTCTGAGGTGATCACAGAAACAGTGTATGACAGAGAAACAGAACTGAAAACAAGCAAGATGCACACGCAAATTAGAGACTAACCCTAGGATTAATTTTAATTATTGTGGGCTTATGCCTTTAGACGTAGAATGATGTCATAATCCTAAACAAAAGACTTAGGGGAAATGTCAAGTTTGTTTTGGCTTATAAGGTTACCTCAATCGGGCGGAGGAATACCGCGGAAAAGGGGGGATGTTTTGAGCTGTTGTGTTAATTATGAAGTGATTCGGTATGTGTTGTGCAGTGAAAGTAAGATTAATTTCTTGTCAATACCGTGGATATCACCCCCACGTGTACGAACTGTTACTTAATCTATGTTCACTAGAATTGAAAACAAAAAGCAAGAATGTAATGCACGTGTTTTAAACCCAAATCGAAAATGATATTCGATGAAGCAAAAGAGATGACTTTCACTAATGCAAAGATGTAAAAGCAAAGCAAGTTCTTTTACCAAAATAACAAAATACCTTGTGAATATCTTTAGAAGAAGAAAACAGCAAGTATGCTCCCTATATGAAAGCAAGCAAGAAAGAAAGAAACCCGAAATGGGTCCCACCGGGCGTGCCAAAATGTTTCGCACGGAATGTTTCAGCTTTTGGGAATAGAGTTGCTTCTATCCTTTCATTCCTTTGAGAAACAGATAAGGGTTAGGGTTAGGAGGAATACCTGTTGAATGTCGAGAGGGTGTGCGCGTACCGTAGAGAGAGATCAGGTTGATTGCAAAGAACTCCTTTTTGTCTTGGAAGGACTACCTGCAAATAAGAATACAAGACCACCAGATTTTGATTAGACAATAAATGAGGGAACTGCCTTGGGCCCAGGAAATATAAAACTTCCTTTCGAAGGTGGTCAGTTCCCCTGCTAATATGAATTAACACAAATGATTGTAAAATAACAATTTAATTGCCTCGTTGAAACAAGTAGGGGGAAAGGTTGGTTTTTGGTTTTGAGTCACAGTAACCGGTACCGGTTGCTGTTAACCGATATCGGTAGGGGCTATGTTTTAGGGACTTTTGGTGAGGGTTGGTTGTAGGGTGGTTGTGTTGTTTATAAGGCTGGTAAATGAGTGGGATTAGGTAACGGGGTGATGAGAGGGTAGAGGAATGATAGTTAGATGTAGTGTGTTGCTGGGTAGTAGATCTAGGAATAGACTTATGATGGCTGTGATTCAAAAGTCTAAGAAATGTTATTAAAGAGGACATACAAGATACTACTTACTGGTTATTGACGAGAATGCAGGTCCAAGAACTGTGATGACAAAGGTAGAACTCAGGTAGGATGACCTGACAATCAGGAGATGAGCTATCTTCCCTCCCGATGATCAGATGAGTGTCACAAGGCTCTGGTTACTCAGTTGCAGTCTTGGGCTTGATGTCCTTCTCTGCAAACTCTTCTTGTTTCTTCACTTGTCTCTGCTCAGCCAAGTAAAATCCGGATTCTTTCAATGACTTCTAATGATCCCGATTAATCAAAAATCCTCCGACCTTTGTTTCTGGTTAGGGGAGGTCATTTACAGGGAACCGATGGCGGTTACGCAACCGACGGCGGTCGAGTAGGAACCGGTATCGGTCAGGTCAAAGCGGGCTATTTTTAGTAAAATAGCCAACTTTCCCTCCTTTTCTCTCGAGGGATTAGTTGCGGGCTTGGTCAAGTTATTACAAGGTCGGTTTTGGGTGCGAGTAAGGAGTCATTAGTCATGGGTGTGGATGTAGACCAAGTTATAGGTCTTAATTAGGTTAGTTTAGGGTTAGGACTAGGTCATGATGAGGTGGCAAAATGAGGTGGCAGGTATGGTGATGTGGATTTATTAATTATAAGGTAATTAATAAATAATTGTGTAAGGTTTAGGTGATGAGGTTAGGTTGCGAAATGAGATGCGGGTCACAGGGGGTCGTAAGAATCCTTATACCTCCCAATTGGGAGGAGGGTATATCTAAAAAACTCCAAGTGCACTATCACAACTACATACAACTCCTTATTTCTCCATTTCAAAATAAAATTGACATAACTCCCTTTTACGCCCACATAGGTGGAACACCTCTCCCACATTCCATCCAAAAAAATCCTCACATAGTCCCTTTTAACTCCACAATAATGACTCCACTTCCCTCTCCTAATACCATACTTTAGGTAAAAATCTACCCAACCCACACAAATCACAAACATTTATCCAATTTACAAAACAATGTACAATAAAACAAGAATGTAATGGTATAGACCCTAACTTGCCATAATAAGTTTCAACAATGTTTAAGAAAAAAAAATTCAATATCCTCCAAATCCAAGCAAATCCCAAAATGCAAGCTCCCAAAGTTCCCAAGAAAGAAGTCCAAGCCAATTCCCAAAATATGCAAGTGTGTAATGAAACCAAGTAACCCCCAAAACTCAAAAAAAACTCAAATAAATAGAAAATGTGGAGAGGAGGGTGAGGTGGCTCCATGTAGGATGCTACATCACTTCTCCTCCAATCCACCTCACCCAGTAAAATAGAAAGATCAAGACTCATAAATGGGTGGGTGAAGATATGACAATTTTCCTTCAACACACAAACCACTACCCCATACTTCCATGGATATAATTAAAAGAGTTTGTAAGAAAGTGCAATTAATTACCTCTTTTTCCTTCCAAAGCACATAATGAGGCCTAATTTTGACCCCTTACATCATAGGTATGGTTGGTGGGTGAGTTTAAGAAGTATGGGACAAGCTTAATTTATCTCACAAGCCTCAAAAAGTGGCTCCAAAGAAAAAATTCGAGATTTGAAAAGTGAGGTTGAGTAAACAACTCCAAAATCAATAAAACCACTCTCAAATAAATAATATAACAAGGAATATCCACCACAATTAATTCCCACATAGTCACATCCCAACTTATCATAATCAACATGATAAATTGACTAAACAAGAGAACATTGCTTTAAGCAATACTAAAGTGAGAATTACATCATAATAAATAAATCACATACACAACAAAATAATGAAAATAAATGAAATAAAACACTCATTCAAACCCCTTGGTCACACATGAGGTTACCCCCCATGGGGACCTCCGAAAAACACAACAATATACATGACACGAAGTTGTCACATGACATTGTTGCAAATATCCAAAATTCGTCCATTGTTAGTCTCTTAGCTCTTTCTTGTTATCATGATATACTTTCCTGTCATCAATCAAACAATACCCCTTCAACCTCAAGGCCATATCAAATACATCAAGAAATAAAACATACATACATATCATCCAACAACTTCAGACACGTAGCTATATCATCATCATCAAAATGAGGAATTTCTATCAATTATTTGCAATCACTGAACATCTCAATTTTGATAAAACATAACATCAATAAGATCATAAGGTCATTCTAAACATCTAAATGTAATCATCATCGTGAAGAATCCAAAGCATCAGTATACAATTAAACAACACTAGATAATCATCTATTAATGTTTGCTAGTAGTCTATACCATCTATAATAGAAGTCACAACATACAAAAAATCACAAGTGTTCATACTGTCTATCAACATGCTAATAAAAATATAATAATAATGTCGATGTCTCTAATCAACAATAATAAAAATAATAGTATAATCAATGTTGAAGAGGAGTGAGAATTACACTAGTGCTTCAAGACTTCTTCTTTGGTGTCCTTGTGTTTTTATCTGTCACTGTATTGTGGGGTAGTTGTTTCTTTTGCTACACCTCAGCTATTTTTTTTGGGATTATTGTTGTATTTGGGTTCATGACCCATCTTTTTCCTAGCTAGGGTATCTTTGAAAAAAAAACCCTTAACCCTTAGGTAAACAAACTATCATCCTCGTCGCTTTTATTTATGTACTTTCACATAGTAGAAAAAATACATCAATCCATAATAAACGCTCAAGGTTTTATTTTAACTGACTGGTAAACATAAATGCATATAAATAACACTTGCATTAAAAGGAGGCACAATGTTACTTTGATTGTAAAATATGATGACTTATAGAGTCATTTAAGTAATTCTGAGATGTATTGAAGATAAAGTATTTGTTGGTGCCATAGTTAGATATATTATCATGGGTGAGGCCAATTCACCAAGGTTGTATTGATCTTTTGACCAAATGCAATTTTTTTAGTATATAAAAATAGTTCCAAGTTGTGTCATGCCTGCAACAATAGACATGTCCATCATCACAGCTTCCGACGGCATCAATGGTGTCACTTGAGATAAATATAGAGGTTGGCATGACACTATTATTAGCATACTATATTAGTGAGAGGGTTACTTCCTTTGTAACATCACTGCTATTGGTATAAGAATCACGTTAAGATATGACCATGTCTAAATCTTTGTCACACCATTCATTATTAATAAGTATCTTACAAAGAGAGCTATAAAACGATTACTTATTTATGATTAGAAACAAGTTAGCATGTGTCAATGTCTATCAACACTAAAATTGTGTTGGTGTTATCACCACAATTTTTCCCTCACCTTGAACATATAAAAAAAGAAATCCAAAAAAGTAAAGTAAACTCCAAAAAAAATGGATAAGTTTTTAAGTTCAATGGTACTACCTTTGAAGGATTGTTTGAAGGTTAAATTGTACAAATGCTCCTCAACATGTGCAATAGATTTAATGCTACAAAATAGTTAATCATACACATACAAATTTCAATATTAATAGGTATCTTGTTATTTCATGGAAATGGAGTGAGAGATGTAAACATATACAACAATAGACAAACCAAATGTCTAAATTAGTTAACATCTTGTAACACATAAGATACATTAAAATTTCTTTTTTATGAGTAAGATAACTTTTTACATGTCAACGAATACTATATAATACCTCTTCCATGTAGACATGATTTTTTTTAATTTTGGACTTTTCGGGTGGAAGTTTATATCCCCAACTTACCATAACTCATGCTTTTTTTTTAACATGTTTCCAAAATGCTTATAATGGTTGAAAATGGATCATTGATAGGTGTTGGCTGAGTTATTTATTTTAAGTTCAACATTATAGGTGTAGGCAATATGTGTAGTACCTTCTTGAATCAACATATAGTTGTTAGATTGAAATAGGAAATGGATTTGATTGTTATTTTAATTAGATTATTATTGAAGACTAGAAATGTCCATCATTCTTAAAGACTGTCAAAAAAATATTCTAGGACAACCCATACAATAACCCAGGGGTATGGAAAAATTATTTGAAAATTAGGACTAAGGAAATCCCAACTAATTAAGTAATTAAGATACAAGTCATGGTATTGGGAACATATAGAAAAATGATTTGAATAACTAATATTTGGGATGATAATTTAATAAAACATTAAACTGGGCTTCAAAATATTTTCCTTAACTTCCACACCAAAAGAAGATTTCTTCGAACACTGCATTGTGAATTATGACTCAAGCTGTAAAACCCATAATGTTTCTTTTTAAAAACCATGAAAGTAGAAAAACTAATGTGAGAAATATATATTTTAGAATTAAATTCAAGTTCAAATTCATTAGATTAAAAATGAATATTGTTACATATATATTTGTTCTAAAACATAAATATATTGCATGTAATAAAGTGGGTTGAAGAGGTTAAATAAGGAATGGGTATCCATATTCTTCCATTTTTTAATCTATCATATTATTGGAAATCATTTTTAGATATGACTGGGAAATATAGGAATTACAATGGCCTCCAAAGGCCTCACCATGAAAGTTACAAGTCCATGTGTTTCATTTAGATCTATATATTTTGTTTTCATCTCTTAAGGATGCATCCAACTGAAATGATGAAATAGTTGGCCCAACATATAATAGACTGAATAATACAAAATTATGTACTAGGTAATATTGTCCATATGAAACCAAATGGAAGAAATATATGATCATGAATCTTAATGCATACACATTTTCTACTCATGCATCTCACAATTTCAGTAATAGTCTTCTTTCTTGTATACCTATACTGAACAAAAGATATGGGTTTACTTGTGGATCATAGAAATTGTTTCACTAGATAAAACCAAGATGTGTACAATCTAATCAACTCACCTTTGTTATCATGATACCCTTTTATTCTTTGGTTTATTATGAGGGTTATTTGATGTGTTGTGCCTCAGATAGAGTTAACCTATTTTATTCCTAATTTTCATATCTTTGTCTCCACTTTTGTACAGGGTAGGGTCCCCTTAACCCTCTTTTACCATTAATAAAAAAATGATACCCTTCTTTGCAGGAAATGGAGTTATGGATTCTAGCTTCGGCACCATAATATTATTTTCATTTTCATCACGATTCCTTTTTCACACTACACCATCACTACATATATCAATGCTTAAGGTGTTGGGGAGTAAACCAATAAAAAAAATTGTTGGCACAATAACATCCAATTTTATATATCCTCAACCCGTTCAAACCCATTAAATCTTACCACCTGTTCTGTGAAATAAAACATTATCAACATATAAATTTAGCATATAAGACCCACATTAAATTTTTTGGCATGAGAGGCTATTTAGTAATCTAAAGTGAGGCCCTTTCTAGAGGAAAAATTTCCTTAGTTAATATATCCGATCAGATAATTAAGCTTTGCTATTGAAAAAGTTACATCTAAACATATTTTGATAAATTACCTTAATAGCTATAAAATTAGCTAAACAAATGTCAAAAGATCTACATAATTTGTCATCTTTAGGGAAAATATATGGCTTCAGTTTGAAAAATTAAAAGTCCATAATAAATCCACTCTAATAAACAACCATCTCTTATACAAAATGTGCAAACTATATTAGAGTAACACACAATAATATAGATTGATTTGATTGAGAAGTAAAAATAACTAGAGGAAGGATATCCTCTAGATAAAGAGTCGATCATCATCAACCATAGGTGATTCACATAATAAAAAATACCTTAACATATTTATTCAGATTGGGGATCTTAATATTAACCAAAATATTCTCAAATTTATTGAAAGATATTAAATGGAATAAGGATTTATAAAAAAAGATTGGAATTAATATTGAGGGTAGGATACATAGGAACATTATTTTCACATATGTTTTGTAAGAGAAGTAGATTTCCAGTATGCATCCCTAGATGTCTACGTAGGACATCATTTTATTTCTTTTTAACATATAATGTGTGTTTTGCATCATAATAAATCTCTCTAAAAGTGTTTAAGAGGACGAATTAGAAATGGTATGAAGTGAAAATATTAAATAATCATGGTGTGCTAATAGAAAAGAAAAGAATATATACATCACACTAAGTATGTTGATAATTTTTTTTAAATTTTAAGATCAACTTCAACAAGAATTTCATAGAAACCCTGATTAAATGTTATGGTCAGTGTTAAATATTGAATTCGACATGAAAGAGGTCCAAATAATAGGCAGATTTGAAAATATTTAAGAAAAATGAGTATATCTAATATTTGGTAAAATAAAGGTGATTTTATAATCAAAATGGGATGTCACGAGATAATATTAATAAGAGAAAATCAAGAGTTATGAACTCTAAATAAAGGGATTATTTAATATCCTATGGAAAAATGTGATATGCTACAAATTTACTTACTGAATCCCTCATTTTTTTCTATATCCTTAAATATATATTCTTATTCCTATCGCTAATATGAGTTGTCTTTTGACTACTCATACCCTCAATGAATATTAATCTATGATTATAATATGAGTTAGATTTTGAAAATTCATATAATCATAATGGTATATTCTATGATATTCTAAGAATTAAACTATTGAAGATGTTAGGTGTTGAAATGTGAAGGGAAACTTATAGTATTATTTCTCCCAAAACCCAAATCTTGAACCCTAATTGTAAAGCCCTATTACAAAATTATGACAAATTTTTTTATAAGGGAAGTAACACCTCTCTCAGGACACATGATTCTTTTCATGGTAATTGTGGAGGTCTTGTACTATTTTCTTCAAGGATCAATTTTACAAGGTTTTTGGAAGTATGTGAGTCTACTCGAAAACCATTAGCTATAAAGGATAAAATGAGAGGAGATGCCATTGATAAATATTTTTTCAAAGCATAAAAAATATATACAAGAGGAAATGATTTGGAGGACTAATCAGTTAACATGAGGCCACCTAGTACCTACCAGGATGGTATAACCGAAAAAAGTTAAATAGTGTTATAAAAATTATATTAATCTAAAATTAGCCCCTTATTATATTTTTTATAAAATATACTCCTTAAAATGTGCCCCCTTATTACAATCAAAATTCACCTTGTTGAGAGACTTGATGAGTATATCCACAATATGAGAATCCTAGGTTTCCTTTTATGTTGTCGCACCATGTATGTGTGATTTCACATCATTGGAAATGTTTAGTGTTATCAACATTAAGGATTTTATATTGACCTTGTCATACTTCACTTTTTCATCTACGTCGGTGAGATGAGAAAATTTTCTAGTGAGGAGTTCCCAAAGATCCTTGAACAGGAGAATGGTGTGCATCTTCATCTTCTAAGAGGCATAGTTAGGCCCTTTCATGAGATGAGTATTAGAAAAAAAATGTAGTCATAGAAGTATCCCAAGAAAAAACCACATAAACAAAAGTATCAAAATTCAAATTGATGGTGTCACATTTACAGCATGAATACGCACGACACTGTGAATTGTTGGTATAATGGTCTCACGTAGTACAATTATGGAGAAGAGAACAAATATGGTCATAGTAATTCAAAAAAATACGAAAAAATTCATCCATGAAAAAATTGGAAATGAAATGTCATGTCTGAGCAAGATGATGACTCAAATGAGGAAAGTATTAAAATAAAAACATTGTGGCATAATTGAAGATGTTCTTCTATTTTCCCAATTATTGCAGTTGTCGCATAGTGATTGGTTGATTGACTTTGGAACAAACAAACAAACAATGGGTGATATGAATCTATTTGATTCATTCAAAAATTGACCCATTATAGATTAGGTTTGATTTGCATAAATCAAGGAGAATTTCACATAAGGAATAGGAAATTTTAGCATTCTTCTCAGGACTAGAATTTGTACCCTCATGAACCCGCTTTATGTTTAAGGCTTAACAAAAAAATCTCATATATGTTTCTCAGATCTTTAATCACAAGCTCAAGGTTGAGTTCACGGTCCAAAAAGGAATAAAATATTGTATGATATCATGAGAAGGTATGATACTTGCTAGATATTATTTAAAGGATCGTTCATTTATATTGTATGTAGTTTCATCCTTTGCAGTTGTTCTATTTTCCTCTACTGTGGATTGTACTCCACTATGGAATTATTGATATGGGTACATTTTTTCCCATCTCCATATATCATTTGAGTTCTAAATAGATAGTATGAGGACTTCCTCTTCTCTCCCTCTATGATCTGGATGTTTAATGGTAAAACAACATCTGGATCCATTCCAGTTGAGTACCTTCCATGCAAAGAAATGTCTCGAGGTCATGCATACTAAACATTATGGACCCTTACCTATGTATTTTCAAGGATTTTAGTACTTCTAGTTGTTGATTGATGACTGTTCTCGGAAGACATGGGTGCTCTTTCTCCAGAGCAAGAGTGAAGCATTTGATAATTTTTAGATCTTATATCAAAGATTTGTTCAGTAGACTGGAAATATCATTCTTATCTTCCTATGATATCAAGGCAGAATTCAAGTCAAATAAATTCTTGGCATTCTCAAAAGAGCACAAAATCACACAACACTTGACTGCTCTGTATCCACCCTAAAATAATGGCATTGCAGAATGTCATAATTAGACTTTAATGGATATGGCTCATTACATGCTTTCCATTGGGAAGTTGTAGGAAAATTTTTGGGCAGAAGCATTCCATTCAATTGTATATATCTTCTAAATTGAGAAACTACAAAGATATTATAGGATAATAAACCAAAAGAGGTATGGAGTAATGAGAATGCTTCAATCCCCCATTTGAGAGTGTTTGGTTGTAGAACATATATGCATGTCCTAGCTAAGAAGAGGAAGAGTATCGATGAAAAGACACTCTAATGTATATTTTTGGTGTACATTACTACCTAAAAGGCATATCATCTCATGGATCATGAGAAAAAGAGGATATATGAGAGTCGATATATGGTTTATTATGAGTCATCATTTGACTCATTCCCACAGAAAGAAGAGTCAGTAGCAACCTCCTCTCATAAATTTCTCTCACAATCAGATGATGAGCATGAGGATTCATAACACAAGAAATATGAGCTGCAAGTGGATTTTTTTGTTTATCTTGGTCATTTGGAAAAAAATTCTTCACATTGGTAGCAACATCAACATCCAAAGTGGTTCCAAAGCACCATCAGGGATTCTCACTTGAATACTCTACCAGAAAACTCATCAGAAGTGAGAATGAGAAGAAAAGAGATAAATGAGTTAAATATCACACTCATGATTTCAATGGTTAATATCAGTGAACCTTATACATATTGACAAGCTCTTAGTTAACCAAAGTGAAAGAAGGACATGGATATAAAATATGACTTCTTGATTCAGAATCAGACATGGGAAATTATCGATCTACCTATAGGAAAGTAATCCATTGGTTGCAAATGAATTTTCAAACCAAAATACATGGAAAATGGATCTATTAACAAGTACAAAGGATATCTAGTTACAAAGGGATATGCTCGGAAGAAAGGAATAGAATACAAGGATACCATTGCACCCACTTCAAAGATCAACACAATCATATTTATTTGTACACTAGCAGCGAAAAAATGATGGAAGATTCAGTAGATGGATGTAAAAATTTATTTTCTAAATGGTAATCTCAAATATGAAGTATACATGACCTAGCCAGAATTATTTTTCAAAAATCAACATCATAATACGTTAATTCATATAATTAATACTCTTTATGGAATCAAACAAACACCTAAGGCATGGTACATTAAAAAACATGATCACATATTGTAGCATGGATTCAATCTGAGCCTTTTTTTAATTCAAATTTGTATAGAAAAAAATAGGCACAAAGATTGTCATTTTGGGTTTTTATGTGGATAATATTTTGATCATAAGGATTTCATACAATCTCGTCAAAGATTTTAAGAATGATCTAAGGAAATCCTTTGACATAACAGATTGATGGATACTTTGCTATTTTCTGGGTTTAGAGATATGGTAGAAGAAGCATCATATTTTTATCTCCCAGATGAAATATTCCAAGAAACTCCTAGAAAAGTATGGGATGTCTGATATTCAACCTATGTCCACTCCAATGGAGAAACATCCATAAATTTCTATTATTTTTTGATTCACCTCAAGTAGATGGTATTCACTACAAGAAAATTTTTAGGAGTCTCATTTACTTAACTAATACCAAACCATACATTTACTTTATTTTTTAGATAACTTTCCAAATTCATACACGAGACAGAAAATTCACTTGGTAGTAGCGAATCATGTTTTAATATATGTCCAAGGTAGGTTGGGTTATGGTCTGCAGTATCAGAAGAACTCTCAGTTCTTATTGCATAGATATACTAATGTGGGCTATGTTGTACACATATGTTGATGACAATAAATATACTATAATGTATATTTTTCATATAGGAATCTAGACCTATCTGGTGGATTAGAAAGAAGTAAACTTTTTATGGTCTCTCATCCAGTGAGGCAAAGTATCGCATCATATGAGGAGCTATTTGTAAAGTGATTTAGTTACATCACATTCTAGCTGATATGGGAATTTCTAAAGAAAACCCACCCGACATTCATTACGACAATAAGGGTGTGTTGAATATTATGAGGAATACAATTTTCATGAAAAAAAAACACATTGAGGTCAAATGTCATTACATTCAAGAACAAGTAATGAACCACCTTATCCAGCTCCACTACTACCCAAAAAATTATCAGATTGCAGATATACTCACCAAGTTTCTCGGCAAGATGAATTTTGAGTTGTGTAGGGGGTACATTTGTAAAAAATAATGTAATAAGGGGGATGTTAGATTAATTATGTTTGTATAAAATTGTTTAATTGATGTCATTTATACAATTATGAAAGGTTCAAGGTGGTTCCATGTTAATTGATTACTCCTCCAAATAATTTAACCTTATTAGTTGCACTAACATGAATATAAACAAAAACAAGTCACTGTAAAAGAACATGTTATAATTATTCCACTCCAAGATAGGTCCAAAATAAGAAAACACTAAATACCAAAGTAGTCACTCCAAACAGGGTTATTTCTTCTGCATCACTCTGATACCAATGAAGGATAGAAATAGAGTAGATATCATTGATTTATTTATCCAAAGCATAAAAAATATATACAAGTGGAAATAATTTGGAGGAGCAATCGATTAACATGTAACATCATAGAACCTGCAAGGATGGTATAATAGACAATAGTTAAATATTTTTATACAAAAATAATTAATCTAACAAACTAGGAGCAAGAATCTGCAAGGTTTCTATAGTTTGCTGGATCATACTTCACCCATTCCTTCTAGCACCAGAGATATTAATGGTAAAAGTTATCTTGTTTTCTGGTACTTTGTAGACATGTTAGTGGGATATAATAATATTAATAATGTGATGGCTAAACCTTTAGCTTGTACTAATTACACAACCTCTGTCTACTTTGGGGAAGAGGTGTTAAAAACTAGATACTTGTTTATGAGTAGAGGTATAATATGTATGTTCATTAGATTCATCCCAAGCATCCCTAATCTCTATTCCTATACTTATAAATACTGATGGCCCCTAAAAAGAGTAAGATAGCTATATATCCATATGTAAGGGGGTATAAACATAGGGGTTTTCGATCTTATTCAGGATAGGAATACTATCTTGGACAAGCTACAATTTTTTTAAAAACACCACTTATTGATGAAACCATGGTAGTAATCTTTCAACCCCACTACCAAATTTTTTAATGAAACATGTTTGGGTAATATTTCCACATTTTCCAATGCCATTTTGAAGTGAATCATATCTTATAAACATAGGTGTTAACACTTTGGGTAAAATTTTGGTGATTAGATTCTTCAACCAAGGTTTAATTTCATAGCACATATGGTCATATTTTAATATATATGGTGAAATGGACATATAATTTTTGTAGATCCACAACAGAGTAAAAGCAACAAAAAAACTCAAAGAGAGAATGATCTTCAATTAATTTCTCATTATCTAATTGTAAAAAGGCTCCCATATATATAGGAGGAAACCACACAAAAATAAGTGTAAAAAAATATTTTTCTTTATGTTGAAACCATACAGATGATTTCAACTACTCCTCAAATAATAAACAATAAAATAAACCCAAGTTTTTTATGTAACAACTTCATAAACAACTAATTACATTTACCTTTATACATTTTACTAACTTACTAACCTTCACATATATTTACCATAAGTAAATTCAAATCATAATGTTAATCACTAACCATAGTTTTCTTAACATTCCCCTTAGTGTGAACATGGGGAAATTTTTTATTGTACTGTAACATGTTTCTTCGAAGCTTTTTTCATGATCTAGATGGTCTTGTTTTTCAAGATAACCAACAACCTTTGGGATGGTTTTTCAAGTGGAAAACCAAAAACTACAACAAGGATGGTTTTCAACTAGCTTACCAACAACCCCATTAAAGGAATTTTTTCAATGGATAACCAAAAAACATAATATCATGATGTTCCAGTAGTATCGTGATCCCTCATCACATTCTACTATCAGGAGATGACATAGGAAAACTAGCATATCTTCAAAATAATGAACACAACAAATCATACTGGAAGAGGAACTATGAAAACACAACGAAAAAACAAACTGCACAAAATGAAATAAATTAGAAAGATTTCATATTACCACCTCTAAGAATCGAAAAGTTCTTAGTTGTAGCAAGTGTTATCAATCATTGTCTCTTGATCCAGAACAACATCGGAAACAACCATTACCACTTGAAGTTTCCTTATATAATAGTCATTTTAGGTATATAATGGAAATGGAACATTGGAAACATGTCCTCCTAACAATGTGAAATTTCCACACACAATCATTGAGAAGAAAAATATATCAAAGAAATACTACTGACCGGATATTGTGAGTTAGTTCTTGTTGCACATGGTCACCATTACAAGTTAACTTATTCACAAGCAGACCTTTTTCCAATGAGGTATGACATTTAGAGGATCAAATTAGTTAGCAGATGAATGAAATTCATCAACGATTCAACATAACTCTCTTCTGGCATCAAAAAACATAAAAAATAGGAACACTAACATGAAACACATCACACACAACTAAAAGTAATCACACAAAAAATGTGCCACTAAAAATTAATGCGTCCCTATCATAGGTGATTGACAAGAGGTCCTTGATGGAACTCCAACCTTTGATTCCTCTATCCTCTAATTTCATAGTGCTAAATCACCCTGATTTATCTTCGAAGGTCATGATGCAAATATTGCTGATCTACATGATGAAGCTATGAATCTGAAAATAAAACCACTTCTCACGATTTGACGATAACTTGACAAGTAGAGATCCGTTCTACAAACCATAGAATGCATCAGAAATATAGTTTCAATATATTTAAAATGGTGCGGAGAATCTCTAGATATTTCTTAGTAATCATTGGATATTTACACAAAACCTTTGTGATTTTACCAAATCACTGACCATTACGACTCAAGTGAGAATAATTGGCGATCCCTGTGCAAATAATTACAGTAATCACCAGAAATTCTCGTGCATGAAAATTTCTTCCATAAGCTCCTCAGATGGTCGATATGATACCTGATGAAATGGTCATATGATTTTTTTTATAAAGAGGAGAGTATGAGCAACAACAAAACTCAAAGAGAGAATGGTCTTCAATTATTTTCTCATTATTTGATTACAAAAAGACTCCCATATATACAGGAAGAAAATGCACCAAAATAGGTGTAAAAAAATATTGATCTTTATATTAAACCCATATAAATAGTTTCATCCACTCCTCAAATAATAAACAATAAAGCAAACCTATGTTGTTTATGTAAGAAATTCATAAACAAATAATTACGTTTAACTTTTTACATTTTACTAACTTACTAAACTTCACATATGTTTAACATAAGTAAATATAAATCATAATGTGAATCAGTAACCATAGTTTTCCTAACATATGGACATGTATAATGACTTAGCAAACAATACAGAGATTTAATTCAAGACAATTCTTAGTCAAAATATCTTGATTACGAGGGATTACCTTTCAAATGCGAGAGGTATTTGGAATTAGGACACACCAATTTAGACTACCAAAGTTTGACATGTAAGGGGTCTAGAAAGGTTTTTTTTTAATTATGTTATCCAACATCAAGTGGTTTTGAAACATAATGTATATTTATCTTCAAATGTTGACTATAAATAGGACACATATATGGTATAGGTACATGAATCACAATTGATGGAATCTAACCTAGTTTCTTTGAAGGTGACGACCCTAAGTAGTAATTCATCCTTCCTCTAACTTAGGAGGATACAAATAAAAACAAGAAAATATTTTCCAAAGAACCTGAATGTCTATGGTGTGAATCCCAAAAAAAATTATATTAATTTAAATTTTCCATTTGCAAGATCTGTAATATATTGATGGAAACAAAATAAAATCCTAGACATTGTTCAAAATAATAGAAAATCACATTGAAGAAAGGATCTCGAATAGTTCAAAATGATTCTACAATCGAAAAAAGTAGTTTGGGATACAATTGAAGGAAGAGAATAGAGTTGGAATAAATAGAATGAATACTACCTTATTGATGCTTCATATTTCATTTGCATTACACTTAGTTTTGTTGGGTCTTTGTTAGTTTTAGACCCTAACATTTTTTTTTTGATTGAGTTGTATTATCTATAACTTTATGATGATATCAAAGGTTACAGAAGCCTACCAAAAACCTTAACATTTACCAAATTAAAAAAATATTAAACTATTAAATATCGAGCATGGTGAATAAGGTGATCAAAAAGAGCTTTACAAGGATAGATAGTAGTGTGTTTTATTATGAAAGGAAAACTCTACAAGGAAATATGAGGACACAATCACAAAGAAAACTTGTTACCATCCATCTACACTTCCTCCAAGAAAACACATCTTACATCTCTTTTATATTATCTGTTATACTTGCGTTATTTTTGCATTGGATGGTGCATGCAAGCATTTGTTTAATTTTTAGAAACTTCGCACATCATTTGCGACTCTTAAAAATCTAATAGAAATGGTGGTGGAATATGGTGTAATAAGAGACATAAGAAACGAAAAGGATGATTTTTTAAATGTAAATATTATATCTAATGAATTCTTAAATGTTGACTGCATGATTCCAGATAACTAATAATATTAAGATGGTTATAGTACATTCCATATATTTAAAATTACATTAAATTGTCCTCTATTAATCTAAAACAAAAAATTTATAATAATACAAATGAAATTAATAATTTCATTCCAAAATTTTAATATTTATCCAAAAAAAAAACCTCACAAATAAATATTATTTAAAAAATTTCAAAACTAAAATTGGTAGGGAAAGAAGATTTAAGAAACATTAGGAAATAAACTTTTGACTACATATGCACACAAGAAACTCCATTCGCTTGACCTCTTACAATTTTATAAACTTTTCATTGTAAATATTTATTCAAAAAATGTGGGGTAAGATAAAATAATGGACGTAAGTTGGACAAAGGGGTCAAATAATTGCATAGTTTATCTACCCTTTTTCCTATTTTTGGGTCAATTACGTAGTCACGCACTTGGTGTAATTATTTGATTATGATTGTAAGTGATGGCATCACCCCCTCTCATGTGAATCTCATCATTATCACTTATCCTTTTCTGTGTGGGAATGATATTTAAGTTTGGCATGCTCATCAGATTTCTTCATTTAGTATTAGAATTCGGTATTCGTAATGACGATCTCTTATTTTTCACCCAATATTTTACTTATGTGCAACGTACATAAGGAGATGGTTTACTGAAAGCACCATTACGGAGAGAATGGTTAAAAAAGTCTTCAATTACCAAAAATGTGGGATGCCATTAAAGTTATTCATGGTTTAAACTAACTAAAATTATGCATACGCCCATGGTTAAACTCTGAAATTTCCACTATCTTTATTGACAATTTGCTAAAGGTTAATCCGGATAAGAGAGCTACCATGGAATTGGAGGTTATCTATGCCAAGTCAAAACATAGCATTTATTTGGATGTCATACTTCAAGGCTTGGAGTTAGGTGAATAGGCTCCTTTATCTCATTTTCATATGTGGGGATCTCTACCATAGATTCATCATTGTTTACATTTACACTGTGTTGGAGGACTATTTCTTTATACTCATTAACGTTTTCTTAACATGTACTCAACCACTGTGAATTTTACATTTATCAAGATGGAACACAACTTTTAATTAGATAAATGGTGTTACAAATATAATTTCTTGAAATAATCTCAAGGGGATTAAGCTCTAGGTACATTAGGGAGTTTCCTACCGTGCCAAAATTTAAAGGGTGCCTAAATTCAAAGTTATTTTATTATTGGTTATTTTTAAAATACACAATTAAAATAAGTTTTAATGCCCACTTCTTTTCGACATTTATGTTATTATCATTTTGAGTATTGTGGACTAGAGACAATGATATTATTATTATATTTTGATTAACAAACATAGGTAGATGGACATTACTATAATATTTTGATTAGCAGAAATTGATAAATTCACATTATTAGTATTTTATGACTATATTATAGATGGTATGGACTATTAGTAGACAGTGATAGATGATGATATAGTATTGTTTCCTTGTGTACTGACGTTGGATTCTTGATGATGATGATTTCATCTAGATGGTTGGACTGATCTTATGATCTTATTGATGTTATGATTTATCAAAATTGAGAAGTTCAGTGATTTCAAATAATTGATAGAATTTCCTAATTCTAATGATGATGATATAGCTTCGTGTATGATGTTGTTGGATGATATGTATGTGTTTGTTTTATTTATTGATGTATTTGATGTGGCCTAAAGGCTGACGGGGTACTATTTAATTGGCTGCAACAAATTATATCACGACAACAAGAAGGGGTTAGAAGACTAAAAATGGAGGAATATTAGATATTGGCAACAAGGTTATCTTGGCATCTTCGTGTTATGTGTCTTGTTGTGTTTTCTTGGAGACCCCAAGGGAAGGGGTAACCTCATATGTGACCAAGGGGTTTGAATTTTGGTTTTAATTCCTTTATTTTATATTTGTTTAGTTGTACATGTGAGTTATTTATTTTAATGTATGTTCAATTTATTAGTTCTTAAGTAATGTGCTTTGATTAGTTAATTGATGATGTGATTAAGTTCAAAGGAATGTGACAAATGGGCATTTAATGGGTTGAGTAGTCCTTGATGCTTTCTTTATTTTAATGAGATTTGAATTTATTTTTGTAAGTTTTTTTGTCCCTTTCACCCAAACTCGAATTTTGGCTTTGGAGCCACTTTTGAAGGCTTTCGGGACAAGTTAAACTTGTCCCATGCCTCTTAAATTCCCCCACCAGATATACCTATGATGAGAGGGGTTAATTTTAGCCTTCATTTTGTGTTATAAAGGGAAAAATGGGTGATTAATTGTGCTCTATTACAAACTCTTTTATTGTGTCATTTTAAAGTATGGGTGGATGTTTGTGTGTGTAAGAGGAACTTGTCATTCCCTCACCCACCTATTTATTATTCTTTGTCTTTGTGTTTGACCAAGTGGGGTGGATTTCACGAGAAGTGATGTGGCATCCTACATGGAGCCACCTCACCCTCATCTCAAGTTTTTCTATTTATAAAAGTGATTTTAGAATATTTGCGGGTTACTTGTTTCATTTTTACACTTGCATGCTTTTGGGAAAATTACTTGGAATTTTTGCTTGGGATCTTGGAAACTTGTTTTTAAAACTTGCTCTTGAAATTTGAAGGTTGTTGCTTGAATATTGAAGACTTTTTTTTATGTCAAGGTAGGGTCTATTAATTGCATACTTGTTCTTATCTTTGCATTGTGATATTATTGTGTTGTAAATTGGTGCATGTTTGTGAATTTTATGTGTTGGGTAGATCTTAACCTTAGAGTGGTGTTAAGAGAGGAAAATGGAGTTCATTATTGCAGAGGTAAAAGGGATCATGTGAGGATTTTTTTGAAGGGAGTGTGGGAGGGGTTCTCCACCTATGTGGAGGTAAAAAAATTAGATATTTAAATTGCATATTTATTTGTGGAGCAAAAAGGCGATGTAAGTGATTGTGAAAGTGCAATTCAAGGCTTTGGGTGGAATCCCATCCCACATGGGAGGTATAAAGAGATGAATCCATGTTCACCTCTCCTTTGGGATTAGTTTGAAAGCCTTTGTGCTTTTTTGGAAAGTTGTAAATGGATTCTTGATATTGTGATTTTGTATGTATGAATGAGTGTTGTTTGTGTGTTATTGTGTTGTGGAAGCCTTTGTAAAGCGTTTATATGGTTGCTTAATGTCCCTTATTTCTCTATTGTTGGGGCTCGGGGGCCAATGACATGGGTGGCTTCTCCTTCTGATTTTAATAGGTTGGGAGAAGTGCATTGTCAAATCTCATTTCCTTGTTATTGTGATTTGAAGATGAAGAAAGACATGGATTTGCAAGTTGATCAAGGGATGAAGATATATGTTTTGAGACCAAAAGAAATAATCTTATTTTGTAAATGTTATCATGTTTTTTACCACCTTGGAGTGGAAGGCTTGTATATTCATGTATTTGAAGAGAGCTCTTATAAAGTTATTTATCAAATCGTGTATTGGGATGGTTGAATGAAGGAAGTTGTAAGTTATATTTTCAATGGAGTTGTAGCTCCTTTCAAATCTGAAATTTAAATAAAATTTGTATTATGAATTCATTTGGTAAATGGTTCTTTACAATGGAAATGTGACTCTTGTAAATCTGCAACTTAGTCAAGAATTATTTATTACAATTGCATTTTGAAAGTGTTCATATTGCATTGAAAATGGATTGAAAGTGTATAAATTGTTTCCCTTTTTATTTTATCTTGGAAGTCCTGGTAAATTAAAAAAAGAAAGAGAGAGAACTTGTATTCGACTTGTATCTACATTTAATATCCTCTTTCAAATGAATTTACAAATAGATAAATTTTAGTATTATAGATATACGTATACAACTTTGTAATTTAGACAACGTAAGCCTCTACATATTTTGAATCAAAATAATAATAATAATCATTCCCTAATTTTATAGCTTCAACAATAGCCCCAACAACTTCACCATATTTAAAAATGTAAATATTGTTATTGAAATATATTCATTTAGGTTTTCTTATATTTTAGTTATCCAAGTGAATCTTAGTTTACAAAATAATTATTAGAGAACAAATAAAAAAAAACTATCCACAAATATATTCATATATATATTTTAATAGTATATATGGTTATTGAAATATATTCATTTAGGTGTTCTTATATTTCAATTATCCAAGTGAATCTTAGTTCACAAAATAATTGTTAGAGAACAAATCAAAACAAAAAACTTTCCACAAATATATTCATATATACTTTTAATAATATATATGTTATCTTTGAATCGCAACACCCTATGGTTTGCACAAGTTTTATCATAAATTTATATATTAAACAAAAATTATATCTAGAACACCATGATCAATAAGATGAAAGTAATTCACCAGAATAACTTTACATAAAGCTTTTCAAACAAATGACCAAAAATATCATATATTAGTATGGAACTCAATGAAATATAATGAGAATGGTCCTTGTTTATATAGGAAATGAGTAATAATTTAAGAACCAGTCAAATTCATAGATCAATCCATAAATCAAGGAAAGAACTAGTCATAAAAGAACTAGTCAATACCATATATTTAGGAGAGAACTCGACATCAAGGATGTAGTTAATACCGTAGATCAAGGAAAAAACTATACCTAACAACTAGATAATATCCCCCTAATATCTAAATAAATAAAAATAAATATCCACACACATAAGTGAGTGAGGATAAATACAATAAAGGTAAATAATGTACCTAGGTAAACATGAGCTAAGGTAAATACCTACTCTAACATCCCCTTCAAGTGAAGCTAGGGGCGAAAATAGAATTAGTATGTCCACATCATGAGTCCCGAGAACTAGGCTTGATGAGGTAATCATGTACAATATATCCATGAAGAAATATCAAACCAAGAGAATGAAAGAATCCTGCTATAAGAAAAGAGAAAGAAGAAGAAGAAGAAGAAGAAGAAGAAGAAGAAGAAGAAGAAGAAGAAGGAAGATTTTCTCATGAACCCCCAAGAACAACTTTCGAAACCCCTAGCATTCCAAGAAAATCAAGGTAGCGAGGTGATGAAAAAGCTTTGTAAAGATGTCCGTAACCTTCTGCTAAGTTGGAATGTACTCAAGTAAATAACTCCACCCTGAATGAGATGACGAATAAAGTGGATGTGTATCTCAATATGCTTGGTCCATTGGTGCTCAACTGGGTTGCAAGAAATGTGAATTTCTCTTTAATTGTCATAGAAAAGTACAGTCAGTGAATCCTATGGGAATCCAATCTTTGTCAATAATTGGTGAAGCCAAAGAATCTGTTGATTATTGTATCAGATACCCTGTACTCTTCCTCTAAAGATGAAAGTGCAATAGCCTATTGCTTTTTACATGCCCAATCAACTAGAGAAGAACCAAGAAAAAATAGATATCCAGAAGTGGAATGACTATCATCAATATAACCTGCCCAATCTGAATATGTATATCCAATCAAATGAGTAGAACCCCTATGGTAGTGTAGGCTAAAGAGGGAAGTTCCCTGCAAATAATGTAAATTCCTTTTAACAACTTACCAATGACTACTATGAGGAGAATGTGCAAACCGAGATACAAGCCCTATTGCAAAATAAATATCAGGGTGAGTATGGGTCAATTACATGAGACTCCTAACCAACTTCTTATACAATGTAGGATCACAAAGTGGTACGGTACATGTGGAAGTAAGAGTAACCTCAGACTGATAAGGAGTTGGACTTGGTTTGCAATTAGCCATATCAAAGCGCTAAATAAGATCATGGGTGTACTTTTCTAACTCAAATGAATCCCTAAATATGTCTAAGAAATCTGTAAACCGAGGAAATAATGCAATAACCCAAGATATGTCATGTCAAACTATGTATAAAGAGCCCTCTAAAGAGTCTGAATGTGTGAACAAGAACTACCAGTAAGTAATAGATCATCAACATACAAGACAAGTATCACAATATCCTCACCAACATGTTTTAGATGTACTATATGATCAGAGTGGAAATGAACAAAACTAGTAGATAGAAGAAAATAATCCATCATCTCATACCAAGCTGGAGGGGATTTTTTGAGACTGTAGAGAGACCTTTGGAGCCTACAAAAAAGAGAATATTCCTAAACAAATCCAGCAAGTTACTTTATGTATATTCCCTCTTGTAAATCTTCATGTAAGAACTCACTCTTCATGTCCATTTATTATATGGGCCAACCCTGTGATGCAACAATAGTGAGTACAAGGCATACAAAATCCATCTTAGCAACAGGTGAAAAAGTCTCAGAGTAATCAATACCTTCAACTTGTGAAAAACCTTTTGCAACAAGACGAGTCTTATACTTTTCAATGAACCCATCAGTTGTGTATTTGGTTTGGTGCACCCACTTAAACCAAACCATATTTATTTATTTAGGAAGAGATAATAAATCCCAAGTGTGATTCTTTATTAAAGAAGAATACTCAGTTGTCATCACATCATCCCACTCATGTATTTCATGATCCTTTGAAAAATATTGTGGATCCTCAGAAACTACCTGACATAAAAGTCTAGAACCTGTAGAATGTGCCTGATGATGCCTAGTGGGTGGAAGATCTTGTATGAAAGGTGGTGCCTTAGAAACTATAGTACCAAATCATTTAGGCATAGTGACAAAATTAGTGGGAATAGGATCCTCAACGGCATGTATAACCTCCTCATCAACCTCCTCAAATACAGGATCCTAAAGATGAGATGAAGAAGAAGAAGGAGGAACATAAGAAGATGAAAAATCATGAGGAGTGAAGCACTCATCAAACTGAACATGTGTTCAAAATAGAATGTCATGAGTAGTAGAATATAGAATTTGATAAGATCTCATGTCTTCACAATACCCTAAAAAGATAAAGATTTTTCTCTTCTTATCCAAATATTTCCTTTTCTTCTTTGGCACAAAGGCCCAGGCATGGCTCCCAAAGACTCAAAAAAATGAGACATCTGGTTTATTTTTGGACCAATCTTCCTTTGGAGTCAAATTCTTAAGTGCTATGTGTGGTGTGCGATTCTGAATGTAGTTAGCACAATTAACTGCTTATGCCCAATAAATAGAAGGTAAATATCTAGAATGCATCATACAGTTAGCCATTTCCTTCAAATTTATATTCTTTTGTTTTTATATGTCATTTTGTTGTGGAGTATGAAAAACAAAATGCTGGTGAATAATGCCTTGAGTTGCCAAAAAAATAGAAAACTCATTACTGAAGTACTCCCTGCCATTATCAGTGCAAAGGTTCTTTATGCAACTAGAATATTATTTCTCGACCAAATCCTTGAAGAATTTGAAGTGTGAAAAAACATCACTTTGATACTTAAGAAAATAAACCTAAGTACCCCTCGAGTAATTATTAATAAAGGTAAGTGCATACATATCTCCATTGAAAGAGGGGGTAGGAAAAACCATCAAGTCACTATGCACAAGTTCAAGTGGTTAAGAAACTCTC